>CAUJCB010000040.1:0-310852 GCA_963082715.1 Harpalus rubripes
AATAAGACAAATTTTAGTGAATACAACCTTTTGGAGGCACTCCGTGGTGCACTCGCCAGCGCAGCTAGAGTGCCGATTTGAACTATAGAAGTTACTGCAAAACACCTTAAAAACACGTAATTCGCTTAGAAAACGCATTTTCAAATGATTTGGAGATATGTTTTGAGAAACAGTTTTTTACATCATATTTGAGCGTTTCACGGTCTAAAACGACGATTTTGCATATATCTTTGGAAACATATTCTACCTGTAGTTTCGATGGAACTAGGTTATTTATGCTACAATAAGACAAAATACACTGATTTTTAGTGAATACAAGGTTTTGGAGGCACTCCGTGGTGCACTCGCCAGCGCAGCTAGAGTGCCGATTTGAACTATAGAAGTTACAGCAAAACACCTTAAAAAACACGTAATTTGCTTAGAAAACGCATTTTAAAGTGATTTGGAGACATGTTTTGAGAGACAGTTTTTACATCATATTTGAGCGTTTCACGGTCTGAAACGACGATGTTGCATGTATCTTTGGAAACATATTCTACCTGTAGTTTCGATGGAACTAGGTTATTTAGGGTACAATAAGACAAAATACACTGTTTTTTTAGTGAATACAACCTTTTGGAGGCACTCCGTGGTGCACTCGCCAACGCAGCTAGAGTGCCGATTTGAACTATTGAAGTTACTGCAAAACACCTTAAAAACGCGTAATTCGCTTAGAAAACGCATTTTCAAGTGATTGGAGACATGTTTAGAGTAACAGTTTTTACATCATATTTGAGCGTTTCACGGTCTGAAACGACGATTTTGCATGTATCTTTCGAAACATATTCTACCTGTAGTTTCGATGGAAACTAGGTTATTTAGGGTACAATAAGACAAAATACACTGTTTTTTAGTGAATACAACTTTTTTGGGCGCACTCCGCAGTGCACTCGCCAACGCAGCCAAAGTGCCGATTTGAACTATATAAGTTACTGCCAAACACCTTAAAAACACGTAATTCGCTTAGAAAACGCATTTTTAAGTGATTTGGAGACATGTTTTGAGAAACAGTTTTTACATCATATTTGAGCGTTTCACGGTCTGAAACGACGATTTTGCATGTATCTTTGGAAACATATTCTACCTGTGTAGTTTCGATGGAACTAGCTTATTTAGGGTACAATAAGACAAAATATACTGTTTTTTATTGAATACAACCTTTTGGAGGCACTCCGTGGTGCACTCGCCAGCGCAGCTAGAGTGCCGATTTGAACTATAGAAGTTACTGCAAAACACCTTAAAAACACGTAATTCGCTTAGAAAACGCATTTTCAAGTGATTTGGAGACATGTTTTGAGAAAACAGTTTTTACATCATATTTGAGCGTTTCACTGTCTGAAACGACGATTTTGCATGTATCTTTGGAAACATATTCTACCTGTAGTTTCGATGGAACTAGGTTATTTAGGGTACAATAAGACAAAATACACTGATTTTTAGTGATTACAAGGTTTTGGAGGCAATCCGTGGTGCACTCGCCAGCGGCAGCTAGAGTGCCGATTTGAACTATAGAAGTTACTGCAAAACAACTTAAAAACACGGAATTCGCTTAGAAAACGCATTTTCAAGTGATTTGGAGACATGTTTTGAGAAACAGTTTTTACATCATATTTGAGCGTTTCACGGTCTGAAACGACGATTTTGCATGTATCTTAGGAAACATATTCTACCTGTAGTTTCGATGGAACTAGGTTATTTAGGGTACAACAAGACATAATACACTGTTTTTAGTGAATACAACCTTTTGGGGGCACTCCGTAGTGCACTCGCCAGCGCAGCTAGAGTGCCGATTTGAACTATAGAAGTTACTGCAAAACACCTTAAAAACACGTAATTCGCTTAGAAAACGCATTTTCAAGTGATTTGGAGACATTTTTTGAGAAACAGTTTTTACATCATATTTGAGCGTTTTACGATCTGAAACGACGATTTTTGCATGTATCTTTGGAAACATATTCTACCTGTAGTTTCGATGGAACTAGGTTATTTAGGGTACAATAAGACAAAATACACTGTTTTTTAGTGAATACAACCTTTTGGAGGCACTCCGTGGTGCACTCGCCAGCGCAGCTAGAGTGCCGATTTGAACTATTGAAGTTACTGCAAAAACACCTTAAAAACGCGTAATTTGCTTAGAAAATGCATTTTCAAGTGATTTGGAGACATGTTTAGAGTAAACAGTTTTTACATCATATTTGAGCGTTTCACGGTCTGAAACGACGATTTTGCATGTATCTTTCGAAACATATTCTACCTGTAGTTTCGATGGAACTAGGTATTTAGGGTACAATAAGACAAAATACACTGTTTTTTAGTGAATACAACTTTTTGGGCGCACTCCGTAGTGCACTCGCCAACGCAGCCAAAGTGCCGATTTGAACTATATAAGTTACTGCAAAACACCTTAAAAACACGTAATTCGCTTAGAAAACGCATTTTCAAGTGATTTGGAGACATGTTTTGAGAAACAGTTTTTACATCATATTTGAGCGTTTCACGGTCTGAAACGACGATTTTGTATGTAGACTTTGTAAACATATTCTACCTGTAGTTTCGATAGCACTTGTTTTTTAGGGTACAATAAGACAAAATACACTGTTTTTTAGTGAATACAACCTTTTGGAGCACTCCGTGGTGCACTCGCCAGCGCAGCTAGAGTATGCGATTTGAACTATTAGAAGTTACTGTAGAACACCTTAAAAACACGTAATTCGCTTAGAAAACGCATTTTCAAGTGATTTGGAGACATTTTTTGAGAAACAGTTTTTACATCATATTTGAGCGTTTCACGATCTGAAACGTCGATTTTGCATGTATCTTTGGAAACATATTCTACCTGTAGTTTCGATGGACTAGGTTATTTAGGGTACAATAAGACAAAAATACACTGTTTTTTTAGTGAATACAACCTTTTGGAGGCACTCCGTGGTGCACTCGCCAGCGCAGCTAGAGTGCCGATTTGAACTATAGAAGTTACTGCAAGACACCTTAAAAACATGTAATTTGCTTAGAAAACGCATTTTCAAGTGATTTGGAGACAGGTTTTGAGAAACAGTTTTTACCTCATATTTGAGCGTTTCACGGTCTGAAACGACGATTTTGCATGTATCTTTGGAAACATATTCTACCTGTAGTTTCGATGGAACTAGGTTAATTAGGGTACAATAAGACAAAATACACTGTTTTTTAGTGAAAACAACCTTTTGGGGCACTCCGTGGTGCACTCGCCAGCGCAGCTAGAGTGCCGATTTGAACTATAGAAGTTACTGCAAAACACCTTAAAAACACCTAATTCGCTTAGAAAACGCATTTTCAAGTGATTTGGAGACATTTTTTGAGAAACAGTTTTTACATCATATTTGAGCGTTTCACGGTATCTGAAACGACGATTTTGCATGAATCTTTGGAAACATATTCTACCTGCAGTTTTGATAGAACTAGGTTATTTATGCTACAATAAGACAAAAAACACTGATTTTTAGTGAATACAAGGTTTTGGAGGCACTCCGTGGTGCACTTGCCAGCGCAGCTAGAGTGCCGATTTGAACTATAGAAGTTACTGCAAAACACCTTAAAAACACGTAATTCGCTTAGAAAACGCATTTTTAAGTGATTTGGAGACATTTTTTGAAAAACAGTTTTTACATCATATTTGAGCGTTTCACGATCTGAAACGACGATTTTGCATGTTTCTTTGGAAACATATTCTACCTGTAGTTTCAATGGAACTAGGTTATTTAGGGTACAATAAGACAAAATACACTGTTTTATAGTGAATACAACCCTTTTGGAGGCACTCCGTGGTGCACTCGCCAGCGCAGCTAGAGTGCCGATTTGAACTATAGAAGTTACTGCAAAACACCTTAAAAACAAGTAATTTGCTTAGAAAACGCATTTTCAAGTGATTTGGAGACATGTTTTGAGAAACAGTTTTTACTTCATATTTGAGCGTTTCACGGTCTGAAACGACGATTTTGCATGTATTTTTGGAAACATATTCTACCTGTAGTTTCGATGGAACTAGGTTATTTAGGGTACAATAAGACAAAATACACTGATTTTTTGTGAATACAAGGTTTTGGAGGCACTCCGTGGTGCACTCGCCAGCGCAGCTAGAGTGCCGATTTGAAATATAGAAGTTACTGCAAAACACCTTGAAAACACGCAATTCGCTTAGAAAACGTATTTTCAAGTGATTTGGAGACATGTTTTGAGTAACAGTTTTTACATCATATTTGAGCGTTTCACGGTCTGAAACGACGATTTTGCATGTATCTTTGGAAACATATTCTACCTGTAGTTTCGATGGAACTAGGTTATTTAGGGTACAATAAGACAAATTCACTGTTTTTTAGTGAATACGACCTTTTGGGCGCACTCCGTGCTGCACTCTCCAGCGCAGCCAGAGTGCCGATTTGAACTATAGAAGTTACTGCAAAACACCTTAAAAACACGTAATTCGCTTAGAAAACGCATTTTCAAGTGATTTGGAGACATGTTTTGAGAAACAGTTTTTACATCATATTTGAGCGTTTTACTGTCTGAAACGACGATTTTGCATGTATCTTTGGAAACATATTCTACCAGTAGTTTCGATGGAACTAGGTTATTTATGCTACAATAAGACAAAATACACAGATTTTTAGTGAATACAAGGTTTTGGAGGCACTCCGTGGTGCACTCGTCAGCGCAGCTAGAGTGCAGATTTGAACTATAGAAGTTACTGCAAAGCACCTTAAAAACACGTAATTCGCTTAGAAAACGCATTTTCAAGTGATTTGGAGACATATTTTAAGAAAAAGTTTTTACATCATATTTGAGCGTTTCACGGTCTGAAACGACGATTTTGCATGTATCTTTGGAAACATATTCTACCTGTAGTTTCGATGGAACTAGGTTATTTAGGGTACAATAAGACAAAATACACTGTTTTTTAGTGAATACAACCTTTTGGAGGCACTCCGTGGTGCACTCGCCAGCGCAGCTAGAGTGCCGATTTGAACTATAGAAGTTACTGCAAAACACCTTAAAAACACATAATTCGCTTAGAAAACGCATTTTCAAGTGATTTGGAGACATGTTTTGAGTAACAATTTTCACATCATATTTGAGCGTTTCACGGTCTGAAACGACGATTTTGCATGAATCTTTGGAAACATATTCTACCTGTAGTTTCGATGGAACTAGGTTATTTATGCTACAATAATACAAAATACACTGATTTTTAGTGAATACAAGGTTTCGGAGGCACTCCGTGGTGCACTCGCCAGCGCAGCTAGAGTGCCGATTTGAACTATAGAAGTTACTGCAAAACACTTCAAAAACACGTAATTCGCTTAGAAAACGCATTTTCAAGTGATTTGGATACATGTGTTGAGAAACAGTTTTTACATCATATTTGAGCGTTTCACGGTCTGAAACGACGATTTTGCATGTATCTTTGGAAACATATTCTACCAGTAGTTTCGATGGAACTAGAGTATTTATGCTCCAATAAGACAAAATACATTGATTTTTAGTGAATACAAGGTTTTGGAGGCACTCCGTGGTGAACACGCCAGCGCAGCTAGAGTGCCGATTTGAACTATAGAAGTTACTGCAAAACACCTTAAAAACACGTAATTCGCTTAGAAAACGCATTTTCAAGTGATTTGGAGACATGTTTTGAGAAACAGTTTTTACATCATATTTGAGCGTGTCACGGTCTGAAACGACGATTTTGCATGTATCTTTGGAAACATATTCTATCTGTAGTTTCGATGGAACTAGGTTATTTAGGGTACAATAAGACAAAATACAATGTTTTTTAGTGAATACAACCTTTTGGAGGCACTCCGTGGTGCACTCGCCAGCGCAGCTAGAGTGCCGATTTGAACTATAGAAGTTACTGCAAAACACCTTAAAAACACGTAATTCGCTTAGAAAACGCATTTTCAAGTGATTTGGAGACATGTTTTGAGAAACAGTTTTTACATCATATTTGAGCGTTTCACGGTCTGAAACGACGATTTTGCATATATCTTTGGAAACATTTTCTACCTGTAGTTTCGATGGAACTAGGTTATTTATGCTACAATAAGACTAAATACACTGTTTTTTAGTGAATACAACCTTTTGGAGGCACTCCGTGGTGCACTCGCTAGCGCAGCTAGAGTGCCGATTTGAACTATAGAAGTTACTGCAAAACACCTTAAAAACACGTAATTCGCTTAGAAAACGTATTTTCAAGTGATTTGGAGACATGTTTTGAGAAACAGTTTTTACATCATATTTGAGCGTTTCACGGTCTGAAACGACGATTTTGCATGTATTTTTGGAAACATAGTCTACCTGTAGTTTTGATGGAACTAGGTTATTTATGCTACAATAAGACAAAATACACTGATTTTTAGTGAATACAAGGTTTTGGAGGCACTCCGTGGTGCACTCGCCAGCGCAGCTAGAGTGCCGATTTGAACTATAGAAGTTACTGCAAAACACCTTAAAAACACGTAATTCGCTTAGAAAACGCATTTTCAAGTGATTTGGAGACATGTTTTGAGAAACAGTTTTTACATCATATTTGAGCGTTTCACGGTCTGAACGACGATTTTGCATGTATCTTTGGAAACATATTCTATCTGTAGTTTCGATGGAACTAGGTTATTAAGGGTACATTAAGACAAAATACACTGTTTTTTAGTGAATACAACCTTTTGGAGGCACTCCGTGGTGCACTCGCCAGCGCAGCTAGAGTGCCGATTTGAACTATAGAAGTTACTGCAAAACACCTTAAAAACACGTAATTCGCTTAGAAAACGCATTTTCAAGTGATTTGGAGACATGTTTTGAGAAACAGTTTTTACATCATATTTGAGCGTTTCACGGTCTGAAACGACGATTTTGCATGTACCTTTGGAAATATATTCTACCTGTAGTTTCGATGGAACTAGGATATTTATGCTACAATAAGACAAAATACACTGATTTTTAGTGAATGCAAGGTTTTGGAGGCACTCCGTGGTGCACTCGCCAGCGCAGCTAGAGTGCCGATTTAAACTATAGAAGTTACTGCAAAACACCTTAAAAACACGTAATTCGCTTAGAAAACGCATTTTCAAGTGATTTGGAGACATGTTTTGAGAAACAGTTTTTACATCATATTTGAGCGTTTCACGGTCTGAAACAACGATTTTGCATGTATCTTTGGAAACATATTCCACCTGTAGTTTCGGTGGAACTAGGTTATTTAGGGTACAATAAGACAAAATACACTGATTTTTAGTGAATACAAGGTTTTGGAGGCACTCCGTGGTGCACTCGCCAGCGCAGCTGAAGTGCCGATTTGAACTATAGAAGTTACTGCAAAACACCTTAAAAACACGTAATTCGCTAAGAAAACGCATTTTCAAGTGATTTGGAGACATGTTTTGAGAAACAGTTTTTACATCATATTTGAGCGTTTCACGGTCTGAAACGACGATTTTGTATGTAGACTTTGTAAACATATTCTACCTGTAGTTTCGATAGCACTTGGTTTTTTAGGGTACAATAAGACAAAATACACTGTTTGTTAGTGAATACAAGGTTTTGGAGGCACTCCGTGGTGCACTCGCCAGCGCAGCTAGAGTGCCGATTTGAACTATAGAAACTACTGCAAAACACCTTAAAAACACGTAATTCGCTTAGAAAACGCATTTTCAAATGATTTGGAGACATGTTTTGAGAACCAGTTTTTACATCATATTTGAGCGTTTCACGGTCTGAAACGACGATTTTGCATGTATCTTTGGAAACATATTCTACCAGTAGTTTCGATAGCACTTGGTTTTTTAGGGTACAATAAGACAAAATACACAGATTTTTAGTGAATATAAGGTTTTGGAGGCCCTCCGTGGTGCACTAGTCAGCGCAGCTAGAGTGCCGATTTGAACTATAGAAGTTACTGCAAAACACCTTAAAAACACGTAATTCGCTTAGAAAACGCATTTTCAAGTGATTTGGAGACATGTTTTAAGAAAAAGTTTTTACATCATATTAGAGCGTTTCACGGTCTGAAACGACGATTTTGCATGTATCTTTGGAAACATATTCTACCTGTAGATTCGATGGAACTAGGTTATTTAGGGTACACTAAGACAAAATACACTGTTTTTTAGTGAATACAACCTTTTGGAGGCACTCCGTGGTGCACTCGCCAGCGCAGCTAGAGTGCCGATTTAAACTATAGAAGTTACTGCAAAACACCTTAAAAACACGTAATTCGCTTAGAAAACGCATTTTCAAGTGATTTGGAGATATGTTTTGAGAAACAGTTTTTACATCATATTTGAGCGTTTCACGGTCTGAAACGACGATTTTGCATATATCTTTGGAAACATATTCTACCTGTAGTTTCGATGGAACTAGGTTATTTATGCTACAATAAGGCAAAATACACTGATTTTTAGTGAATACAAGGTTTTGGAGGCACTCCGTGGTGCGCTCGCCAGCGCAGCTAGAGTGCCGATTTGAACTATAGAAGTTACTGCAAAACACCTTAAAAACACGTAATTCGCTTAGAAAACGCATTTTCAAGTGATTTGGAGACATGTTTTGAGAAACAGTTTTTACATCATATTTGAGCGTTTCACGGTCTGAAACGACGATTTTGCATGTATCTTTGGAAACATATTCTACCTGTAGTTTCGATGGAACTAGGTTATTTAGGGTACAATAAGACAAAATATACTGTTTTTTATTGAATACAACCTTTTGGAGGCACTCCGTGGTGCACTCGCCAGCGCAGCTAGAGTGCCGATTTGAACTATAGAAGTTACTGCAAAACACCTTAAAAACACGTAATTCGCTTAGAAAACGCATTTTCAAGTGATTTGGAGACATGTTTTGAGAAACAGTTTTTACATCATATTTGAGCGTTTCACGGTCTGAAACGACGATTTTGCATGTATCTTTGGAAATATATTCTACCTGTAGTTTCGATGGAACTAGGATATTTATGCTACAATAAGACAAAATACACTGATTTTTAGTGAATGCAAGGTTTTGGAGGCACTCCGTGGTGCACTCGCCAGCGCAGCTAGAGTGCCGATTTAAACTATAGAAGTTACTGCAAAACACCTTAAAAACACGTAATTCGCTTAGAAAACGCATTTTCAAGTGATTTGGAGACATGTTTTGAGAAACAGTTTATACATCATATTTGAGCGTTTCACGGTCTGAAACGACGATTTTGCATGTATCTTTGGAAACATATTCTACCTGTAGTTTTGATGGAACTAGGTTATTTAGGGTACAATAAGACAAAATACACTGATTTTTAGTGAATACAAGGTTTTGGAGGCACTCCGTGGTGCACTTGCCAGCGCAGCTAGAGTGCCGATTTGAACTATAGAAGTTACTGCAAAACACCATAAAAACACGTAATTCGCTTAGAAAACGCATTTTCAAGTGATTTGGAGACATGTTTTGAGAAACAGTTTTTACATCATATTTGAGCGTTTCACGGTCTGATACAACGATTTTGCATGTATCTTTGGAAACATATTCCACCTGTAGTTTCGGTGGAACTAGGTTATTTAGGGTACAATAAGACAAAATACACTGATTTTTAGTGAATACAAGGTTTTGGAGGCACTCCGTGGTGCACTCGCCAGCGCAGCTGAAGTGCCGATTTGAACTATAGAAGTTACTGCAAAACACCTTAAAAACACGTAATTCGCTAAGAAAACGCATTTTCAAGTGATTTGGAGACATGTTTTGAGAAACAGTTTTTACATCATATTTGAGCGTTTCACGGTCTGAAACGACGATTTTGTATGTAGACTTTGTAAACATATTCTACCTGTAGTTTCGATAGCACTTGGTTTTTTAGGGTACAATAAGACAAAATACACTGTTTGTTAGTGAATACAAGGTTTTGGAGGCACTCCGTGGTGCACTCGCCAGCGCAGCTAGACTGCCGGTTTGAACTATAGAAACTACTGCAAAACACCTTAAAAACACGTAATTCGCTTAGAAAACGCATTTTCAAATGATTTGGAGACATGTTTTGAGAAGCAGTTTTTACATCATATTTGAGCGTTTCACGGTCTGAAACGACGATTTTGCATGTATCTTTGGAAACATATTCTACCAGTAGTTTCGATAGCACTTGGTTTTTTAGGGTACAATAAGACAAAATACACAGATTTTTAGTGAATATAAGGTTTTGGAGGCACTCCGTGGTGCACTCGTCAGCGCAGCTAGAGTGCCGATTTGAACTATAGAAGTTACTGCAAAACACCTTAAAAACACGTAATTCGCTTAGAAAACGCATTTTCAAGTGATTTGGAGACATGTTTTAAGAAAAAGTTTTTACATCATATTTGAGCGTTTCACGGTGTGAAACGACGATTTTGCATGTATCTTTGGAAACATATTCTACCTGTAGATTCGATGGAACTAGGTTATTTAGGGTACACTAAGACAAAATACACTGTTTTTTAGTGAATACAACCTTTTGGAGGCACTCCGTGGTGCACTCGCCAGCGCAGCTAGAGTGCCGATTTAAACTATAGAAGTTACTGCAAAACACCTTAAAAACACGTAATTCGCTTAGAAAACGCATTTTCAAGTGATTTGGAGATATGTTTTGAGAAACAGTTTTTACATCATATTTGAGCGTTTCACGGTCTGAAACGACGATTTTGCATATATCTTTGGAAACATATTCTACCTGTAGTTTCGATGGAACTAGGTTATTTATGCTACAATAAGGCAAAATACACTGATTTTTAGTGAATACAAGGTTTTGGAGGCACTCCGTGGTGCGCTCGCCAGCGCAGCTAGAGTGCCGATTTGAACTATAGAAGTTACTGCAAAACACCTTAAAAACACGTAATTCGCTTAGAAAACGCATTTTCAAGTGATTTGGAGACATGTTTTGAGAAACAGTTTTTACATCATATTTGAGCGTTTCACGGTCTGAAACGACGATTTTGCATGTATCTTTGGAAACATATTCTACCTGTAGTTTCGATGGAACTAGGTTATTTAGGGTACAATAAGACAAAATATACTGTTTTTTATTGAATACAACCTTTTGGAGGCACTCCGTGGTGCACTCGCCAGCGCAGCTAGAGTGCCGATTTGAACTATAGAAGTTACTGCAAAACACCTTAAAAACACGTAATTCGCTTAGAAAACGCATTTTCAAGTGATTTGGAGACATGTTTTGAGAAACAGTTTTTACATCATATTTGAGCGTTTCACTGCCTGAAACGACGATTTTGCATGTATCTTTGGATACATATTCTACCTGTAGTTTCGATGGAACTAGGTTATTTAGGGTACAATAAGACAAAATACACTGATTTTTAGTGATTACAAGGTTTTGGAGGCAATCCGTGGTGCACTCGCCAGCGCAGCTAGAGTGCCGATTTGAACTATAGAAGTTACTGCAAAACACCTTAAAAACACGGAATTCGCTTAGAAAACGCATTTTCAAGTGATTTGGAGACATGTTTTGAGAAACAGTTTTTACATCATATTTGAGCGTTTCACGGTCTGAAACGACGATTTTGCATGTATCTTAGGAAACATATTCTACCTGTAGTTTCGATGGAACTAGGTTATTTAGGGTACAACAAGACATAATACACTGTTTTTAGTGAATACAACCTTTTGGGGGCACTCCGTAGTGCACTCGCCAGCGCAGCTATAGTGCCGATTTGAACTATAGAAGTTACTGCAAAACACCTTAAAAACACGTAATTCGCTTAGAAAACGCATTTTCAAGTGATTTGGAGACATTTTTTGAGAAACAGTTTTTACATCATATTTGAGCGTTTCACGATCTGAAACGACGATTTTGCATGTATCTTTGGAAACATATTCTACCTGTAGTTTCGATGGAACTAGGTTATTTAGGGTACAATAAGACAAAATACACTCTTTTTTAGTGAATACAACCTTTTGGCGGCACTCCGTAGTGCACTCGCCAGCGCATCTAGAGTGCCGATTTGAACTATAGAAGTTACTGCAAGACACCTTAAAAACACGTAATTCGCTTAGAAAACGCATTTTCAAGTGATTTGGAGACATGTTTTGAGAAAAAGTTTTTACATCATATTTGAGCGTTTCACGGTCTAAAACGACGATTTTGCATATATCTTTGGAAACATATTCTACCTGTAGTTTCGATGGAACTAGGTTATTTAGGGTACAATAAGACAAAATACACTGTTTTTTAGTGAATACAACCTTTTGGAAGCACTCCGTGGTGCACTCGCCAGCGCAGCTAGAGTGCCGATTTGAACTATAGAAGTTACAGCAAAACACCTTAAAAACACGTAATTTGCTTAGAAAACGCATTTTAAAGTGATTTGGAGACATGTTTTGAGAGACAGTTTTTACATCATATTTGAGCGTTTCACGGTCTGAAACGACGATGTTGCATGTATCTTTGGAAACATATTCTACCTGTAGTTTCGATGGAACTAGGTTATTTAGGGTACAATAAGACAAAATACACTGTTTTTTAGTGAATACAACCTTTTGGAGGCACTCCGTGGTGCACTCGCCAGCGCAGCTAGAGTGCCGATTTGAACTATTGAAGTTACTGCAAAACACCTTAAAAACGCGTAATTCGCTTAGAAAACGCATTTTCAAGTGATTTGGAGACATGTTTAGAGTAACAGTTTTTACATCATATTTGAGCGTTTCACGGTCTGAAACGACGATTTTGCATGTATCTTTCGAAACATATTCTACCTGTAGTTTCGATGGAACTAGGTTATTTAGGGTACAATAAGACAAAATACACTGTTTTTTAGTGAATACAACTTTTTGGGCGCACTCCGTAGTGCACTCGCCAACGCAGCCAAAGTGCCGATTTGAACTATATAAGTTACTGCAAAACACCTTAAAATCACGTAATTCGCTTAGAAAACGCATTTTCAAGTGATTTGGAGACATGTTTTGAGAAACAGTTTTTACATCATATTTGAGCGTTTCACGGTCTGAAACGACGATTTTGCATGTATCTTTGGAAACATATTCTACCTGTAGTTTCGATGGAACTAGGTTATTTAGGGTACAATAAGACAAAATATACTGTTTTTTATTGAATACAACCTTTTGGAGGCACTCCGTGGTGCACTCGCCAGCGCAGCTAGAGTGCCGATTTGAACTATAGAAGTTACTGCAAAACACCTTAAAAACACGTAATTCGCTTAGAAAACGCATTTTCAAGTGATTTGGAGACATGTTTTGAGAAACAGTTTTTACATCATATTTGAGCGTTTCACTGTCTGAAACGACGATTTTGCATGTATCTTTGGAAACATATTCTACCTGTAGTTTCGATGGAACTAGGTTATTTAGGGTACAATAAGACAAAATACACTGATTTTTAGTGATTACAATGTTTTGGAGGCAATCCGTGGTGCACTCGCCAGCGCAGCTAGAGTGCCGATTTGAACTATAGAAGTTACTGCAAAACAACTTAAAAACACGGAATTCGCTTAGAAAACGCATTTTCAAGTGATTTGGAGACATGTTTTGAGAAACAGTTTTTACATCATATTTGAGCGTTTCACGGTCTGAAACGACGATTTTGCATGTATCTTAGGAAACATATTCTACCTGTAGTTTCGATGGAACTAGGTTATTTAGGGTACAACAAGACATAATACACTCTTTTTTAGTGAATACAACCTTTTGGCGGCACTCCGTGGTGCACTCGCCAGCGCATCTAGAGTGCCGATTTGAACTATAGAGGTTACTGCAAGACACCTTAAAAACACGTAATTCGCTTAGAAAACGCATTTTCAAGTGATTTGGAGACATGTTTTGAGAAAAAGTTTTTACTTCATATTTGAGTGTTTCACAGTCTAAAACGACGATTTTGCATTTATCTTTGGAAACATATTCTACCTGTAGTTTCGATGGAACTAGGTTAATTAGGGTACAATAAGACAAAATACACTGTTTTTTAGTGAATACAACCTTTTGGAGGCACTCCGTGGTGCACTCGCCAGCGCAGCTAGAGTGCCGATTTGAACTATAGAAGTTACTGCAAAACACCTTAAAAACACGTAATTCGCTTAGAAAACGCATTTTCAAGTGATTTGGAGATATGTTTTGAGAAACAGTTTTTACATCATATTTGAGCGTTTCACGGTCTAAAACGACGATTTTGCATATATCTTTGGAAACATATTCTACCTGTAGTTTCGATGGAACTAGGTTATTTATGCTACAATAAGACAAAATACACTGATTTTTAGTGAATACAAGGTTTTGGAGGCACTCCGTGGTGCACTCGCCAGCGCAGCTAGAGTGCCGATTTGAACTATAGAAGTTACAGCAAAACACCTTAAAAACACGTAATTTGCTTAGAAAACGCATTTTAAAGTGATTTGGAGACATGTTTTGAGAGACAGTTTTTACATCATATTTGAGCGTTTCACGGTCTGAAACGACGATGTTGCATGTATCTTTGGAAACATATTCTACCTGTAGTTTCGATGGAACTAGGTTATTTAGGGTACAATAAGACAAAATACACTGTTTTTTAGTGAATACAACATTTTGGAGGCACTCCGTGGTGCACTCGCCAGCGCAGCTAGAGTGCCGATTTGAACTATTGAAGTTACTGCAAAACACCTTAAAAACGCGTAATTCGCTTAGAAAACGCATTTTCAAGTGATTTGGAGACATGTTTAGAGTAACAGTTTTTACATCATATTTGAGCGTTTCACGGTCTGAAACGACGATTTTGCATGTATCTTTCGAAACATATTCTACCTGTAGTTTCGATGGAACTAGGTTATTTAGGGTACAATAAGACAAAATACACTGTTTTTTAGTGAATACAACCTTTTGGAGCACTCCGTGGTGCACTCGCCAGCGCAGCTAGAGTGCCGATTTGAACTATTAGAAGTTACTGTAGAACACCTTAAAAACACGTAATTCGCTTAGAAAACGCATTTTCAGGTGATTTGGAGACATTTTTTGAGAAACAGTTTTTACATCATATTTGAGGGTTTCACGATCTGAAACGACGATTTTGCATGTATCTTTGGAAACATATTCTACCTGTAGTTTCGATGGAACTAGGTTATTTAGGGTACAATAAGACAAAATACACTGTTTTTTAGTGAATACAACCTTTTGGAGGCCCTCCGTGGTGCACTCGCCAGCGCAGCTAGAGTGCCGATTTGAACTATAGAAGTTACTGCAAGACACCTTAAAAACATGTAATTTGCTTAGAAAACGCATTTTCAAGTGATTTGGAGACAGGTTTTGAGAAACAGTTTTTACCTCATATTTGAGCGTTTCACGGTCTGAAACGACGATTTTGCATGTATCTTTGGAAACATATTCTACCTGTAGTTTCGATGGAACTAGGTTAATTAGGGTACAATAAGACAAAATACACTGTTTTTTAGTGAATACAACCTTTTGGGGCACTCCGTGGTGCACTCGCCAGCGCAGCTAGAGTGCCGATTTGAACTATAGAAGTTACTGCAAAACACCTTAAAAACACCTAATTCGCTTAGAAAACGCATTTTCAAGTGATTTGGAGACATTTTTTGAGAAACAGTTTTTACATCATATTTGAGCGTTTCACGGTATCTGAAACGACGATTTTGCAAGAATCTTTGGAAACATATTCTACCTGCAGTTTTGATAGAACTAGGTTACTTATGCTACAATAAGACAAAAAACACTGATTTTTAGTGAATACAAGGTTTTGGAGGCACTCCGTGGTGCACTTGCCAGCGCAGCTAGAGTGCCGATTTGAACTATAGAAGTAACTGCAAAACACCTTAAAAACACGTAATTCGCTTAGAAAACGCATTTTTAAGTGATTTGGAGACATTTTTTGAAAAACAGTTTTTACATCATATTTGAGCGTTTCACGATCTGAAACGACGATTTTGCATGTTTCTTTGGAAACATATTCTACCTGTAGTTTCAATGGAACTAGGTTATTTAGGGTACAATAAGACAAAATACACTGTTTTATAGTGAATACAACCTTTTGGAGGCACTCCGTGGTGCACTCGCCAGCGCAGCTAGAGTGCCGATTTGAACTATAGAAGTTACTGCAAGACACCTTGAAAACACGTAATTCGCTTAGAAAACGCATTTTCAACTGATTTGGAGACATGTTTTGAGAAACAGTTTTTACATCATATTTGAGCGTTTCACTGTCTGAAACGACGATTTTGCATGTATCTTTGGAAACATATTCTACCAGTAGTTTCGATGGAACTAGGTTATTTATGCTACAATAAGACAAAATACACAGATTTTTAGTGAATACAAGGTTTTGGAGGCACTCCGTGGTGCACTCGTCAGCGCAGCTAGAGTGCAGATTTGAACTATAGAAGTTACTGCAAAGCACCTTAAAAACACGTAATTCGCTTAGAAAACGCATTTTCAAGTGATTTGGAGACATATTTTAAGAAAAAGTTTTTACATCATATTTGAGCGTTTCACGGTCTGAAACGACGATTTTGCATGTATCTTTGGAAACATATTCTACCTGTAGTTTCGATGGAACTAGGTTATTTAGGGTACAATAAGACAAAATACACTGTTTTTTAGTGAATACAACCTTTTGGAGGCACTCCGTGGTGCACTCGCCAGCGCAGCTAGAGTGCCGATTTGAACTATAGAAGTTACTGCAAAACACCTTAAAAACACATAATTCGCTTAGAAAACGCATTTTCAAGTGATTTGGATACATGTGTTGAGAAACAGTTTTTACATCATATTTGAGCGTTTCACGGTCTGAAACGACGATTTTGCATGTATCTTTGGAAACATATTCTACCATTAGTTTCGATGGAACTAGAGTATTTATGCTCCAATAAGACAAAATACATTGATTTTTAGTGAATACAAGGTTTTGGAGGCACTCCGTGGTGCACACGCCAGCGCAGCTAGAGTGCCGATTTGAACTATAGAAGTTACTGCAAAACACCTTAAAAACACGTAATTCGCTTAGAAAACGCATTTTCAAGTGATTTGGAGACATGTTTTGAGAAACAGTTTTTACATCATATTTGAGCGTGTCACGGTCTGAAACGACGATTTTGCATGTATCTTTGGAAACATATTCTATCTGTAGTTTCGATGGAACTAGGTTATTTAGGGTACAATAAGACAAAATACAATGTTTTTTAGTGAATACAACGTTTTGGAGGCACTCCGTGGTGCACTCGCCAGCGCAGCTAGAGTGCCGATTTGAACTATAGAAGTTACTGCAAAACACCTTAAAAACACGTAATTCGCTTAGAAAACGCATTTTCAAGTGATTTGGAGACATGTTTTGAGAAACAGTTTTTACATCATATTTGAGCGTTTCACTGTCTGAAACGACGATTTTGCATGTATTTTTGGAAACATATTCTACCAGTAGTTTCGATGGAACTAGGTTATTTATGCTACAATAAGACAAAATACACTGATTTTTAGTGAATACAAGGTTTTGGAGGCACTCCGTGGTGTACTTGCCAGCGCAGCTAGAGTGCCGATTTGAACTATAGAAGTTACTGCAAAACACCTTAAAAACACGTAATTCGCTTAGAAAACGCATTTTCAAGTGATTTGGAGACATGTTTTGAGAAACAGTTTTTACATCATATTTGAGCGTTTCACGGTCTGAAACGACGATTTTGCATGTATCTTTGGAAACATATTCTATCTGTAGTTTCGATGGAACTAGGTTATTTAGGGTACAATAGGACAAAATACATTGTTTTTTAGTGAATACAACCTTTTGGAGGCACTCCGTGGTGCACTCGCCAGTGCAGCTAGAGTGCCGATTTGAACTATAGAAGTTACTGCAAAACTCCTTAAAAACACGTAATACGCTTAGAAAACGCATTTTCAAATGATTTGGAGACATGTTTTGTGTAACAGTTTTTACATCATATTTGAGCGTTTCACGGTCTGAAACGACGATTTTGCATGAATCTTTGGAAACATATTCTACCTGTAGTTTCGATGGAACTAGGTTATTTATGCTACAATAATACAAAATACACTGATTTTTAGTGAATACAAGGTTTCGGAGGCACTCCGTGGTGCACTCGCCAGCGCAGCTAGAGTGCCGATTTGAACTATAGAAGTTACTGCAAAACACCTCAAAAACACGATATTCGCTTAGAAAACGCATTTTCAAGTGATTTGGAGACATGTTTTGAGAAACAGTTTTTACATCATATTTGAGCGTTTCACGGTCTGAAACGACGATTTTGCATGTATCTTTGGAAACATATTCTACCAGTAGTTTCGATGGAACTAGGTTATTTATGGTACAATAAGACAAAATACATTGATTTTTAGTGTATACAAGGTTTTGGAGGCACTCCGTTGTGCAATAGCCAGCGCAGCTAGAGTGCCGATTTGAAGTTACTGCAAAACACCTTAAAAACACGCAATTCGCTTAGAAAACGCATTATCAAGTGATTTGGAGACATGTTTTGAGAAACAGTTTTTCAAGCTTATTTGAGCGTTTCACGATCTGAAACGACGATTTTGCATGTATCTTTGGAAACATATTCTACCTGTAGTTTCGATGAAACTAGGTTATTTATGTGTTATAGTGTTAGAAGTAGGCTGCAGTGTATTTGTGTTATTGTCATAGCATTACTGAAAAATAGTGTGTGTCATATAAGATTTTGCCTTGTTTGAATAAATATTTTTTACTCACTTTGGTTTTTCTGTAATACCTTTAACAATGGCGCCCGAACAAAGTGAAAAATGCGAAATCGGATTATGTTTAAATCCACAGGAGGAAGTGCTAAATTGGATTCAGTGCGACATTTGTCAAAAATGGCAGCATTATTTTTGCTTGGGTTGGCGAGAAGATAGAGTCGTCGAAAACCATATATGTAACTCCTGTTCAAATATCACAAATAATAAATTCGTACAAATTGAAACGTCAATTCAAAAATTGACAGAAAATATGAATATTCTAACTACGGCTTTGGCGAGTTTAATGGATAAAATACATGTTTAATCTCCAACGACAAATGCTGCATCCAGTGGACCTAATATTTCTGAAAAGAAAATACAAGCAAGTACCGAACTCCCTATTAAATGCATTTTGGATTGGTCTTTACCACAATTTTTTGGCAACCCCGAAGAAAATCCTAAATTATTTATTAATAAATGTACCGATACTTTTGAAGCTAATAATTTGGAAAAGCACATGAGGATGTCGATGACTTCAAGTCATTTTAGGTCATCGGCATTAAAATGGTGGCAATCTATTCAGACATGTGCAGAAAGTTGGGACAATTTTAAAACTATGTTCCTGACAAGATTCGACAACGAGCTATTTATTAATGAATTAAAAGTTAAATTAAGAACGGTTCGACAGGACTTACATCAAGATAGTGAAGAATTTATAAGAAATAAATTTCTTCTACACAAAAGACTCTACCCGGATGAAACTTTTAATACAACGAAACAGATGATTATCGGTCTAATGAAACCTCAACTTAAACCTTTTCTACGCACTGCCCACATCTTGACAATAGAAGAATTTATTAGCACTACAAGACAGATAGAAAACGATCTGAAAATAGAGAAGATGTCAGTTCCATCTACTCAAGAAACGAAACGTATAATCAGTTACCGATGTAATGTGGAAGGCCACTACAGGAATAATTGTCCGGAGAACTTAACTCCAGAGACATCGGGAAAGTTTGGCAAATTAGATGGTTACCAACAAGGAAACATGTAGTTTGGAACTGCAAACGTGGCACCAGCTCCAATGTTTTCCAAAGAAGCCCTCAGCTAGATAAGTTACCACATCATTATAATTTATGTAATTTAGAAACTGATGTTAAATGTAAACCTACAATCCTTTTAAATATAAAATGTTATTTTGTTAAAACATTGTTAGACACTGCAGCCGATGATAATTTTATTGATTCTAAATTAGTAAAAAAATTAGACTTACAGGTAAACAGGAATAATATTATGAACATAAAATTAGGCATTACAGATTTTCACGTGTCATCTACTGAGATGTGTGACGTTACACTGACAGTTGACAACAACATGATTGAATTTAAAGCAATCGTACTTGACAACTTGTCATCAGAATTAATTTTGGGCAATACGTTCTTTACTAAGTTTGAAGGTATAGTAGACTATTCTGGCAAGTTTTTTTCTTTTGGTAATAACCAAAGACATCAAATTAGTTGGTTAAATAGGCCATCAGTAAATATGAAAATAGAACCTATTAATGAATGTGATTTCACGATAAACAATAATCTATCTTCTAATAAAAAAAGTGATATCTTATGTATTTTAAATAAATATCATAGTCTATTTTCTGGGGAACTAGGTAGAACACTAACTTTACGACACGAAATCAGAACATGTCATAATTCTCCTATTTCTCTTCAACCATATCCTGTGTCATTAGTAAAGAAAAGGAAAATAATTGAAAAAGTGAGAGAAATGGAATCCATAGGTGTAATAGAGAAAAGTAAATCACCCTGGTCTTCACGAATTGTACTCATAAAGAAAAAAGATGGTACCGATAGGTTTTGTATAGACTATCGACCATTAAATGCTATCACTATTACTGACAAATTTCCCATGCCAAACATATTTGATGTATTACGTAACTTTCATGATTCAACGGTATTTACAACACTAGATTTAAAATCGGGTTATTGGCAAGTGGAGATGGAAGGTAATTCGAAAGAAATGACAGCTTTCTCTACGCCAATTGGATTATACCAATGTAATGTAATGCCATTTGGTTTAAAGAATGCTCCTATGACGTTTCAGAGACTTGTGAACGAAGTTTTACGTGGTTACATTAGTGTTTTTTGCGAAGTGTACTTAGACGATATCATTATACACAGCAAAAACATAGAGGAACATTTAGTGCATTTAAATAAAGTTTTCATGCGTCTAAGTCAACACAAGTTAACATGTAATTTAAAGAAATGTTCCTTTGCAAAAGAAGAAATAATGTATTTGGGTCATAACATAAATAAATTCGGTATAAGACCAAGTCCTGAGAAGTTACGAGTATTTGAAGAATTCTTAGTTCCTAAAAACAAGAAAGACTTGCGAAAATTTTTAGGATTATGTAATTGGTTCGGTAATTTCATTCCAAATCTTTCATCTACTTTGTCACCTTTAACTGATATGTTGAAGGACAACACAACATGGAATTGGTCTAATACATGTCAAAAAAGTTTTGATCAAGTGAAAACCTCCATTTTAAATTCACAAAAACTGAGTCATCCAGACTTTCAAAAAGAATTTTTTGTTCAAACAGACGCCAGTGAAATAGGTTTAGGTGCTGTACTTTTTCAATTTAATAAACAATAGAAGAAACATTATTGGCTACGCAAGTTTAAAATTATCCGATGCAAAACGTAAATATCATGCAACAGCACGGGAATGCCTAGCAGTATTATGGGCATTTCGAAAATTTAGAATATATCTGGAAGGACAAAAATTCACTTTAATAACTGACAATCGGGCTCTTTTATGGTTACATAAGTTAAAAGATACATCTTCAATGATATCACGCTGGGCGATGGAAATAATGTTATTCAATTTTTCCATTACACATTGCCCAGGCAATTCAAATCTGACTGCAGACAGTTTATCTAGATACCCTGTAGGAAACCCAGATGATGATTTAGATGACAATACAGATGTAATAGCAATACCTGAATGCTTTAATCTTCATGAAACTAATAATGTACAATTTCTAAATCTAAATACAGACAGTGACTTAATCTCTGATTTACAAAAGCATTCATTATGTGATAACCATATACAGAATATAGTTTTAACAATTTTAGGCAAGAACAAAGAGTATACAAAAGAAAAACAAAAATATATTTCAGATAATTTCCGTTATACAAATAAACTACTATTAAAGAAAATAACAAAATGTAGTAGTAATAATGACAATAAATTTGTTTACGTTGTTCCAAAAATATTAGTCCCTGTTCGGGCGCCATTGTTAAAGGTATTACAGAAAAACCAAAGTGAGTAAAAACTATTTATTCAAACAAGGCAAAATCTCATATGACACACACTATTTTTCAGTAATGCTATGACAATAACATAAATACACTGCAGCCTACTTCTAACACTATAACACATAAATAACCTAGTTTCATCGAAACTACAGGTAGAATATGTTTCCAAAGATACATGCAAAATCGTCGTTTCAGATCGTGAAACGCTCAAATATGATGTAAAAACTGTTACTCAGAACATGGTGAATACAACCTTTTGGAGGCACTCCGTGGTGCATTCGCCAGCGCAGCTAGAGTGCCGATTTGAACTATAGAAGTTACTGCAAAACTCCTTAAAAACACGTAATACGCTTAGAAAACGTATTTTCAAGTGATTTGGAGACATGTTTTGAGAAACAGTTTTTACATCATATTTGAGCGTTTCACGGTCTGAAACGACGATTTTGCATGTATCTTTGTAAACATATTCTACCTGTAGTTTCGATGGAACTAGGTTATTTAATGTACAATAAGACAAAATACACTGTTTTTTAGTGAATACAACCTTTTGGAGGCACTATGTGGTGCACTCGCCAGCGCAGCTAGAGTGCCGATTTGAACTATAGAAGTTACTGCAAAACACCTTAAAAACACGTAATTCGCTTAGAAAACGCATTTTCAAATGATTTGGAGACATGTTTTGAGAAACAGTTTTTACATCATACTTGAGCGTTTCGCGGTCTGAAACGACGATTTTGCATGTATCTTTGGAAACATATTCTACCTGTAGTTTCGATGGAACTAGGTTATTTAGGGTACAATAAGACAAAATACACTGATTTTTAGTGAATACAAGGTTTTGGAGGCACTCCGTGGTGCACTCGCCAGCGCAGCTAGAGTGCCGATTTGAACTATAGAATTTAATTCAAAACACCTTAAAAACACGTAATTCGCTTAGAAAACGCATTTTGAAGTGACTTAGAGACATGTTCTGAGTAACAGTTTTTACATCATATTTGAGCGTTTCACGGTCTGAAACGACGATTTTGCATGTATCTTTGGAAACATATCTACCTGTAGTTTCGATGGAACTAGGTTATTTATGCTACAATAAGACAAAATACACTGATTTTTAGTGAATACAAGGTTTTGGAGGCACTCCGTGGTGCACTCGCCAGCGCAGCTAGAGTGCCGATTTGAACTATAGAAGTTACTGCAAAACACCTTAAAAACACGTAATTCGCTTAGAAAACGCATTTTCAAGTGATTTGGAGACATGTTCTGAGTAACAGTTTTTACATCATATTTGAGCGTTTCACGGTCTGAAACGACGATTTTGCATGTATCTGTGGAAACATATTCTACCTGTAGTTTCGATGGAACTAGGTTATTTAGGGTACAATAAGACAAAATACACTGTTTTTTAGTGAATAAAACCTTTTTGAGGCACTCCGTGGTGCACTCGTCAGCGCAGCTAGAGTGCCGATTTGACCTATAGAAGTTACTACAAAACACCTTAAAAACACGTAATTCGCTTAGAAAACGCATTTTCAAGTGATTTGGAGACATGTTTCGCGAAACAGATTTTACATCATATTTGAGCGTTTCACGCTCTGAAACGACGATTTTGCATGTATTTTTGGAAACATATTCTACCTGTAGTTTTGATGGAACTAGGTTATTGATGCTACAATAAGACAAAATACACTGATTTTTAGTGAATACAAGGTTTTGGAGGCACTCCGTGGTGCACTCGCCAGCGCAGCTAGAGTGCCGATTTGAACTATAGAAGTTACTGCAAAACACCTTAAAAACACGTAATTCGCTTAGAAAACGCATTTTCAAGTGATTTGGAGACATGTTTTGAGAAACAGTTTTTACATCATATTTGAGCGTTTCACGGTCTGAAACGACGATTTTGCATGTATCTTTGGAAACATATTCTACCTGTAGTTTCGATGGAACTAGGTTATTTAGGGTACAATAAGACAAAATACACTGTTTTTTAGTGAATACAACTTTTTGGGCGCACTCCGTGGTGCACTCGCCAGCGCAGCTAGAGTGCTGATTTGAACTATAGAAGTTACTGCAAAACACCTTAAAACACGTAATTCGCTTAGAAAACGCATTTTCAAGTGATTTGGAGACATGTTTTGAAAAACAGTTTTTACATCATATTTGACCGTTTCATGGTCTGAAACGACGATTTTGCATGTATCTTTGGAATTATATTCTACCTGTAGTTTCGATGGAACTAGGATATTTATGCTACAATAAGTCAAAATACACTGATTATTAGTGAATGCAAGGTTTTGGAGGCACTCCGTGGTGCACTCGCCAGCGCAGCTAGAGTGCCGATTTAAACTATAGAAGTTACTGCAAAACACCTTAAAAACACGTAATTCGCTTAGAAAACGCATTTTCAAGTGATTTGGAGACATGTTTTGAGAAACAGTTTATACATCATATTTGAGCGTTTCATGGTCTGAAACGACGATTTTGCATGTATCTTTGGAAACATATTCTACCTGTAGTTTCGATGGAACTAGGTTATTTAGGGTACAATAAGACAAAATACACTGATTTTTAGTGAATACAAGGTTTTGGAGGCACTCCGTGGTGCACTTGCCAGCGTAGCTAGAGTGCCGATTTGAACTATAGAAGTTACTGCAAAACACCTTAAAAACACGTAATTCGCTTAGAAAACGCATTTTCAAGTGATTTGGAGACATGTTTTGAGAAACAGTTTTTACATCATATTTAAGCGTTACACGGACTGAAACGACGATTTTGTATGTAGACTTTGTAAACATATTCTACCTGTAGTTTCGATAGCACTTGGTTTTTTAGGGTACAATAAGACAAAATACACTGTTTTTTAGTGAATACAACCTTTTGGGGCACTCCGTGGTGCACTCGCCAGCGCAGCTAGAGTGCCGATTTGAACTATACAAGTTACTGCAAAACACCTTAAAAACACGTAATTCGCTTAGAAAACGCATTTTCAAGTGATTTGGGGATATGTTTTGAGAAACAGTTTTTACATCATATTTGAGCGTTTCACGGTCTGAAACGACGATTTTGCATATATCTTTGGAAACATATTCTACCTGTAGTTTCGATGGAACTAGGTTATTTATGCTACAATAAGACAAAATACACTGATTTTAGTGAATACAAGGTTTTGGAGGCACTCCGTGGTGCACTCGCCAGCGCAGCTAGAGTGCCGATTTGAACTATAGAAGTTACTGCAAAACACCTTAAAAACACGTAATTTGCTTAGAAAACGCATTTTCAAGTGATTTGGAGACATGTTTTGAGAAACAGTTTTTACATCATATTTGAGCGTTTCACGGTCTGAAACGACGATTTTGCATGTATCTTTGGAAACATATTCTACCTGTAGTTTCGATAGAACTAGGTTATTTAGGGTACAATAAGACAAAATACACTGATTTTAGTGAATACAAGGTTTTGGAGGCACTCCGTGGTGCACTCGCCAGCGCAGCTAGAGTGCCGATTTGAACTATAGAAGTTACTGCAAAACATCTTGAAAACACGTAATTCGCTTAGAAAACGTATTTTCAAGTGATTTGGAGACATGTTTTGAGAAACAGTTTTTACATCATATTTGAGCGTTTCACGGTATCTGAAACGACGATTTTGCATGAATCTTTGGAAACATATTCTACCTGTAGTTTTGATAGAACAAGGTTATTTATGCTACAATAAGACAAAAAACACTGATTTTTAGTGAATACAAGGTTTTGGAGGCACTCCGTGGTGCACTTGCCAGCGCAGCTAGAGTGCCGATTTGAACTATAGAAGTTACTGCAAAACACCTTAAAAACACGTAATTCGCTTAGAAAACGCATTTTCAAGTGATTTGGAGACATTTTTTGAGAAACAGTTTTTACATCATATTTGAGCGTTTCACGATCTGAAACGACGATTTTGCATGTATCTTCGGAAACATATTCTACCTGTAGTTTCAATGGAACTAGGTTATTTAGGGTACAATAAGACAAAATACACTGTTTTTTAGTGAATACTACCTTTTGGAGGCACTCCGCGGTGCACTCGCCAGCGCAGCTAGAGTGCCGATTTGAACTATAGAAGTTACTGCAAGACACCTTGAAAACACGTAATTCGCTTAGAAAACGCATTTTCAACTGATTTGGAGACATGTTTTGAGAAACAGTTTTTACATCATATTTGAGCGTTTCACGGTCTGAAACGACGATTTTGCATGTATCTTTGGAAACATATTCTACCAGTAATTTCGATGGAACTAGGTTATTTATGCTACAATAAGACAAAATACACAGATATTTAGTGAATATAAGGCTTTGGAGGCACTCCGTGGTGCACTCGCCAGCGCAGCTAGAGTGCCGATTTGAACTATAGAAGTTACTACAAAACACCTTAAAAACACGTAATTCGCTTAGAAAACGCATGTTTAAGTGATTTGGAGACATGTTTTGAGACACAGTTTTTACATCATATTTGAGCGTTTCACGGTCTGAAACGACGATTTTGCATGTATCTTTGGATACATATCTACCTGTAGTTTCGATGGAACTAGGTTATTTATGCTACAATAAGACAAAATACACTGATTTTTAGTGAATACAAGGTTTTGGAGGCACTCCGTGGTGCACTCGCCAGCGCAGCTAGAGTGCCGATTTGAACTATAGAAGTTACTGCAAAACACCTTAAAAACACGTAATTCGCTTAGAAAACGCATTTTCAAGTGATTTGGGGATATGTTTTGAGAAACAGTTTTTACATCATATTTGAGCGTTTCACGGTCTGAAACGACGATTTTGCATATATCTTTGGAAACATATTCTACCTGTAGTTTCGATGGAACTAGGTTATTTATGCTACAATAAGACAAAATACACTGATTTTAGTGAATACAAGGTTTTGGAGGCACTCCGTGGTGCACTCGCCAGCGCAGCTAGAGTGCCGATTTGAACTATAGAAGTTACTGCAAAACACCTTAAAAACACGTAATTTGCTTAGAAAACGCATTTTCAAGTGATTTGGAGACATGTTTTGAGAAACAGTTTTTACATCATATTTGAGCGTTTCACGGTCTGAAACGACGATTTTGCATGTATCTTTGGAAACATATTCTACCTGTAGTTTCGATAGAACTAGGTTATTTAGGGTACAATAAGACAAAATACACTGATTTTAGTGAATACAAGGTTTTGGAGGCACTCCGTGGTGCACTCGCCAGCGCAGCTTGAGTGCCGATTTGAACTATAGAAGTTACTGCAAAACATCTTGAAAACACGTAATTCGCTTAGAAAACGTATTTTCAAGTGATTTGGAGACATGTTTTGAGAAACAGTTTTTACATCATATTTGAGCGTTTCACGGTATCTGAAACGACGATTTTGCATGAATCTTTGGAAACATATTCTACCTGTAGTTTTGATAGAACAAGGTTATTTATGCTACAATAAGACAAAAAACACTGATTTTTAGTGAATACAAGGTTTTGGAGGCACTCCGTGGTGCACTTGCCAGCGCAGCTAGAGTGCCGATTTGAACTATAGAAGTTACTGCAAAACACCTTAAAAACACGTAATTCGCTTAGAAAACGCATTTTCAAGTGATTTGGAGACATTTTTTGAGAAACAGTTTTTACATCATATTTGAGCGTTTCACGATCTGAAACGACGATTTTGCATGTATCTTCGGAAACATATTCTACCTGTAGTTTCAATGGAACTAGGTTATTTAGGGTACAATAAGACAAAATACACTGTTTTTTAGTGAATACTACCTTTTGGAGGCACTCCGCGGTGCACTCGCCAGCGCAGCTAGAGTGCCGATTTGAACTATAGAAGTTACTGCAAGACACCTTGAAAACACGTAATTCGCTTAGAAAACGCATTTTCAACTGATTTGGAGACATGTTTTGAGAAACAGTTTTTACATCATATTTGAGCGTTTCACGGTCTGAAACGACGATTTTGCATGTATCTTTGGAAACATATTCTACCAGTAATTTCGATGGAACTAGGTTATTTATGCTACAATAAGACAAAATACACAGATATTTAGTGAATATAAGGTTTTGGAGGCACTCCGTGGTGCACTCGCCAGCGCAGCTAGAGTGCCGATTTGAACTATAGAAGTTACTACAAAACACCTTAAAAACACGTAATTCGCTTAGAAAACGCATGTTTAAGTGATTTGGAGACATGTTTTGAGAAACAGTTTTTACATCATATTTGAGCGTTTCACGGTCTGAAACGACGATTTTGCATGTATCTTTGGATACATATTCTACCTGTAGTTTCGATGGAACTAGGTTATTTAGGGTACAATAAGACAAAATATACTGTTTTTTAGTGAATACAACCTTTTGGAGGCACTCCGTGGTGCACTCGCCAGCGCAGCTAGAGTGCCGATTTGAACTATAGAAGTTACTGCAAAACACCTTAAAAACACGTAATTCGCTTAGAAAACGCATTTTTAAGTGATTTGGAGACGTGTTTTGAGAAACAGTTTTTACATCATATTTGAGCGTTTCACTGTCTGAAACGACGATTTTGCATGTATCTTTGGAAACATATTCTACCTGTAGTTTCGATGGAACTAGGTTATTTAGGGTACAATAAGTCAAAATACACTGATTTTTAGTGAATACAAGGTTTTGGAGGCAATCCTTGGTGCACTCGCCAGCGCAGCTAGAGTGCCGATTTGAACTATAGAAGTTACTGCAAAACACCTTAAAAACACGTAATTCGCTTAGAAAACGCATTTTCAAGTGATTTGGAGACATGTTTTGAGAAACAGTTTTTACATCATATTTGAGCGTTTCACGGTCTAAAACGACGATTTTGCATGTATCTTAGGAAACATATTCTATCTGTAGTTTCGATGGAACTAGGTTATTTAGGGTACAACAAGACAAAATACACTGTTTTTAGTGAATACAACCTTTTGGGGGCACTCCGTAGTGCACTCGCCAGCGCAGCTAGAGTGCCGATTTGAACTATAGAAGTTACTGCAAAACACCTTAAAAACACGGAATTCGCTTAGAAAACGCATTTTCAAGTGATTTGGAGACATTTTTTGAGAAACAGTTTTTACATCATATTTGAGCGTTTCACGATCTGAAACGACGAATTTGCATGTATCTTTGGAAACATATTCTACCTGTAGTTTCGATGAAACTAGGTTATTTAGGGTACAATAAGACAAAATACACTGTTTTTTAGTGAATACAACCTTTTGGCGGCACTCCGTGGTGCACTCGCCAGCGCAGCTAAAGTGCCGATTTGAACTATATAAGTTACTGCAATACACCTTAAAAACACGTAATTCGCTTAGAAAACGCATTTTCAAGTGATTTGGAGACATGTTTTGAGAAACAGTTTTTACTTCATATTTGAGCGTTTCACAGTCTGAAACGACGATTTTGCATGTATCTTTGGAAACATATTCTACCTGTAGTTTCGATGGAACTAGGTTAATTAGGGTACAATAAGACAAAATACACTGTTTTTTAGTGAATACAATCTTTTGGAGGCACTCCGTGGTGCACTCGCCAGCGCAGCTAGAGTGCCGATTTGAACTATAGAAGTTACTGCAAAACACCTTAAAAACACGTAATTCGCTTAGAAAACGCATTTTCAAGTGATTTGGAGATATGTTTTGAGAAACAGTTTTTACATCATATTTGAGCGTTTCACGGTCTAAAACGACAATTTTGCATATATCTTTGGAAACATATTCTACCTGTAGTTTCGATGGAACTAGGTTATTTATGCTACAATAAGACAAAATACACTGATTTTTAGTGAATACAAGGTTTTGGAGGCACTCCGTGGTGCACTCGCCAGCGCAGCTAGAGTGCCGATTTGAACTATAGAAGTTACAGCAAAACACCTTAAAAACACGTAATTTGCTTAGAAAACGCATTTTAAAGTGATTTGGAGACATGTTTTGAGAGACAGTTTTTACATCATATTTGAGCGTTTCACGGTCTGACACGACGATTTTGTATGTATCTTTGGAAACATATTCTACCTGTAGTTTCGATGGAACTAGGTTATTTAGGGTACAATAAGACAAAATACACTGTTTTTTAGTGAATACAACCTTTTGGAGGCACTCCGTGGTGCACTCGCCAGCGCAGCTAGAGTGCCGATTTGAACTATTGAAGTTACTGCAAAACACCTTAAAAACGCGTAATTCGCTTAGAAAACGCATTTTCAATTGATTTGGAGACATGTTTTGAGTAACAGTTTTTACATCATATTTGAGCGTTTCACGGTCTGAAACGACGATATTGCATGTATCTTTCGAAACATATTCTACCTGTAGTTTCGATGGAACTAGGTTATTTAGGGTACAATAAGACAAAATACACTGTTTTTTAGTGAATACAACTTTTTGGGCGCACTCCGTGGTGCACTCGCCAGCGCAGCCAAACTGCCGATTTGAACTATATAAGTTACTGCAAAACACCTTAAAAACACGTAGTTCGCTTAGAAAACGCATTTTCAAGTGATTTGGAGACATGTTTTGAGAAACAGTTTTTACATCATATTTGAGCGTTTCACGGTCTGAAACGACGATTTTGTATGTGGACTTTGTAAACATATTCTACCTGTAGTTTCGATAGCACTTGGTTTTTTAGGGTACAATAAGACAAAATACACTGTTTTTTAGTGAATACAACCTTTTGGGGCACTCCGTGGTGCACTCGCCAGCGCAGCTAGAGTGCCGATTTGAACTATTAGAAGTTACTGTAAAACACCTTAAAACTCATAATTCGCTTAGAAAACGCATTTTCAAGTGATTTGGAGGCATGTTTTGAGAAACATTTTTTACATCATATTTGAGCGTTTCACGGTATCTGAAACGACGATTTTGCATAAAACTTTGGAAACATATTCTACCTGTAGTTTTGATGGAACTAGGTTATTTATGCTACAATAAGACAAAATTCACTGATTTTTAGTGAATACAAGGTTTTGGAGGCACTCCGTGGTGCACTTGCCAGCGCAGCTAGAGTGCCGATTTTAACAATAGAAGTTACTGCAAAACACCTTAAAAACACGTAATTCGCTTAGAAAACGCATTTTCAAGTGATTTGGAGACATTTTTTGAGAAACAGTTTTTATATCATATTTGAGCGTTTCACGATCTGAAACGACGATTTTGCATGTATCTTTGGAAACATATTCTACCTGTAGTTTCGATGGAACTAGGTTAATTAGGGTACAATAAGACAAAATACACTGTTTTTTAGTGAATTCAACCTTTTGGAGGCACTCCGTGGTGCACTCGCCAGCGCAGATAGAGTGCCGATTTGAACTATAGAAGTTACTGCAAAACACCTTAAAAACACGTAATTCGCTTAGATAACGCATTTTCAAGTGATTTGGAGATATGTTTCTGAGAAACAGTTTTTACATCATATTTGAGCGTTTCATGGTCTGAAACGACGATTTTGCATGTATCTTTGGAAACATATTCTACCAGTAGTTTCGATGGAACTAGGTTATTTATGCTACAATAAGACAAAATACACTGATTTTTAGTGAATACAAGGTTTTGGAGGCACTCCGTGGTGCACTCGTCAGCGCAGCTAGAGTGCAGATTTGAACTTTAGAAGTTACTGCAAAACACCTTAAAAACACGTAATTCGTTTAGAAAACGCATTTTCAAGTGATTTGGAGACATGTTTTAAGAAAAAGTTTTTACATCATATTTGAGCGTTTCACGGTCTGAAACGACGATTTTGCATGTATCTTTGGAAACATATTCTACCTGTAGTTTCGATGGAACTAGGTTATTTATGCTCCAATAAGACAAAATACATTGATTTTTAGTGAATACAAGGTTTTGGAGGCACTCCGTGGTGCACACGCCAGCCTGCTAGAGTGCCGATTTGAACTATAGAAGTTACTGCAAAACACCTTAAAAACACGTAATTCGCTTAGAAAACGCATTTTCAAGTGATTTGTAGACATGTTTTGAGAAACAGATTTACATCATATTTGAGCGTTTCACGGTCTGAAACGACGATTTTGCATGTATTTTTGGAAACATATTCTACCAGTAGTTTCGATGGAACTAGGTTATTTATTCTACAATAAGACAAAATACTCTGATTTTTAGTGAATACAAGGTTTTGGAGGCACTCCGTGGTGCACCCGCCAGCGCAGCTAGAGTGCCGATTTGAACTATAGAAATTACTGCAAAACACCTTAAAAATACGTAATTCGCTTAGAAAACGCATTTTCAAGTGATTTGGAGACATGTTTTGAGAAACAGTTTTTACATCATATTTGAGCGTTTCACGGTCTGAAACGACGATTTTGCATGTATCTTTGGAAACATATTCTCTCTGTAGTTTCGATGGAACTAGGTTATTTAGGGTACAATAAGACAAAATACATGGTTTTTTAGTGAATAAAATCTTTTGGGTGCACTCCGTGGTGCACTCGCCAGCGCAGCTAGAGTGCCGATTTGAACTATAGAAGTTACTGCAAAACTCCTTAAAAACACGTAATACGCTTAGAAAACGCATTTTCAAGTGATTTGGAGACATGTTTTGAGAAACAGTTTTTACATCATATTTGAGCGTTTCACGGGCTGAAACGACGATTTTGCATGTATCTTTGGAAACATATTCTACCTGTAGTTTCGATGGAACTAGGTTATTTAGGGTACAATAAGACAAAATAAACTGATTTTTAGTGAATACAAGGTTTTGGAGGCACTCCGTGGTGTACTCGCCAGCGCAGCTAGAGTGCCGATTTGAACTATAGAAGTTACTGCAAAACACCTCAAAAACACGTAATTCGCTTAGAAAACGCATTTTCAAGTGATTAGGAGACATGTTTTGAGAAACAGTTTTTACATCATATTTCAGCGTTTCACGGTATCTGAAACGACGATTTTGCATGAATCTTTGGAAACATATTCTACCTGTAGTTTCGATAGCACTTGGTTATTTAGGGTACAATAAGACAAAATACACTGTTTTTTAGTGAATACAACCTTTTGGGGCACTCCGTGGTGCACTCGCCAGCGCAGCTAGAGTGCCGATTTGAACTATAGAAGTTACTGCAAAACATTTTAAAAACACGTAATTCGCTTAGTAAACGCATTTTCAAGTGATTTGGAGCTTGTTTTGAGAAACAGTTTTTACATCATATTTGAGCGTTTCACGGTCTGAAACGACGATTTTGTATGTAGACTTCGTAAACCTATTCTACCTGTAGTTTCGATGGAACTAGGTTATTTATGCTACAATAAGACAAAATACACTGATTTTTAGTGAATACAAGGTTTTGGAGGCACTCCGTGGTGCACTCGCTAGCACAGCTAGAGTGCCGATTTGAAGTTACTGCAAAATACCTTAAAAACACGTAATTCGCTTAGAAAACGCATTTTCAAGTGATTCGGAGATATGTTTTGAGAAACAGTTTTTACATCATATTTGAGCGTTTCACGGTCTGAAACGACGATTTTGTATGTAGACTTTGTAAACATATTCTACCTGTAGTTTCGATAGCACTTGGTTATTTAGGGTACAATAAGACAAATTACACTGTTTTTTAGTGAATACAACCTTTTGGGGCACTCCGTGGTGCACTCGCCAGCGCAGCTAGAGTGCCGATTTGAACTATAGAAGTTACTGCAAAACATTTTAAAAACACGTAATTCGCTTAGTAAACGCATTTTCAAGTGATTTGGAGACATGTTTTGAGAAACAGTTTTTACATCATATTTAAGCGTTTCACGGTCTGAAACGACGATTTTGCATGAATCTTTGGAAACATATTCTACCTGTAGTTTCGATGGAACTAGGTTATTTAGGGTACAATAAGACAAAATACACTGTTTTTTAGTGAATACAACCTTTTGGAGGCACTCCGTGGTGCACTCGCCAGCGCAGCTAGAGTGCCGATTTGAACTATTGAAGTTACTGCAAAACACCTTAAAAACGCGTAATTCGCTTAGAAAACGCATTTTCAATTGATTTGGAGACATGTTTTGAGTAACAGTTTTTACATCATATTTGAGCGTTTCACGGTCTGAAACGACGATTTTGCATGTATCTTTCGAAACATATTCTACCTGTAGTTTCGATGGAACTAGGTTATTTAGGGTACAATAAGACAAAATACACTGTTTTTTAGTGAATACAACTTTTTGGGCGCACTCCGTGGTGCACTCGCCAGCGCAGCCAAACTGCCGATTTGAACTATATAAGTTACTGCAAAACACCTTAAAAACACGTAGTTCGCTTAGAAAACGCATTTTCAAGTGATTTGGAGACATGTTTTGAGAAACAGTTTTTACATCATATTTGAGCGTTTCACGGTCTGAAACGACGATTTTGTATGTGGACTTTGTAAACATATTCTACCTGTAGTTTCGATAGCACTTGGTTTTTTAGGGTACAATAAGACAAAATACACTGTTTTTTAGTGAATACAACCTTTTGGGGCACTCCGTGGTGCACTCGCCAGCGCAGCTAGAGTGCCGATTTGAACTATTAGAAGTTACTGTAAAACACCTTAAAACTCATAATTCGCTTAGAAAACGCATTTTCAAGTGATTTGGAGGCATGTTTTGAGAAACATTTTTTACATCATATTTGAGCGTTTCACGGTATCTGAAACGACGATTTTGCATAAAACTTTGGAAACATATTCTACCTGTAGTTTTGATGGAACTAGGTTATTTATGCTACAATAAGACAAAATTCACTGATTTTTAGTGAATACAAGGTTTTGGAGGCACTCCGTGGTGCACTTGCCAGCGCAGCTAGAGTGCCGATTTTAACAATAGAAGTTACTGCAAAACACCTTAAAAACACGTAATTCGCTTAGAAAACGCATTTTCAAGTGATTTGGAGACATTTTTTGAGAAACAGTTTTTATATCATATTTGAGCGTTTCACGATCTGAAACGACGATTTTGCATGTATCTTTGGAAACATATTCTACCTGTAGTTTCGATGGAACTAGGTTAATTAGGGTACAATAAGACAAAATACACTGTTTTTTAGTGAATTCAACCTTTTGGAGGCACTCCGTGGTGCACTCGCCAGCGCAGATAGAGTGCCGATTTGAACTATAGAAGTTACTGCAAAACACCTTAAAAACACGTAATTCGCTTAGATAACGCATTTTCAAGTGATTTGGAGATATGTTTCTGAGAAACAGTTTTTACATCATATTTGAGCGTTTCATGGTCTGAAACGACGATTTTGCATGTATCTTTGGAAACATATTCTACCAGTAGTTTCGATGGAACTAGGTTATTTATGCTACAATAAGACAAAATACACTGATTTTTAGTGAATACAAGGTTTTGGAGGCACTCCGTGGTGCACTCGTCAGCGCAGCTAGAGTGCAGATTTGAACTTTAGAAGTTACTGCAAAACACCTTAAAAACACGTAATTCGTTTAGAAAACGCATTTTCAAGTGATTTGGAGACATGTTTTAAGAAAAAGTTTTTACATCATATTTGAGCGTTTCACGGTCTGAAACGACGATTTTGCATGTATCTTTGGAAACATATTCTACCTGTAGTTTCGATGGAACTAGGTTATTTATGCTCCAATAAGACAAAATACATTGATTTTTAGTGAATACAAGGTTTTGGAGGCACTCCGTGGTGCACACGCCAGCCTGCTAGAGTGCCGATTTGAACTATAGAAGTTACTGCAAAACACCTTAAAAACACGTAATTCGCTTAGAAAACGCATTTTCAAGTGATTTGGAGACATGTTTTGAGAAACAGATTTACATCATATTTGAGCGTTTCACGGTCTGAAACGACGATTTTGCATGTATTTTTGGAAACATATTCTACCAGTAGTTTCGATGGAACTAGGTTATTTATTTTACAATAAGACAAAATACACTGATTTTTAGTGAATACAAGGTTTTGGAGGCACTCCGTGGTGCACCCGCCAGCGCAGCTAGAGTGCCGATTTGAACTATAGAAATTACTGCAAAACACCTTAAAAATACGTAATTCGCTTAGAAAACGCATTTTCAAGTGATTTGGAGACATGTTTTGAGAAACAGTTTTTACATCATATTTGAGCGTTTCACGGTCTGAAACGACGATTTTGCATGTATCTTTGGAAACATATTCTCTCTGTAGTTTCGATGGAACTAGGTTATTTAGGGTACAATAAGACAAAATACATTGTTTTTTAGTGAATAAAATCTTTTGGGTGCACTCCGTGGTGCACTCGCCAGCGCAGCTAGAGTGCCGATTTGAACTATAGAAGTTACTGCAAAACTCCTTAAAAACACGTAATACGCTTAGAAAACGCATTTTCAAGTGATTTGGAGACATGTTTTGAGAAACAGTTTTTACATCATATTTGAGCGTTTCACGGGCTGAAACGAACGATTTTGCATGTATCTTTGGAAACATATTCTACCTGTAGTTTCGATGGAACTAGGTTATTTAGGGTACAATAAGACAAAATAAACTGATTTTTAGTGAATACAAGGTTTTGGAGGCACTCCGTGGTGTACTCGCCAGCGCAGCTAGAGTGCCGATTTGAACTATAGAAGTTACTGCAAAACACCTCAAAAACACGTAATTCGCTTAGAAAACGCATTTTCAAGTGATTAGGAGACATGTTTTGAGAAACAGTTTTTACATCATATTTCAGCGTTTCACGGTATCTGAAACGACGATTTTGCATGAATCTTTGGAAACATATTCTACCTGTAGTTTCGATAGCACTTGGTTATTTAGGGTACAATAAGACAAAATACACTGTTTTTTAGTGAATACAACCTTTTGGGGCACTCCGTGGTGCACTCGCCAGCGCAGCTAGAGTGCCGATTTGAACTATAGAAGTTACTGCAAAACATTTTAAAAACACGTAATTCGCTTAGTAAACGCATTTTCAAGTGATTTGGAGCTTGTTTTGAGAAACAGTTTTTACATCATATTTGAGCGTTTCACGGTCTGAAACGACGATTTTGTATGTAGACTTCGTAAACCTATTCTACCTGTAGTTTCGATGGAACTAGGTTATTTATGCTACAATAAGACAAAATACACTGATTTTTAGTGAATACAAGGTTTTGGAGGCACTCCGTGGTGCACTCGCTAGCACAGCTAGAGTGCCGATTTGAAGTTACTGCAAAATACCTTAAAAACACGTAATTCGCTTAGAAAACGCATTTTCAAGTGATTCGGAGATATGTTTTGAGAAACAGTTTTTACATCATATTTGAGCGTTTCACGGTCTGAAACGACGATTTTGTATGTAGACTTTGTAAACATATTCTACCTGTAGTTTCGATAGCACTTGGTTATTTAGGGTACAATAAGACAAATTACACTGTTTTTTAGTGAATACAATCTTTTGGGGCACTCCGTGGTGCACTCGCCAGCGCAGCTAGAGTGCCGATTTGAACTATAGAAGTTACTGCAAAACATTTTAAAAACACGTAATTCGCTTAGTAAACGCATTTTCAAGTGATTTGGAGACATGTTTTGAGAAACAGTTTTTACATCATATTTAAGCGTTTCACGGTCTGAAACGACGATTTTGCATGAATCTTTGGAAACATATTCTACCTGTAGGTTCGATGGAACTAGGTTATTTATGCTACAATAAGACAAAATACACTGAGTTTTAGTGAGTACAAGATTTTGGAGGCACTCCGTGGTGCACTCGCCAGCGCAGCTAGACTGCTGATTTGAACTATAGAAGTTACTGCAAAACACCTTAAAAACACGTAATTTGCTTAGAAAACTTATTTTCAAGTGATTTGGATACATGGTTTGAGAAAAAGTTTTTACATCATATTTGAGCGTTTCACGATCTGAAACGACGATTTTGCATGTATCTTTGGAAACATATTCTACCTGTAGTTTAGATAAAACTAGGTTATTTATGCTACAATGAAACAAAATACACTGATTTTTAGTGAATACAATGTTTTGGAGGCACTCCGTGGTGCACTCGCCAGCGCAGCTAGAGTGCCGATTTGAAGTTACTGCAAAACACCTTAAAAACACGTAATTCGCTTAGAAAACGCATTTTCAAGTGATTTGGAGACATGTTTTGAGAAACAGTTTTTACAGCATATTTGAGCGTTTCACGATCTGAAACGACGACTTTGCATGTATCTTTGGAAACATATTCTACCTGTAGTTTTGATGGAACTAGGTTATTTATGCTACAATAAGACAAAATAAACTGATTTTTAGTGAATAAAAGGTTTTGAAGGCACTCCGTGGTGCACTCGCCAGCGCAGCTAGAGTGCCGATTTGAACTATTGAAGTTACAGCAAAACACCTTAAAAACACGTAATTCGCTTAGAAAACGCATTTTCAAGTGATTTGGAGACATGTTTTGAGAAACAGTTTTTACATCATATTTGAGCGTTTCACGGTCTGAATCGACGATTTTTTGCATGAATCTTTGGAAACATATTCTACCTGTAGGTTCGATGGAACTATGTTATTTATGCTACAATAAGACAAAATACATTGACTTTTAGTGAATACAAGGTTTTGGAGGCACTCCGTGGTGCACTCGCCAGCGCAGCTAGAGTGCCGATTTGAAGTTACTGCAAAACACCTTAAAAACACGTTATTCGCTTAGAAAACGCATTTTCAAGTGATTTGGAGACATGTTTTGAGAAACAGTTATTACATCATATTTGAGCGTTTCACGATCTGAAACGACGATTTTGCATGTATCTTTGGAAACATATTCTACCTGTAGTTTCGATGGAACTGGGTTAATTATGCTACAATAAGACAAAATACACTGATTTTTAGTGAATACAAGGTTTTGGAGGCACTCCGTGGTGCACTCGCCAGCGCAGCTAGAGTGCCGATTTGAACTATAGAAGTTACTGCAAAACACTTCAAAAACACGTAATTCGCTTAGAAAACGCATTTTCAAGTGATTTGGATACATGTGTTGAGAAACAGTTTTTACATCATATTTGAGCGTTTCACGGTCTGAAACGACGATTTTGCATGTATCTTTGGAAACATATTCTACCATTAGTTTCGATGGAACTAGAGTATTTATGCTCCAATAAGACAAAATACATTGATTTTTAGTGAATACAAGGTTTTGGAGGCACTCCGTGGTGCACACGCCAGCGCAGCTAGAGTGCCGATTTGAACTATAGAAGTTACTGCAAAACACCTTAAAAACACGTAATTCGCTTAGAAAACGCATTTTCAAGTGATTTGGAGACATGTTTTGAGAAACAGTTTTTACATCATATTTGAGCGTGTCACGGTCTGAAACGACGATTTTGCATGTATCTTTGGAAACATATTCTATCTGTAGTTTCGATGGAACTAGGTTATTTAGGGTACAATAAGACAAAATACAATGTTTTTTAGTGAATACAACCTTTTGGAGGCACTCCGTGGTGCACTCGCCAGCGCAGCTAGAGTGCCGATTTGAACTATAGAAGTTACTGCAAAACACCTTAAAAACACGTAATTCGCTTAGAAAACGCATTTTCAAGTCATTTGGAGACATGTTTTGAGAAACAGTTTTTACATCATATTTGAGCGTTTCACTGTCTGAAACGACGATTTTGCATGTATTTTTGGAAACATATTCTACCAGTAGTTTCGATGGAACTAGGTTATTTATGCTACAATAAGACAAAATACACTGATTTTTAGTGAATACAAGGTTTTGGAGGCACTCCGTGGTGTACTTGCCAGCGCAGCTAGAGTGCCGATTTGAACTATAGAAGTTACTGCAAAACACCTTAAAAACACGTAATTCGCTTAGAAAACGCATTTTCAAGTGATTTGGAGACATGTTTTGAGAAACAGTTTTTACATCATATTTGAGCGTTTCACGGTCTGAAACGACGATTTTGCATGTATCTTTGGAAACATATTCTATCTGTAGTTTCGATGGAACTAGGTTATTTAGGGTACAATAGGACAAAATACATTGTTTTTTAGTGAATACAACCTTTTGGAGGCACTCCGTGGTGCACTCGCCAGCGCAGCTAGAGTGCCGATTTGAACTATAGAAGTTACTGCAAAACTCCTTAAAAACACGTAATACGCTTAGAAAACGCATTTTCAAATGATTTGGAGACATGTTTTGTGTAACAGTTTTTACATCATATTTGAGCGTTTCACGGTCTGAAACGACGATTTTGCATGAATCTTTGGAAACATATTCTACCTGTAGTTTCGATGGAACTAGGTTATTTATGCTACAATAATACAAAATACACTGATTTTTAGTGAATACAAGGTTTCGGAGGCACTCCGTGGTGCACTCGCCAGCGCAGCTAGAGTGCCGATTTGAACTATAGAAGTTACTGCAAAACACCTCAAAAACACGATATTCGCTTAGAAAACGCATTTTCAAGTGATTTGGAGACATGTTTTGAGAAACAGTTTTTACATCATATTTGAGCGTTTCACGGTCTGAAGCGACGATTTTGCATGTATCTTTGGAAACATATTCTACCAGTAGTTTCGATGGAACTAGGTTATTTATGGTACAATAAGACAAAATACATTGATTTTTAGTGTATACAAGGTTTTGGAGGCACTCCGTTGTGCAATAGCCAGCGCAGCTAGAGTGCCGATTTGAAGTTACTGCAAAACACCTTAAAAACACGCAATTCGCTTAGAAAACGCATTATCAAGTGATTTGGAGACATGTTTTGAGAAACAGTTTTTCAAGCTTATTTGAGCGTTTCACGATCTGAAACGACGATTTTGCATGTATCTTTGGAAACATATTCTACCTGTAGTTTCGATGAAACTAGGTTATTTATGTGTTATAGTGTTAGAAGTAGGCTGCAGTGTATTTGTGTTATTGTCATAGCATTACTGAAAAATAGTGTGTGTCATATAAGATTTTGCCTTGTTTGAATAAATATTTTTTACTCACTTTGGTTTTTCTGTAATACCTTTAACAATGGCGCCCGAACAAAGTGAAAAATGCGAAATCGGATTATGTTTAAATCCACAGGAGGAAGTGCTAAATTGGATTCAGTGCGACATTTGTCAAAAATGGCAGCATTATTTTTGCTTGGGTTGGCGAGAAGATAGAGTCGTCGAAAACCATATATGTAACTCCTGTTCAAATATCACAAATAATAAATTCGTACAAATTGAAACGTCAATTCAAAAATTGACAGAAAATATGAATATTCTAACTACGGCTTTGGCGAGTTTAATGGATAAAATACATGTTTAATCTCCAACGACAAATGCTGCATCCAGTGGACCTAATATTTCTGAAAAGAAAATACAAGCAAGTACCGAACTCCCTATTAAATGCATTTTGGATTGGTCTTTACCACAATTTTTTGGCAACCCCGAAGAAAATCCTAAATTATTTATTAATAAATGTACCGATACTTTTGAAGCTAATAATTTGGAAAAGCACATGAGGATGTCGATGACTTCAAGTCATTTTAGGTCATCGGCATTAAAATGGTGGCAATCTATTCAGACATGTGCAGAAAGTTGGGACAATTTTAAAACTATGTTCCTGACAAGATTCGACAACGAGCTATTTATTAATGAATTAAAAGTTAAATTAAGAACGGTTCGACAGGACTTACATCAAGATAGTGAAGAATTTATAAGAAATAAATTTCTTCTACACAAAAGACTCTACCCGGATGAAACTTTTAATACAACGAAACAGATGATTATCGGTCTAATGAAACCTCAACTTAAACCTTTTCTACGCACTGCCCACATCTTGACAATAGAAGAATTTATTAGCACTACAAGACAGATAGAAAACGATCTGAAAATAGAGAAGATGTCAGTTCCATCTACTCAAGAAACGAAACGTATAATCAGTTACCGATGTAATGTGGAAGGCCACTACAGGAATAATTGTCCGGAGAACTTAACTCCAGAGACATCGGGAAAGTTTGGCAAATTAGATGGTTACCAACAAGGAAACATGTAGTTTGGAACTGCAAACGTGGCACCAGCTCCAATGTTTTCCAAAGAAGCCCTCAGCTAGATAAGTTACCACATCATTATAATTTATGTAATTTAGAAACTGATGTTAAATGTAAACCTACAATCCTTTTAAATATAAAATGTTATTTTGTTAAAACATTGTTAGACACTGCAGCCGATGATAATTTTATTGATTCTAAATTAGTAAAAAAATTAGACTTACAGGTAAACAGGAATAATATTATGAACATAAAATTAGGCATTACAGATTTTCACGTGTCATCTACTGAGATGTGTGACGTTACACTGACAGTTGACAACAACATGATTGAATTTAAAGCAATCGTACTTGACAACTTGTCATCAGAATTAATTTTGGGCAATACGTTCTTTACTAAGTTTGAAGGTATAGTAGACTATTCTGGCAAGTTTTTTTCTTTTGGTAATAACCAAAGACATCAAATTAGTTGGTTAAATAGGCCATCAGTAAATATGAAAATAGAACCTATTAATGAATGTGATTTCACGATAAACAATAATCTATCTTCTAATAAAAAAAGTGATATCTTATGTATTTTAAATAAATATCATAGTCTATTTTCTGGGGAACTAGGTAGAACACTAACTTTACGACACGAAATCAGAACATGTCATAATTCTCCTATTTCTCTTCAACCATATCCTGTGTCATTAGTAAAGAAAAGGAAAATAATTGAAAAAGTGAGAGAAATGGAATCCATAGGTGTAATAGAGAAAAGTAAATCACCCTGGTCTTCACGAATTGTACTCATAAAGAAAAAAGATGGTACCGATAGGTTTTGTATAGACTATCGACCATTAAATGCTATCACTATTACTGACAAATTTCCCATGCCAAACATATTTGATGTATTACGTAACTTTCATGATTCAACGGTATTTACAACACTAGATTTAAAATCGGGTTATTGGCAAGTGGAGATGGAAGGTAATTCGAAAGAAATGACAGCTTTCTCTACGCCAATTGGATTATACCAATGTAATGTAATGCCATTTGGTTTAAAGAATGCTCCTATGACGTTTCAGAGACTTGTGAACGAAGTTTTACGTGGTTACATTAGTGTTTTTTGCGAAGTGTACTTAGACGATATCATTATACACAGCAAAAACATAGAGGAACATTTAGTGCATTTAAATAAAGTTTTCATGCGTCTAAGTCAACACAAGTTAACATGTAATTTAAAGAAATGTTCCTTTGCAAAAGAAGAAATAATGTATTTGGGTCATAACATAAATAAATTCGGTATAAGACCAAGTCCTGAGAAGTTACGAGTATTTGAAGAATTCTTAGTTCCTAAAAACAAGAAAGACTTGCGAAAATTTTTAGGATTATGTAATTGGTTCGGTAATTTCATTCCAAATCTTTCATCTACTTTGTCACCTTTAACTGATATGTTGAAGGACAACACAACAGGAATTGGTCTAATACATGTCAAAAAAGTTTTGATCAAGTGAAAACCTCCATTTTAAATTCACAAAAACTGAGTCATCCAGACTTTCAAAAAGAATTTTTTGTTCAAACAGACGCCAGTGAAATAGGTTTAGGTGCTGTACTTTTTCAATTTAATAAACAATAGAAGAAACATTATTGGCTACGCAAGTTTAAAATTATCCGATGCAAAACGTAAATATCATGCAACAGCACGGGAATGCCTAGCAGTATTATGGGCATTTCGAAAATTTAGAATATATCTGGAAGGACAAAAATTCACTTTAATAACTGACAATCGGGCTCTTTTATGGTTACATAAGTTAAAAGATACATCTTCAATGATATCACGCTGGGCGATGGAAATAATGTTATTCAATTTTTCCATTACACATTGCCCAGGCAATTCAAATCTGACTGCAGACAGTTTATCTAGATACCCTGTAGGAAACCCAGATGATGATTTAGATGACAATACAGATGTAATAGCAATACCTGAATGCTTTAATCTTCATGAAACTAATAATGTACAATTTCTAAATCTAAATACAGACAGTGACTTAATCTCTGATTTACAAAAGCATTCATTATGTGATAACCATATACAGAATATAGTTTTAACAATTTTAGGCAAGAACAAAGAGTATACAAAAGAAAAACAAAAATATATTTCAGATAATTTCCGTTATACAAATAAACTACTATTAAAGAAAATAACAAAATGTAGTAGTAATAATGACAATAAATTTGTTTACGTTGTTCCAAAAATATTAGTCCCTGTTCGGGCGCCATTGTTAAAGGTATTACAGAAAAACCAAAGTGAGTAAAAACTATTTATTCAAACAAGGCAAAATCTCATATGACACACACTATTTTTCAGTAATGCTATGACAATAACATAAATACACTGCAGCCTACTTCTAACACTATAACACATAAATAACCTAGTTTCATCGAAACTACAGGTAGAATATGTTTCCAAAGATACATGCAAAATCGTCGTTTCAGATCGTGAAACGCTCAAATATGATGTAAAAACTGTTACTCAGAACATGGTGATACAACCTTTTGAGGCACTCCGTGGTGCATTCGCCAGCGCAGCTAGAGTGCCGATTTGAACTATAGAAGTTACTGCAAAACTCCTTAAAAACACGTAATACGCTTAGAAAACGTATTTTCAAGTGATTTGGAGACATGTTTTGAGAAACAGTTTTTACATCATATTTGAGCGTTTCACGGTCTGAAACGACGATTTTGCATGTATCTTTGTAAACATATTCTACCTGTAGTTTCGATGGAACTAGGTTATTTAATGTACAATAAGACAAAATACACTGTTTTTTAGTGAATACAACCTTTTGGAGGCACTATGTGGTGCACTCGCCAGCGCAGCTAGAGTGCCGATTTGAACTATAGAAGTTACTGCAAAACACCTTAAAAACACGTAATTCGCTTAGAAAACGCATTTTCAAATGATTTGGAGACATGTTTGAGAAACAGTTTTTACATCATACTTGAGCGTTTCGCGGTCTGAAACGACGATTTTGCATGTATCTTTGGAAACATATTCTACCTGTAGTTTCGATGGAACTAGGTTATTTAGGGTACAATAAGACAAAATACACTGACTTTTAGTGAATACAAGGTTTTGGAGGCACTCCGTGGTGCACTCGCCAGCGCAGCTAGAGTGCCGATTTGAACTATAGAATTTAATCCCAAAACACCTTAAAAACACGTAATTCGCTTAGAAAACGCATTTTGAAGTGACTTAGAGACATGTTCTGAGTAACAGTTTTTACATCATATTTGAGCGTTTCACGGGTCTGAAACGACGATTTTGCATGTATCTTTGGAAACATATCTACCTGTAGTTTCGATGGAACTAGGTTATTTATGCTACAATAAGACAAAATACACTGATTTTTAGTGAATACAAGGTTTTGGAGGCACTCCGTGGTGCACTCGCCAGCGCAGCTAGAGTGCCGATTTGAACTATAGAAGTTACTGCAAACACCTTAAAAAACACGTAATTCGCTTAGAAAACGCATTTTCAAGTGATTTGGAGACATGTTCTGAGTAACAGTTTTTACATCATATTTGAGCGTTTCACGGTCTGAAACGACGATTTTGCATGTATCTGTGGAAACATATTCTACCTGTAGTTTCGATGGAACTAGGTTATTTAGGGTACAATAAGACAAAATACACTGTTTTTTAGTGAATAAAACCTTTTTGAGGCACTCCGTGGTGCACTCGTCAGCGCAGCTAGAGTGCCGATTTGACCTATAGAAGTTACTACAAAACACCTTAAAAACACGTAATTCGCTTAGAAAACGCATTTTCAAGTGATTTGGAGACATGTTTCGCGAAACAGATTTTACATCATATTTGAGCGTTTCACGCTCTGAAACGACGATTTTGCATGTATTTTTGGAAACATATTCTACCTGTAGTTTTGATGGAACTAGGTTATTGATGCTACAATAAGACAAAATACACTGATTTTTAGTGAATACAAGGTTTTGGAGGCACTCCGTGGTGCACTCGCCAGCGCAGCTAGAGTGCCGATTTGAACTATAGAAGTTACTGCAAAACACCTTAAAAACACGTAATTCGCTTAGAAAACGCATTTTCAAGTGATTTGGAGACATGTTTTGAGAAACAGTTTTTACATCATATTTGAGCGTTTCACGGTCTGAAACGACGATTTTGCATGTATTTTTGGAAACATATTCTATCTGTAGTTTCGATGGAACTTGGTTATTAAGGGTACAATAAGACAAAATACACTGTTTTTTAGTGAATACAACCTTTTGGAGGCACTCCGTGGTGCACTCGCCAGCGCAGCTAGAGTGCCGATTTGAACTATTGAAGTTACTGCAAAACACTTTAAAAACACGTAATTCGTTTAGAAAACGCATTTTCAAGTGATTTGGAGACATGTTTTGAGTAACAGTTTTTACGTCATATTTGAGCGTTTCACGTTCTGAAACGACGATTTTGCATGTATCTTTCGAAACATATTCTACCTGTAGTTTCGAAGGAACTAGGTTATTTAGGGTACAATAAGACAAAATACACTGTTTTTTAGTGAATACAACTTTTTGGGCGCACTCCGTGGTGCACTCGCCAGCGCAGCTAGAGTGCTGATTTGAACTATAGAAGTTACTGCAAAACACCTTAAAAACACGTAATTCGCTTAGAAAACGCATTTTCAAGTGATTTGGAGACATGTTTTGAAAACAGTTTTTACATCATATTTGACCGTTTCATGGTCTGCAACGACGATTTTGCATGTATCTTTGGAATTATATTCTACCTGTAGTTTCGATGGAACTAGGATATTTATGCTACAATAAGTCAAAATACACTGATTATTAGTGAATGCAAGGTTTTGGAGGCACTCCGTGGTGCACTCGCCAGCGCAGCTAGAGTGCCGATTTAAACTATAGAAGTTACTGCAAAACACCTTAAAAACACGTAATTCGCTTAGAAAACGCATTTTCAAGTGATTTGGAGACATGTTTTGAGAAACAGTTTATACATCATATTTGAGCGTTTCATGGTCTGAAACGACGATTTTGCATGTATCTTTGGAAACATATTCTACCTGTAGTTTCGATGGAACTAGGTTATTTAGGGTACAATAAGACAAAATACACTGATTTTTAGTGAATACAAGGTTTTGGAGGCACTCCGTGGTGCACTTGCCAGCGCAGCTAGAGTGCCGATTTGAACTATAGAAGTTACTGCAAAACACCTTAAAAACACGTAATTCGCTTAGAAAACGCATTTTCAAGTGATTTGGAGACATGTTTTGAGAAACAGTTTTTACATCATATTTAAGCGTTACACGGACTGAAACGACGATTTTGTATGTAGACTTTGTAAACATATTCTACCTGTAGTTTCGATAGCACTTGGTTTTTTAGGGTACAATAAGACAAAATACACTGTTTTTTAGTGAATACAACCTTTTGGGGCACTCCGTGGTGCACTCGCCAGCGCAGCTAGAGTGCCGATTTGAACTATACAAGTTACTGCAAAACACCTTAAAAACACGTAATTCGCTTAGAAAACGCATTTTCAAGTGATTTGGGGATATGTTTTGAGAAACAGTTTTTACATCATATTTGAGCGTTTCACGGTCTGAAACGACGATTTTGCATATATCTTTGGAAACATATTCTACCTGTAGTTTCGATGGAACTAGGTTATTTATGCTACAATAAGACAAAATACACTGATTTTAGTGAATACAAGGTTTTGGAGGCACTCCGTGGTGCACTCGCCAGCGCAGCTAGAGTGCCGATTTGAACTATAGAGGTTACTGCAAAACACCTTAAAAACACGTAATTTGCTTAGAAAACGCATTTTCAAGTGATTTGGAGACATGTTTTGAGAAACAGTTTTTACATCATATTTGAGCGTTTCACGGTCTGAAACGACGATTTTGCATGTATCTTTGGAAACATATTCTACCTGTAGTTTCGATAGAACTAGGTTATTTAGGGTACAATAAGACAAAATACACTGATTTTAGTGAATACAAGGTTTTGGAGGCACTCCGTGGTGCACTCGCCAGCGCAGCTAGAGTGCCGATTTGAACTATAGAAGTTACTGCAAAACATCTTGAAAACACGTAATTCGCTTAGAAAACGTATTTTCAAGTGATTTGGAGACATGTTTTGAGAAACAGTTTTTACATCATATTTGAGCGTTTCACGGTATCTGAAACGACGATTTTGCATGAATCTTTGGAAACATATTCTACCTGTAGTTTTGATAGAACAAGGTTATTTATGCTACAATAAGACAAAAAACACTGATTTTTAGTGAATACAAGGTTTTGGAGGCACTCCGTGGTGCACTTGCCAGCGCAGCTAGAGTGCCGATTTGAACTATAGAAGTTACTGCAAAACACCTTAAAAACACGTAATTCGCTTAGAAAACGCATTTTCAAGTGATTTGGAGACATTTTTTGAGAAACAGTTTTTACATCATATTTGAGCGTTTCACGATCTGAAACGACGATTTTGCATGTATCTTCGGAAACATATTCTACCTGTAGTTTCAATGGAACTAGGTTATTTAGGGTACAATAAGACAAAATACACTGTTTTTTAGTGAATACTACCTTTTGGAGGCACTCCGCGGTGCACTCGCCAGCGCAGCTAGAGTGCCGATTTGAACTATAGAAGTTACTGCAAGACACCTTGAAAACACGTAATTCGCTTAGAAAACGCATTTTCAACTGATTTGGAGACATGTTTTGAGAAACAGTTTTTACATCATATTTGAGCGTTTCACGGTCTGAAACGACGATTTTGCATGTATCTTTGGAAACATATTCTACCAGTAATTTCGATGGAACTAGGTTATTTATGCTACAATAAGACAAAATACACAGATATTTAGTGAATATAAGGTTTTGGAGGCACTCCGTGGTGCACTCGCCAGCGCAGCTAGAGTGCCGATTTGAACTATAGAAGTTACTACAAAACACCTTAAAAACACGTAATTCGCTTAGAAAACGCATGTTTAAGTGATTTGGAGACATGTTTTGAGACACAGTTTTTACATCATATTTGAGCGTTTCACGGTCTGAAACGACGATTTTGCATGTATCTTTGGATACATATCTACCTGTAGTTTCGATGGAACTAGGTTATTTATGCTACAATAAGACAAAATACACTGATTTTTAGTGAATACAAGGTTTTGGAGGCACTCCGTGGTGCACTCGCCAGCGCAGCTAGAGTGCCGATTTGAACTATAGAAGTTACTGCAAAACACCTTAAAAACACGTAATTCGCTTAGAAAACGCATTTTCAAGTGATTTGGGGATATGTTTTGAGAAACAGTTTTTACATCATATTTGAGCGTTTCACGGTCTGAAACGACGATTTTGCATATATCTTTGGAAACATATTCTACCTGTAGTTTCGATGGAACTAGGTTATTTATGCTACAATAAGACAAAATACACTGATTTTAGTGAATACAAGGTTTTGGAGGCACTCCGTGGTGCACTCGCCAGCGCAGCTAGGGTGCCGATTTGAACTATAGAAGTTACTGCAAAACACCTTAAAAACACGTAATTTGCTTAGAAAACGCATTTTCAAGTGATTTGGAGACATGTTTTGAGAAACAGTTTTTACATCATATTTGAGCGTTTCACGGTCTGAAACGACGATTTTGCATGTATCTTTGGAAAAATATTCTACCTGTAGTTTCGATAGAACTAGGTTATTTAGGGTACAATAAGACAAAATACACTGATTTTAGTGAATACAAGGTTTTGGAGGCACTCCGTGGTGCACTCGCCAGCGCAGCTAGAGTGCCGATTTGAACTATAGAAGTTACTGCAAAACATCTTGAAAACACGTAATTCGCTTAGAAAACGTATTTTCAAGTGATTTGGAGACATGTTTTGAGAAACAGTTTTTACATCATATTTGAGCGTTTCACGGTATCTGAAACGACGATTTTGCATGAATCTTTGGAAACATATTCTACCTGTAGTTTTGATAGAACAAGGTTATTTATGCTACAATAAGACAAAAAACACTGATTTTTAGTGAATACAAGGTTTTGGAGGCACTCCGTGGTGCACTTGCCAGCGCAGCTAGAGTGCCGATTTGAACTATAGAAGTTACTGCAAAACACCTTAAAAACACGTAATTCGCTTAGAAAACGCATTTTCAAGTGATTTGGAGACATTTTTTGAGAAACAGTTTTTACATCATATTTGAGCGTTTCACGATCTGAAACGACGATTTTGCATGTATCTTCGGAAACATATTCTACCTGTAGTTTCAATGGAACTAGGTTATTTAGGGTACAATAAGACAAAATACACTGTTTTTTAGTGAATACTACCTTTTGGAGGCACTCCGCGGTGCACTCGCCAGCGCAGCTAGAGTGCCGATTTGAACTATAGAAGTTACTGCAAGACACCTTGAAAACACGTAATTCGCTTAGAAAACGCATTTTCAACTGATTTGGAGACATGTTTTGAGAAACAGTTTTTACATCATATTTGAGCGTTTCACGGTCTGAAACGACGATTTTGCATGTATCTTTGGAAACATATTCTACCAGTAATTTCGATGGAACTAGGTTATTTATGCTACAATAAGACAAAATACACAGATATTTAGTGAATATAAGGTTTTGGAGGCACTCCGTGGTGCACTCGCCAGCGCAGCTAGAGTGCCGATTTGAACTATAGAAGTTACTACAAAACACCTTAAAAACACGTAATTCGCTTAGAAAACGCATGTTTAAGTGATTTGGAGACATGTTTTGAGAAACAGTTTTTACATCATATTTGAGCGTTTCACGGTCTGAAACGACGATTTTGCATGTATCTTTGGATACATATTCTACCTGTAGTTTCGATGGAACTAGGTTATTTAGGGTACAATAAGACAAAATATACTGTTTTTTAGTGAATACAACCTTTTGGAGGCACTCCGTGGTGCACTCGCCAGCGCAGCTAGAGTGCCGATTTGAACTATAAAAGTTACTGCAAAACACCTTAAAAACACGTAATTCGCTTAGAAAACGCATTTTTAAGTGATTTGGAGACGTGTTTTGAGAAACAGTTTTTACATCATATTTGAGCGTTTCACTGTCTGAAACGACGATTTTGCATGTATCTTTGGAAACATATTCTACCTGTAGTTTCGATGGAACTAGGTTATTTAGGGTACAATAAGTCAAAATACACTGATTTTTAGTGAATACAAGGTTTTGGAGGCAATCCTTGGTGCACTCGCCAGCGCAGCTAGAGTGCCGATTTGAACTATAGAAGTTACTGCAAAACACCTTAAAAACACGTAATTCGCTTAGAAAACGCATTTTCAAGTGATTTGGAGACATGTTTTGAGAAACAGTTTTTACATCATATTTGAGCGTTTCACGGTCTAAAACGACGATTTTGCATGTATCTTAGGAAACATATTCTATCTGTAGTTTCGATGGAACTAGGTTATTTAGGGTACAACAAGACAAAATACACTGTTTTTAGTGAATACAACCTTTTGGGGGCACTCCGTAGTGCACTCGCCAGCGCAGCTAGAGTGCCGATTTGAACTATAGAAGTTACTGCAAAACACCTTAAAAACACGGAATTCGCTTAGAAAACGCATTTTCAAGTGATTTGGAGACATTTTTTGAGAAACAGTTTTTACATCATATTTGAGCGTTTCACGATCTGAAACGACGAATTTGCATGTATCTTTGGAAACATATTCTACCTGTAGTTTCGATGAAACTAGGTTATTTAGGGTACAATAAGACAAAATACACTGTTTTTTAGTGAATACAACCTTTTGGCGGCACTCCGTGGTGCACTCGCCAGCGCAGCTAAAGTGCCGATTTGAACTATATAAGTTACTGCAATACACCTTAAAAACACGTAATTCGCTTAGAAAACGCATTTTCAAGTGATTTGGAGACATGTTTTGAGAAACAGTTTTTACTTCATATTTGAGCGTTTCACAGTCTGAAACGACGATTTTGCATGTATCTTTGGAAACATATTCTACCTGTAGTTTCGATGGAACTAGGTTAATTAGGGTACAATAAGACAAAATACACTGTTTTTTAGTGAATACAACCTTTTGGAGGCACTCCGTGGTGCACTCGCCAGCGCAGCTAGAGTGCCGATTTGAACTATAGAAGTTACTGCAAAACACCTTAAAAACACGTAATTCGCTTAGAAAACGCATTTTCAAGTGATTTGGAGATATGTTTTGAGAAACAGTTTTTACATCATATTTGAGCGTTTCACGGTCTAAAACGACAATTTTGCATATATCTTTGGAAACATATTCTACCTGTAGTTTCGATGGAACTAGGTTATTTATGCTACAATAAGACAAAATACACTGATTTTTAGTGAATACAAGGTTTTGGAGGCACTCCGTGGTGCACTCGCCAGCGCAGCTAGAGTGCCGATTTGAACTATAGAAGTTACAGCAAAACACCTTAAAAACACGTAATTTGCTTAGAAAACGCATTTTAAAGTGATTTGGAGACATGTTTTGAGAGACAGTTTTTACATCATATTTGAGCGTTTCACGGTCTGACACGACGATTTTGTATGTATCTTTGGAAACATATTCTACCTGTAGTTTCGATGGAACTAGGTTATTTAGGGTACAATAAGACAAAATACACTGTTTTTAGTGAATACAACCTTTTGGAGGCACTCCGTGGTGCACTCGCCAGCGCAGCTAGAGTGCCGATTTGAACTATTGAAGTTACTGCAAAACACCTTAAAAACGCGTAATTCGCTTAGAAAACGCATTTTCAATTGATTTGGAGACATGTTTTGAGTAACAGTTTTTACATCATATTTGAGCGTTTCACGGTCTGAAACGACGATATTGCATGTATCTTTCGAAACATATTCTACCTGTAGTTTCGATGGAACTAGGTTATTTAGGGTACAATAAGACAAAATACACTGTTTTTTAGTGAATACAACTTTTTGGGCGCACTCCGTGGTGCACTCGCCAGCGCAGCCAAACTGCCGATTTGAACTATATAAGTTACTGCAAAACACCTTAAAAACACGTAGTTCGCTTAGAAAACGCATTTTCAAGTGATTTGGAGACATGTTTTGAGAAACAGTTTTTACATCATATTTGAGCGTTTCACGGTCTGAAACGACGATTTTGTATGTGGACTTTGTAAACATATTCTACCTGTAGTTTCGATAGCACTTGGTTTTTTAGGGTACAATAAGACAAAATACACTGTTTTTTAGTGAATACAACCTTTTGGGGCACTCCGTGGTGCACTCGCCAGCGCAGCTAGAGTGCCGATTTGAACTATTAGAAGTTACTGTAAAACACCTTAAAACTCATAATTCGCTTAGAAAACGCATTTTCAAGTGATTTGGAGGCATGTTTTGAGAAACATTTTTTACATCATATTTGAGCGTTTCACGGTATCTGAAACGACGATTTTGCATAAAACTTTGGAAACATATTCTACCTGTAGTTTTGATGGAACTAGGTTATTTATGCTACAATAAGACAAAATTCACTGATTTTTAGTGAATACAAGGTTTTGGAGGCACTCCGTGGTGCACTTGCCAGCGCAGCTAGAGTGCCGATTTTAACAATAGAAGTTACTGCAAAACACCTTAAAAACACGTAATTCGCTTAGAAAACGCATTTTCAAGTGATTTGGAGACATTTTTTGAGAAACAGTTTTTATATCATATTTGAGCGTTTCACGATCTGAAACGACGATTTTGCATGTATCTTTGGAAACATATTCTACCTGTAGTTTCGATGGAACTAGGTTAATTAGGGTACAATAAGACAAAATACACTGTTTTTTAGTGAATTCAACCTTTTGGAGGCACTCCGTGGTGCACTCGCCAGCGCAGATAGAGTGCCGATTTGAACTATAGAAGTTACTGCAAAACACCTTAAAAACACGTAATTCGCTTAGATAACGCATTTTCAAGTGATTTGGAGATATGTTTCTGAGAAACAGTTTTTACATCATATTTGAGCGTTTCATGGTCTGAAACGACGATTTTGCATGTATCTTTGGAAACATATTTTACCAGTAGTTTCGATGGAACTAGGTTATTTATGCTACAATAAGACAAAATACACTGATTTTTAGTGAATACAAGGTTTTGGAGGCACTCCGTGGTGCACTCGTCAGCGCAGCTAGAGTGCAGATTTGAACTTTAGAAGTTACTGCAAAACACCTTAAAAACACGTAATTCGTTTAGAAAACGCATTTTCAAGTGATTTGGAGACATGTTTTAAGAAAAAGTTTTTACATCATATTTGAGCGTGTCACGGTCTGAAACGACGATTTTGCATGTATCTTTGGAAACATATTCTACCTGTAGTTTCGATGGAACTAGGTTATTTATGCTCCAATAAGACAAAATACATTGATTTTTAGTGAATACAAGGTTTTGGAGGCACTCCGTGGTGCACACGCCAGCCTGCTAGAGTGCCGATTTGAACTATAGAAGTTACTGCAAAACACCTTAAAAACACGTAATTCGCTTAGAAAACGCATTTTCAAGTGATTTGTAGACATGTTTTGAGAAACAGATTTACATCATATTTGAGCGTTTCACGGTCTGAAACGACGATTTTGCATGTATTTTTGGAAACATATTCTACCAGTAGTTTCGATGGAACTAGGTTATTTATTCTACAATAAGACAAAATACACTGATTTTTAGTGAATACAAGGTTTTGGAGGCACTCCGTGGTGCACCCGCCAGCGCAGCTAGAGTGCCGATTTGAACTATAGAAATTACTGCAAAACACCTTAAAAATAAGTAATTCGCTTAGAAAACGCATTTTCAAGTGATTTGGAGACATGTTTTGAGAAACAGTTTTTACATCATATTTGAGCGTTTCACGGTCTGAAACGACGATTTTGCATGTATCTTTGGAAAAATATTCTCTCTGTAGTTTCGATGGAACTAGGTTATTTAGGGTACAATAAGACAAAATACATTGTTTTTTAGTGAATAAAATCTTTTGGGTGCACTCCGTGGTGCACTCGCCAGCGCAGCTAGAGTGCCGATTTGAACTATAGAAGTTACTGCAAAACTCCTTAAAAACACGTAATACGCTTAGAAAACGCATTTTCAAGTGATTTGGAGACATGTTTTGAGAAACAGTTTTTACATCATATTTGAGCGTTTCACGGGCTGAAACGACGATTTTGCATGTATCTTTGGAAACATATTCTACCTGTAGTTTCGATGGAACTAGGTTATTTAGGGTACAATAAGACAAAATAAACTGATTTTTAGTGAATACAAGGTTTTGGAGGCACTCCGTGGTGTACTCGCCAGCGCAGCTAGAGTGCCGATTTGAACTATAGAAGTTACTGCAAAACACCTCAAAAACACGTAATTCGCTTAGAAAACGCATTTTCAAGTGATTAGGAGACATGTTTTGAGAAACAGTTTTTACATCATATTTCAGCGTTTCACGGTATCTGAAACGACGATTTTGCATGAATCTTTGGAAACATATTCTACCTGTAGTTTCGATAGCACTTGGTTATTTAGGGTACAATAATACAAAATACACTGTTTTTTAGTGAATACAACCTTTTGGGGCACTCCGTGGTGCACTCGCCAGCGCAGCTAGAGTGCCGATTTGAACTATAGAAGTTACTGCAAAACATTTTAAAAACACGTAATTCGCTTAGTAAACGCATTTTCAAGTGATTTGGAGCTTGTTTTGAGAAGCAGTTTTTACATCATATTTGAGCGTTTCACGGTCTGAAACGACGATTTTGTATGTAGACTTCGTAAACCTATTCTACCTGTAGTTTCGATGGAACTAGGTTATTTATGCTACAATAAGACAAAATACACTGATTTTTAGTGAATACAAGGTTTTGGAGGCACTCCGTGGTGCACTCGCTAGCACAGCTAGAGTGCCGATTTGAAGTTACTGCAAAATACCTTAAAAACACGTAATTCGCTTAGAAAACGCATTTTCAAGTGATTCGGAGATATGTTTTGAGAAACAGTTTTTACATCATATTTGAGCGTTTCACGGTCTGAAACGACGATTTTGTATGTAGACTTTGTAAACATATTCTACCTGTAGTTTCGATAGCACTTGGTTATTTAGGGTACAATAAGACAAATTACACTGTTTTTTAGTGAATACAACCTTTTGGGGCACTCCGTGGTGCACTCGCCAGCGCAGCTAGAGTGCCGATTTGAACTATAGAAGTTACTGCAAAACATTTTAAAAACACGTAATTCGCTTAGTAAACGCATTTTCAAGTGATTTGGAGACATGTTTTGAGAAACAGTTTTTACATCATATTTAAGCGTTTCACGGTCTGAAACGACGATTTTGCATGAATCTTTGGAAACATATTCTACCTGTAGTTTCGATGGAACTAGGTTATTTAGGGTACAATAAGACAAAATACACTGTTTTTTAGTGAATACAACCTTTTGGAGGCACTCCGTGGTGCACTCGCCAGCGCAGCTAGAGTGCCGATTTGAACTATTGAAGTTACTGCAAAACACCTTAAAAACGCGTAATTCGCTTAGAAAACGCATTTTCAATTGATTTGGAGACATGTTTTGAGTAACAGTTTTTACATCATATTTGAGCGTTTCACGGTCTGAAACGACGATTTTGCATGTATCTTTCGAAACATATTCTACCTGTAGTTTCGATGGAACTAGGTTATTTAGGGTACAATAAGACAAAATACACTGTTTTTTAGTGAATACAACTTTTTGGGCGCACTCCGTGGTGCACTCGCCAGCGCAGCCAAACTGCCGATTTGAACTATATAAGTTACTGCAAAACACCTTAAAAACACGTAGTTCGCTTAGAAAACGCATTTTCAAGTGATTTGGAGACATGTTTTGAGAAACAGTTTTTACATCATATTTGAGCGTTTCACGGTCTGAAACGACGATTTTGTATGTGGACTTTGTAAACATATTCTACCTGTAGTTTCGATAGCACTTGGTTTTTTAGGGTACAATAAGACAAAATACACTGTTTTTTAGTGAATACAACCTTTTGGGGCACTCCGTGGTGCACTCGCCAGCGCAGCTAGAGTGCCGATTTGAACTATTAGAAGTTACTGTAAAACACCTTAAAACTCATAATTCGCTTAGAAAACGCATTTTCAAGTGATTTGGAGGCATGTTTTGAGAAACATTTTTTACATCATATTTGAGCGTTTCACGGTATCTGAAACGACGATTTTGCATAAAACTTTGGAAACATATTCTACCTGTAGTTTTGATGGAACTAGGTTATTTATGCTACAATAAGACAAAATTCACTGATTTTTAGTGAATACAAGGTTTTGGAGGCACTCCGTGGTGCACTTGCCAGCAACAGCTAGAGTGCCGATTTTAACAATAGAAGTTACTGCAAAACACCTTAAAAACACGTAATTCGCTTAGAAAACGCATTTTCAAGTGATTTGGAGACATTTTTTGAGAAACAGTTTTTATATCATATTTGAGCGTTTCACGATCTGAAACGACGATTTTGCATGTATCTTTGGAAACATATTCTACCTGTAGTTTCGATGGAACTAGGTTAATTAGGGTACAATAAGACAAAATACACTGTTTTTTAGTGAATTCAACCTTTTGGAGGCACTCCGTGGTGCACTCGCCAGCGCAGATAGAGTGCCGATTTGAACTATAGAAGTTACTGCAAAACACCTTAAAAACACGTAATTCGCTTAGATAACGCATTTTCAAGTGATTTGGAGATATGTTTCTGAGAAACAGTTTTTACATCATATTTGAGCGTTTCATGGTCTGAAACGACGATTTTGCATGTATCTTTGGAAACATATTCTACCAGTAGTTTCGATGGAACTAGGTTATTTATGCTACAATAAGACAAAATACACTGATTTTTAGTGAATACAAGGTTTTGGAGGCACTCCGTGGTGCACTCGTCAGCGCAGCTAGAGTGCCGATTTGAACTATAGAAGTTACTGCAAAACTCCTTAAAAACACGTAATACGCTTAGAAAACGCATTTTCAAGTGATTTGGAGACATGTTTTGAGAAACAGTTTTTACATCATATTTGAGCGTTTCACGGGCTGAAACGACGATTTTGCATGTATCTTTGGAAACATATTCTACCTGTAGTTTCGATGGAACTAGGTTATTTAGGGTACAATAAGACAAAATAAACTGATTTTTAGTGAATACAAGGTTTTGGAGGCACTCCGTGGTGTACTCGCCAGCGCAGCTAGAGTGCCGATTTGAACTATAGAAGTTACTGCAAAACACCTCAAAAACACGTAATTCGCTTAGAAAACGCATTTTCAAGTGATTAGGAGACATGTTTTGAGAAACAGTTTTTACATCATATTTCAGCGTTTCACGGTATCTGAAACGACGATTTTGCATGAATCTTTGGAAACATATTCTACCTGTAGTTTCGATAGCACTTGGTTATTTAGGGTACAATAAGACAAAATACACTGTTTTTTAGTGAATACAACCTTTTGGGGCACTCCGTGGTGCACTCGCCAGCGCAGCTAGAGTGCCGATTTGAACTATAGAAGTTACTGCAAAACATTTTAAAAACACGTAATTCGCTTAGTAAACGCATTTTCAAGTGATTTGGAGCTTGTTTTGAGAAACAGTTTTTACATCATATTTGAGCGTTTCACGGTCTGAAACGACGATTTTGTATGTAGACTTCGTAAACCTATTCTACCTGTAGTTTCGATGGAACTAGGTTATTTATGCTACAATAAGACAAAATACACTGATTTTTAGTGAATACAAGGTTTTGGAGGCACTCCGTGGTGCACTCGCTAGCACAGCTAGAGTGCCGATTTGAAGTTACTGCAAAATACCTTAAAAACACGTAATTCGCTTAGAAAACGCATTTTCAAGTGATTCGGAGATATGTTTTGAGAAACAGTTTTTACATCATATTTGAGCGTTTCACGGTCTGAAACGACGATTTTGTATGTAGACTTTGTAAACATATTCTACCTGTAGTTTCGATAGCACTTGGTTATTTAGGGTACAATAAGACAAATTACACTGTTTTTTAGTGAATACAATCTTTTGGGGCACTCCGTGGTGCACTCGCCAGCGCAGCTAGAGTGCCGATTTGAACTATAGAAGTTACTGCAAAACATTTTAAAAACACGTAATTCGCTTAGTAAACGCATTTTCAAGTGATTTGGAGACATGTTTTGAGAAACAGTTTTTACATCATATTTAAGCGTTTCACGGTCTGAAACGACGATTTTGCATGAATCTTTGGAAACATATTCTACCTGTAGGTTCGATGGAACTAGGTTATTTATGCTACAATAAGACAAAATACACTGAGTTTTAGTGAGTACAAGGTTTTGGAGGCACTCCGTGGTGCACTCGCCAGCGCAGCTAGACTGCTGATTTGAACTATAGAAGTTACTGCAAAACACCTTAAAAACACGTAATTTGCTTAGAAAACTTATTTTCAAGTGATTTGGATACATGGTTTGAGAAAAAGTTTTTACATCATATTTGAGCGTTTCACGATCTGAAACGACGATTTTGCATGTATCTTTGGAAACATATTCTACCTGTAGTTTAGATAAAACTAGGTTATTTATGCTACAATGAAACAAAATACACTGATTTTTAGTGAATACAATGTTTTGGAGGCACTCCGTGGTGCACTCGCCAGCGCAGCTAGAGTGCCGATTTGAAGTTACTGCAAAACACCTTAAAAACACGTAATTCGCTTAGAAAACGCATTTTCAAGTGATTTGGAGACATGTTTTGAGAAACAGTTTTTACAGCATATTTGAGCGTTTCACGATCTGAAACGACGACTTTGCATGTATCTTTGGAAACATATTCTACCTGTAGTTTTGATGGAACTAGGTTATTTATGCTACAATAAGACAAAATAAACTGATTTTTAGTGAATAAAAGGTTTTGAAGGCACTCCGTGGTGCACTCGCCAGCGCAGCTAGAGTGCCGATTTGAACTATTGAAGTTACAGCAAAACACCTTAAAAACACGTAATTCGCTTAGAAAACGCATTTTCAAGTGATTTGGAGACATGTTTTGAGAAACAGTTTTTACATCATATTTGAGCGTTTCACGGTCTGAAACGACGATTTTTTGCATGAATCTTTGGAAACATATTCTACCTGTAGGTTCGATGGAACTATGTTATTTATGCTACAATAAGACAAAATACATTGACTTTTAGTGAATACAAGGTTTTGGAGGCACTCCGTGGTGCACTCGCCAGCGCAGCTAGAGTGCCGATTTGAAGTTACTGCAAAACACCTTAAAAACACGTTATTCGCTTAGAAAACGCATTTTCAAGTGATTTGGAGACATGTTTTGAGAAACAGTTATTACATCATATTTGAGCGTTTCACGATCTGAAACGACGATTTTGCATGTATCTTTGGAAACATATTCTACCTGTAGTTTCGATGGAACTGGGTTAATTATGCTACAATAAGACAAAATACACTGATTTTTAGTGAATTCAAGGTTTTGGAGGCACTCCGTGGTGCACTCGCCAGCGCAGCTAGAGTGCCGATTTGAAGTTACTGCAAAACACCTTAAAAACACGTAATTCGCTTAGAAAACGCATTTTCAAGTGATTTGCAGACATGTTTTGAGAAAAAGTTTTTACATCATACTTGAGCGTTTCACGATCTGAAACCACGATTTTGCATGTATCTTTGGAAACATATTCTACCTGTAGTTTCGATGGAACTAGGTTATTTATGCTACAATAAGACAAAATACACGCGTTACGAAGCGTTACGAGGGGGTGGGGGAGGGTTAATATATGAGTTACGTAACGATAAAATATAATAAATATTGCTAAACTTGCTTTAATAATTTTGAAACATTCAAATTTCGCGGTGCTAATTCGTATATGCAGGCAGTCGTTTGTTTTCAATAACAGTCAACATAATATGTCGGGCACAGTTCAAATTTTGCCCAGTGGTCTTTCATTTGTGCAATGCAATTCATAATAAAACATGAATTCTATTAGTGTTGATAAGGTAAAACTTTTCAATAGTTTGTTAAAAGCATATGGAAATGCATATGCTTTTAATTTCTGTGCTGTTATTTTTTCATCTTTATGTACTTTAATTTAATTAGTTTGTTACAAATTGAATATTAAAGGGGCCGTATACTTTTATATCCAGTAAAGAAATTGAGGTGACAAGCCGTAGGGCAAGAGTAGTACATTATTTTTCATCTTTATGTATATTAATTTAAATAGTTGCTGTTCTGTTTTGTAATTTTTCACCTTTATATACATTAATTTAAATAGTTTTAGTTTCAAATTTTAACTGAATATTAAGGAGGCCATATATTTTTATATCCAGTAAAGAAATTGGGGTGACAAGCCGTAGGGCAAGAGTAGTACATTATTTTTCATCTTTATGTTTATTAATTTAAATAGTTGCTGTTCTGTTCTGTTATTTTTCATCTTTATATATATTAATTTAAATAGTTTCTGTTTCAAATTTTAACTGAATATTAAGGAGGCCATATACTTTTATATCCAGTAAAGAAATTGGGGTGACAAGCCATAGAGAAAGAGTAGTACATTATTTTTCATCATTATGTACATTAATTTAAATAGTTTCTGTTTTAAATTTTAACTGAATATTAAGGAGGCCATATACTTTTATATCCAGTAAAGAATTTGGGGTGACAAGCCGTAGGGCAAGAGTAGTACATTATTTTTCATCTTTATGTATATTAATTTAAATAGTTGCTGTTGTGTTCTGTTATTTTTCATCTTTATGTACATTAATTTAAATAGTTTCTGTTTCAAATTTTAAATGAATATTAAGGAGGCCATATACTTTTATATCCAGTAAAGAAATTGGGGTGACAAGCCGTAGGGCAAGAGTAGTACATTAATATTCATCTTTATGTATATTAATTTATATAGTTGCAGTTCTGTTATTTTTCATCTTTATATATATTAATTTAAATAGTTTCTGTTTCAAATTTTAACTGAATATTAAAGAGGCCGTATACTTTTATATCCATTAAAGAAATTGGGGTGACTAGCCGTAGAGCAAGAGTAGTACATTATTTTTCATCTATATGTACTTTAATTTAAATAGTTTCTGTTTCAAATTTTAACTGAATAATAAGGAGGCCATATACTTTTATATCCAGTAAAGATATTGGGGTGACAAGCTGTAGGGCAAGAGTAGTACATTATTTTTCATCTTTATGTATATTAATTTAAATAGTTTCTGTTCTGTTCTGTTATTTTTCATCTTTATATACATTAATTTAAATAGTTTCTGTTTCAAATTTCAACTGAATATTAAGGGGGCCATATAATTTTATATCCAGTAAAAACATTGGGGTGACAAGCCCAAGCAAGAGTAGTACATTATTTTTCATCTTTATGTATATTAATTTAAATAGTTGCTGTTCTGTTCTGTTATTTTTCATCTTTATTTACATTAATTTAAATGGTTTCTGTTTCAAATTTTAACTGAATATTAAGGAGGCCATATACTTTTATATCCAGTAAAGAAATTGGGGTGACAAGCCGTACGGCAAGAGTAGTACATTATTTTTCATCTTTATGTATATTAAATTAAATAGTTGTTGTTCTGTTCTGTTATTTTCATCTTTATATACATTAATTTAAATAGTTTCTGTTTCAAATTTTAACTGAATATTAAAGAGGCCATATACTTTTATATCCAGTAAAGAAATTGGGGTGACAAGCCGTAAAGCAAGAGTAGTACATTATTTTTCATCTTTATGTGCATTAATTTAAATAGTTTCTGTTCTATTCTGTTATTTTTCATCTTTATGTACATTAATTTAAATAGTTTCTGTTTAAAATTTTAACTGAATATTAAGGAGGCCATATAATTTTTTAACCAGTAAAGAAATTGGGGTGACAAGCCGTAGGGCAAGAGTAGTACATTATTTTTCATCTTTATGTATATTAATTTAAATAGTTGCTGTTCTGTTCTGTTATTTTTCATCTTTATATACATTAATTTAAATAGTTTCTGTTTCAAATTTTAACAGAATATTAAAGAGGCCATATACTTTTATATTCATTCAAGAAATTGGGGTGACAAGCCGTAGGGCAAGAGTAGTACATTATTTTTCATCTTTATGTATATTAATTTAAATAGTTGCTGTTCTGTTCTGTTATTTGTCATCTTTATATACATTAATTTAAATATTTTCTGTTTCAAATTTCAACTGAATATTAAAGAGGCCATATACTTTAATATCCAGTAAAGAAATTGGGGTGACAAGCCGTAGGGCAAGAGTAGTACATTATTTTTCATCTTTATGTGCATTAATTTAAATAGTTTCTGTTCTATTCTGTTATTTTTCATCTTTATGTACATTAATTTAAATAGTTTCTGTTTCAAATTTTAACAGAATATTAAAGAGGCCACATACTTTTATATCCAGTAAAGAAATTGGGGTGACAAGCCGTAGGGCAAGAGTAGTACATTATCTTTAATCTTTATGTATATTAATTTAAATAGTTGCTGTTCTGTTCTGTTATTTTTCATCTTTATATACATTAATTTAAATAGTTTCTGTTTCAAATTTTAACTGAACATTAAGGAGGCCATATACTTTTATATCCAGAAAAGAAATTGGGGAGACAAGCCGTAGGGCAAGAGTAGTACATTATTTTTTATCTTTATGTATATTAATTTAAATAGTTGCTGTTCTGTTCTGTTATTTTTCATTTTTATGTACATTAATTTAAATAGTTTCTGTTTCAAATTTTAACTGAATATTAAAGAGGCCATATACTTTAATATCCAGTAAAGAAATTGGGGTGACAAGCCGTAGGGCAAGAGTTGTACATTATTTTTTATCTTTATGTGCATTAATTTAAATAGTTTCTGTTCTATTCTGTTATTTTTCATCTTTATGTACATTAATTTAAATAGTTTCTGTTTCAAATTTTAACAGAATATTAAGGAGGCCACACACTTTTATATCCAGTAAAGAAATTAGGGTGACAAGCCGTAGGGCAAGAGTAGTACATTATCTTTCATCTTTATGTATATTAATTTAAATAGTTGCTGTTCTGTTCTGTTATTTTTCATCTTTATATACATTAATTTAAATAGTTTCTGTTTCAAATTTTAACTGAACATTAAGGAGGCCATATACTTTTATATCCAGAAAAGAAATTGGGGTGACAAGCCGTAGGGCAAGAGTAGTACATTATTTTTTATCTTTATGTATATTAATTTAAATAGTTGCTGTTCTGTTCTGTTATTTTTCATCTTTATGTACATTAATTTAAATAGTTTCTGTTTCAAATTTTAAATGAATATTAAAGAGGCCATATACTTTAATATCCAGTAAAGAAATTGGGGTGACAAGCCGTAGGGCAAGAGTAGTACATTATTTTTCATCTTTATGTGCATTAATTTAAATAGTTTCTGTTCTATTCTGTTATTTTTCATCTGTATGTACATTAATTTAAATAGTTTCTGTTTCAAATTTTAACTGAATATTGAAGAGGCCATATACTTTTATATCCAGCAAAGAAATTGGGTTGACAAGCCGTAGGGCAAGAGTAGTACATTATTTTTCATCGTTATGTACATTAATTTAAATAGTTTCTGTTCTGTTATATTTCATATTTATGTACATTAATTTTAATATATTCTGTTTAAAATTTTAACTGAATATTAAGGAAGCCATATACTTTTATATCCAGTAAAAAAATGGAGGGTCAAGTACTGCGTCACGTAATATATGGGAGGGGGTTCATGTTTGCGTTACGGATGCGTTACAAAGAGGGTAGGGGGTATTAAAAATTTCCTAATTTTGCGTTACGTAATTTAAGGACAGCCCCTGAAGGCAACCTTTTTGGGGCACTCCGTGGTGCACTCGCCAGCGCAGCTAGAGTGCCGATTTGAACTATAAAAGTTACTGCAAAACACCTTAAAAACACGTAATTCGCTTAGAAAACGCATTTTCAAGTGATTTGGAGACATGTTTTGAGAAACAGTTTTTACATCATATTTGAGCGTTTCACGGTCTGAAACGACGATTTTGTATGTAGACTTTGTAAACATATTCTACCTGTAGTTTCGATAGCACTTGGTTATTTAGGGTACAATAAGACAAAATACACTGTTTTTTAGTGAGGGGCTGTCCTTAAATTACGTAACGCTTCAAGTGGGAGGTGGGGTCAAGAGTAGCGTTACGAAGCGTTACAAGGGGGTGGGGGAGGGTTAATGTGTGAGTTACGTAACGATAAAATATAAAAAATATTGCTAAACTTGCTTTAATAGTTTTGAAACATTCAAATTTCGCGGTGCTAATTCGTATATGCAAGCAGGTGTTTTCAATAACAGTCAACATAATATGTCGGGCACAGTCCAAATTTGGCCCAGTGGTCTTTCATTCGTGAAATGCAATTCATATTAAATCATGAATTCAAGTAGTGTTGATAAGGAAAAACTTTTCAATAGTTTGTTGAAAGCATATGGAAATGCATATGCTTTTAATTTCGGTGCTGTTATTTTTTCATCTTTATGTACATTAATTTAATTAGTTTGTTTCAAATTTTAACTGAGTATTAAGGAGGCCATATACTTTTATATCCAGTAAAGAAATTGGGGTGACAAGCCGTAGGGCAAGAGTAGTACATTATTTTTCATCTTTATGTATATTAATTTAAATAGTTGCTTTTCTGTTCTGTTATTTTTCATCTTTATATACATTAATTAAAATAGTTTCTGTTTCAAATTTTAACTGAATATTAAAAAAGCCATATACTTTTATATCCAGTAAAGAAATTGGGGTGACAAGCCGTAGAGCAAGAGTAGTACATTATTTTTCATCTTTATGTACATTAATTTAAATAGTTTCTGTTCTGTTCTGTTATTTTTCATCTTTATGTACATTAATTTAAATAGTTTCTGTTTCAAATTTTAACTGAATATTAAGGAGGCCATATACTTTTATATCCAGTAAAGAAATTGGGGTGACAAGCCGTAGGGCAAGTGTAGTACATTATTTTACATCTATATGTATATTAATTTAAATAGTTGCTGTTCTGTTATTTTTCATCTTTATATACATTAATTTAAATAGTTTCTGTTTCAAATTTTAACTGAATATTAAAGAGGATATAATTTTATATCCAGTAAAGAAATTGGGGTTACAAGCCGTAGGGCAAGAGTAGTACATTATTTTTCATCTTTATGTATATTAATTTAAATAGTTGCTGTTCTGTTCTGTAATTTTTCATCTTTATATACATTAATTTAAATAGTTTCTTTTTCAAATTTTAACTAAATATTAAGGAGGCCATATACTTTTATATCCAGTAAAGAAATTGGGGTGACAAGCCGTAGGGGGCAAGAGTAGTACAATATTTTTCATCTTTATGTATATTAATTTAAATAGTTGCTGTTCTGTTCTGTTATTTTTCATCTTTATATACATTAATTTAAATAGTTTCTGTTTCAAATTTTAACTGAATATTAAGGAGGCCATATACTTTTATATCCAGTAAAGAAATTGGGGTGACAAGCCGTGGGGCAAGAGAAGTACATTATTTTTCATCTTTATGTATATTAATTTAAATAGTTGCTGTTCTGTTCTGTTATTTTTCATCTTTATATACATTAATTTGAATAGTTTCTGTTTCAAATTTTAACTGAATATTAAGGAGGCCCTATACTTTTATATCCAGTATAGAATTTGGGGTGACAAGCCGTAGGGCAAGAGTAGCACATTATTTTTCATCATTATGTATATTAATTTAAATAGTTGCTGTTCTGTTCTGTTATTTTTCATCTTTATATACATTAATTTAAATAGTTTCTGTTTCAAATTTTAACTAAATATTAAGGAGGCCATATACTTTTATATCCAGTAAAGAAATTGGGGTGACAAGCCGTAGTTCAAGAGTAGTACATTATTTTTCATCTTTATGTATATTAATTTAAATAGTTGCTGTTCTGTTCTGTTATTTTTCATCTTTATATACATTAATTTAAATAGTTTCTGTTTCAAATTTTAACTGAATATTAAGGAGGCCATATACTTTTATATCCAGTAAAGAAATTGGGGTGACAAGCCGTAGGGCAAGAGTAGTACATTATTTTTCATCTTTATGTATATTAATTTAAATAGTTGCTGTTCTGTTCTGTTATTTTTCATCTTTATATACATTAATTTAAATAGTTTCTGTTTTATATTTTAACTGAATATTAAGGAGGCCATATACTTTTATATCCAGTAAAGAAATTGGGGTGACAAGCCGTAGGGCAAGAGTAGTACATTATTTTTCATCTTTATGTATATTAATTTAAATAGTTGCTGTTCTGTTCTGTTATTTTTCATCTTTATATACATTAATTAAAATAGTTTCTGTTTCAAATTTTAACTGAATATTAAAAAAGCCATATACTTTTATATCCAGTAAAGAAATTGGGGTGACAAGCCGTAGAGCAAGAGTAGTACATTATTTTTCATCTTTATGTACATTAATTTAATTAGTTTCTGTTCTGTTCTGTTATTTTTCATCTTTATGTACATTAATTTAAATAGTTTCTGTTTCAAATTTTAACTGAATATTAAGGAGGCCATATACTTTTATATCCAGTAAAGAAATTGGGGTGACAAGCCGTAGGGCAAGTGTAGTACTTTATTTTACATCTATATGTATATTAATTTAAATAGTTGCTGTTCTGTTTTTTTTTTATTAATTTAAATAGTTTCTGTTTCAAATTTTAACTGAATATTAAAGAGGCTATATAATTTTATATTCAGTAAAGAAATTGGGGTTACAAGCAGTAGGGCAAGAGAAGTACATTATTTTTCATCTTTATGTATATTAATTTAAATAGTTGCTGTTCTGTTCTGTAATTTTTCATCTTTATATACATTAATTTAAATAGTTTCTGTTTCAAATTTTAACTAAATATTAAGGAGGCCATATACTTTTATAACCAGTAAAGAAAGTGGGGTGACATGCCGTAGGGCAAGTGTAGTACATTATTTTTCATCATTATGTATATTAATTTAAATAGTTGCTGTTCTGTTCTGTTATTTTTCATCTTTATATACATTAATTTAAATAGTTTCTGTTTCAAATTTTAACTAAATATTAAGGAGGCCATATACTTTTATATCCAGTAAAGAAATTGGGGTGACAAGCCGTAGGGCAAGAGTAGTACATTATTTTTCATCTTTATGTATATTAATTTAAATAGTTGCTGTTCTGTTCTGTAATTTTCATCTTTATATACATTAATTTAAATAGTTTCTGTTTCAAATTTTAACTGAATATTAAGGAGGCCATATACTTTTATATTCAGTTAAGAAATTGGGTTGACAAGCCGAAGGGCAAGAGTAGTACATTATTTTTCATCTTTATATATATTAATTTAAATAGTTGCTGGTCTGTTCTGTTATTTTTCATCTTTATATACATTAATTTAAATAGTTTCTGTTTCAAATTTTAACTGAATATTAAGGAGGCCATATACTTTTATATACAGTAAAGAAATTGGGATGACAAGCTGTAGGGCAAGAGTAGTACATTATTTTTCATCTTTATGTACACTAATTTAAAAAGTTTCTGTTCTGTTCTGTTATTTTTCATCTTTATGTACATTAATTTAAATAGTTTCTGTTTCAAATTTTAACTGAATATTAAGGAGGCCATATACTGCGTCACGTTATATATGGGAGGGGGGTTTTATGTTTGCGTTACGGGTGCGTTACAAAGGGGGGAGAGGTATTAAAAATTTCCTAATTTTGCGTTACGTAATTTAAGGACAGCCCCTGAATAAACCTTTTGGAGGCACTCCGTGGTGCACTCGCCAGCGCAGCTAGAGTGCCGATTTGAACTATAGAAGTTACTGCAAAACACCTTAAAAACACGTAATTCGCTTAGAAAACGCATTTTCAAGTGATTTGGAGACATGTTTTGAGAAACAGTTTTTACATCATATTTGAGCGTTTCACGATCTGAAACGACGATTTTGCATAAATCTTTGGAAACATATTCTTCCTGTAGGTTCGATGGAACTAGGTTATTTATGCTACAATAAGACAAAATACACTGATTTTTAGTGAAACAAGGTTTTGGAGGCACTCCGTGGTACACTCGCCAGCGCAGCTAGAGTGCCGATTTGAACTATAGAAATTACTGCAAAACACCTTAAAAACACGTAATTCGCTTAGAAAACGCATTTTCAAGTGATTCGGAGATATGTTTTGAGAAACAGTTTTTACTTCATATTTGAGCGTTTCACGGTCTGAAACGACGATTTTGTATGTAGACTTTGTAAACATATTCTACCTGTAGTTTCGATGGAACTAGGTTATTTATGCTACAATAAGACAAAATACACTGATTCTTAGTGAATACAAGGTTTTGGAGGCACTCCGTGGTGCACTCGCCAGCGCAGCTAGACTGCCGATTTGAACTATAGAAGTTACTGCAAAACACCTTAAAAACACGTAATTTGCTTAGAAAACGCATTTTCAAGTGATTTGGAGACATGGTTTGGGAAAAAGTTTTTACATCATATTTGAGCGTTTCACGATCTGAAACGACGATTTTGCATGTATCTTTGGAAACATATTCTACCTGTAGTTTAGATAAAACTAGGTTATTTATGCTACAATAAAACAAAATACACTGATTTTTAGTGAATACAAGGTTTTGGAGGCACTCCGTGGTGCACTCGCCAGCGCAGCTAGAGTGCCGATTTGAAGTTACTGCAAAACACCTTAAAAACACGTAATTCGCTTAGAAAACGCATTTTCAAGTGATATGGAGACATGTTTTGAGAAACAGTTTTTACAGCATATTTGAGCGTTTCACGATCTGAAACGACGACTTTGCATGTATCTTTGGAAACATATTCTACCTGTAGTTTTGATTGAACTAGGTTATTTATGCTACAATAAGACAAAATAAACTGATTTTTAGTGAATAAAAGGTTTTGAAGGCACTCCGTGGTGCACTCGCCAGCGCAGCTAGAGTGACGATTTGAACTATAGAAGTTACAGCAAAACACCTTAAAAACACGTAATTTGCTTAGAAAACGCATTTTCAAGTGATTTGGAGACATGTTTTGAGAAACAGTTTTTACATCATATTTGTGCGTTTCACGGTCTGAAACGACGATTTTGCATGAATCTTTGGAAACATATTCTACCTGTAGGTTCGATGGAACTATGTTATTTATGCTACAATAAGACAAAATACATTGACTTTTAGTGAATACAAGGTTTTGGAGGCACTCCGTGGTGCACTCGCCAGCGCAGCTAGAGTGCCGATTTGAACTATATAAGTTACTGCAAAACACCTTAAAAACACGTAATTAGCTTAGAAAACGCATTTTCAAGTGATTTGGAGACATGTTTTGAGAAACAATTATTACATCATATTTGAGCGTTTCACGATCTGAAACGACGATTTTGCATGTATCTTTGGAAACATATTCTACCTGTAGTTTCGATGGAACTGGGTTTATTATGCTACAATAAGACAAAATACACTGATTTATAGTGAATACAAGGTTTTGGAGTCACTCCGAGGTGCACTCGCCAGCGTAGCTAGAGTGCCGATTTGAAGTTACTGCAAAACACCTTAAAAACACGTAATTCGCTTAGAAAACGCATTTTCAAGTGATTTGCAGACATGTTTTGAGAAAAAGTTTTTACATCATATTTGAGCGTTTCACGATCTGAAACCACGATTTTGCATGTATCTTTGGAAACATATTCTACCTGTAGTTTCGATGGAACTAGGTTATTTATGCTACAATAAGACAAAATACACGCGTTACGAAGCGTTACGAGGGGGTGGGGGAGAGTTAATATGTGAGTTACGTAACGATAAAATATAATAAATATTGCTAAACTTGCTTTAATAATTTTGAAACATTCAAATTTCGTATATGCAGTCAACATAATATGTCGGGCACAGTTCAAATTCCGCCTAGTTGTCTTTCATTTGTGCAATGCAATTCATAATAAAACATGAATTCTATTAGTGTTGATAAGGAAAAACTTTTCAATAGTTTGTTAAAAGCATATGGAAATGCATATGCTTTTAATTTCTGTGCTGTTATTTTTTCATCTTTATGTACATTAATTTAATTAGTTTGTTACAAATTTTAACTGAATATTAAAGAAGCCATATACTTTTATATCCAGTAAAGAAATTGAGGTGACAAGCCGTAGGGCAAGAGTAGTACATTATTTTTCATCTTTATGTATATTAATTTAAATAGTTGCTGTTCTGTTTTGTAATTTTTCATCTTTATATACATTAATTTAAATAGTTTCAGTTTCAAATTTTAACTGAATATTAAGGAGGCCATATACTTTTATATCCAGTAAAGAAATTGGAGTAACAAGCCGTAGGGCAAGAGTAGTACATTATTTTTCATCTTTATGTTTATTAATTTAAATAGTTGCTGTTCTGTTTTGTTATTTTTCATCTTTATATATATTAATTTAAATAGTTTATGTTTCAAATTTTAACTGAATATTAAGGAGGCTATATACTTTTATATCCAGTAAAGAAATTGGGATGACAAGCCGTAGGGCAAGAGTAGTACATTATTTTTCATCTTTAGGTATATTAATTTAAATAGTTGCTGTTCTGTTCTGTTATTTTTCATCTTTATATACATTAATTTAAATAGTTTCTGTTTCAAATTTCAACTGAATATTAAGGGGGCCATATAATTTTATATCCAGTAAAAACATTGGGGTGACAAGCCGTAGGGCAAGAGTAGTACATTATTTTTCATCTTTATGTATATATTATATTAAATAGTTGCTGTTCTGTTCTGTTATTTTTCATCTTTATTTACATTAATTTAAATGGTTTCTGTTTCAAATTTTAACTGAATATTTAGGAGGCCATATAATTTTATATCCAGTAAAGAAATTGGGGTGACAAGCCGTAAGGCATGAGTAGTACATTATTTTTCTTCTTTATGTATATTAATTTAAATAGTTGTTGTTCTGTTCTGTTATTTTTCATCTTTATATACATTAATTTAAATAGTTTCTGTTTCAAATTTTAACTGAATATTAAAGAGGCCATATACTTTTATATCCAGTAAAGAACTTGGGGTGACAAGCCGTAGAGCAGGAGTAGTACATTATTTTTCATCTTTATGTACATTAATTTAAATAGTTGCTGTTCTGTTCTGTTATTTTTCATCTTTATGTACATTAATTTAAATATTTTCTGTTTTAAATTTTAACTGAATATTAAGGGGGCCATATACTTTTATATACAGTAAAGAAATTGGGGTGACAAGCCGTAGGGCAAGAGTAGTACATTATTTTTCATCTTTATGTTTATTAATTTAAATAGTTGCTGTTCTGTTCTGTTATTTTCATCTTTATATACATTAATTTAAATAGTTTCTGTTTCAAATTTCAACTGAATATTATGCAGGCCATATAATTTTATATCCAGTAAAAAAATTGGGGTGACAAGCCGTAGGGCAAGAGTAGTACATTATTTTTCATCTTTATGTATATTAATTTAAATAGTTGCTGTTCTGTTCTGTTATTTTTCATCTTTATATACATTAATTTAAATAGTTTCTGTTTCAAATTTTAACTGAATAATAAGGAGGCCATATACTTTTATATCCAGTAAAGAAATTGGGGTGACAAGCCGTAGGGCAAGAGTAGTACTTTAATTTTCATCTTTATGTACATTAATTTAAATAGTTTCTGTTCTGTCCTGTTATTTTTCATCTTTATGTACATTAATTTAAATAGTTTCTGTTTCTAATTTTAACTGAATATTAAGGAGGCCATATACTTTTATATCCAGTAATGAAATGGGGGTGACAAGCCGTAAGGCAAGAGTAGTACATTATTTTTCATCTTTATGTATATTAATTTAATTAGTTGCTGTTCTGTTCTGCTATTTATCATCTTTATATACATTAATTTGAATAGTTTCTGTTTAAAATTTTAACTTAATATTAAGGAGACCATATACTTTTTTATCCAGTAAAGGAATTGGGGTGACAAGCCGTAGGGCAAGAGAAGTACATTATTTTTCATCTTTATGTACATTAATTTAAATAGTTTCTGTTCTGTTCTGTAATTTTTTATATTTATGTACATTAATTTAAATAGTTTTTGTTTCAAATTTTAACTGTATATTAAGGAGGCCATATACTTTTATATCCAGTAAAAAAATGGGGCGGTCAAGAATTGCGTAACGTAATAAATGGGAGGGGTTTCATGTTTGTGTTACGGATGCGTTACAAAGATGGTAGGGGGTATTAAAAATTTCTTAATTTTGCGTTACGTAATATAAAGACAGCCCCTGAAGACAACCTTTTGGGGGCACTCCGTGGTAAACTTGCCAGCGCAGCTAGAGTGCCGATTTGAACTATAGAAGTTACTGCAAAACACCTTAAAAACACGTAATTCGCTTAGAAAACGCATTTTCAAGTGATTTGGAGACATGTTTTGAGAAACAGTTTTTACATCATATTTGAGCGTTTCACGGTCTGAAACGACGATTTTGCATGTATCTTTGGAAACATATTCTACCTGTAGTTTCGATGGAAGTAGGTTATTTATGCTACAATAAGACAAAATACACGCGTTACGAAGCGTTACGAGGGGGTGGGGGAGGGTTAATATGTGAGTTACGTAACGATAAAAATAATAAATATTGCTAAACTTGCTTTAATAATTTTGAAACATTCAAATTTCGCGGTGCTAATTCGTATATGCAGGCAGTCGTTTGTTTTCAATAACAGTCAACATAATATGTCGGGCACAGTTCAAATTCCGCCTAGTGGTCTTTCATTTGTGCAATGCAATTCATAATAAAACATGAATTCTATTAGTGTTGATAAGGAAAAACTTTTCAATAGTTTGTTAAAAGCATATGGAAATGCATATGCTTTTAATTTCTGTGCTGTTATTTTTTCATCTTTATGTACATTAATTTAATTAGTTTGTTACAAATTTTAACTGAATATTAAAGGGGCCATATACTTTTATATCCAGTAAAGAAATTGAGGTGACAAGCCGTAGGGCAAGAGTAGTACATTATTTTTCATCTTTATGTATATTAATTTAAATAGTTGCTGTTCTGTTTTGTAATTTTTCATCTTTATATACATTAATTTAAATAGTTTCAGTTTCAAATTTTAACTGAATATTAAGGAGGCCATATACTTTTATATCCAGTAAAGAAATTGGAGTGACATGCCGTAGGGCAAGAGTAGTACATTATTTTTCATCTTTATGTTTATTAATTTAAATAGTTGCTGTTCTGTTCTGTTATTTTTCATCTTTATATATATATTAATTTAAATAGTTTATGTTTCAAATTTTAACTGAATATTAAGGAGGCCATATACTTTTATATCCAGTAAAGAAATTGGGATGACAAGCCGTAGGGCAAGAGTAGTACATTATTTTTCATCTTTAGGTATATTAATTTAAATAGTTGCTGTTCTGTTCTGTTATTTTTCATCTTTATATACATTAATTTAAATAGTTTCTGTTTCAAATTTCAACTGAATATTAAGGGGGCCATATAATTTTATATCCAGTAAAAACATTGGGGTGACAAGCCGTAGGGCAAGAGTAGTACATTATTTTTCATCTTTATGTATATATTAAATTAAATAGTTGCTGTTCTGTTCTGTTATTTTTCATCTTTATTTACATTAATTTAAATGGTTTCTGTTTCAAATTTTAACTGAATATTTAGGAGGCCATATACTTTTATATCCATTAAAGAAATTGGGGTGACAAGCCGTAAGGCATGAGTAGTCCATTATTTTTCATCTTTATGTATATTAATTTAAATAGTTGTTGTTCTGTTCTGTTATTTTTCATCTTTATATACATTAATTTAAATAGTTTCTGTTTCAAATTTTAACTGAATATTAAAGAGGCCATATACTTTTATATCCAGTAAAAAAATTGGGGTGACAAGCCGTAGGGCAAGAGTAGTACATTATTTTTCATCTTTATGTATATTAATTTAAATAGTTGCTGTTCTGTTCTGTTATTTTTCATCTTTATATACATTAATTTAAATAGTTTCTGTTTCAAATTTTAACTGAATATTAAGGAGGCCATATACTTTTATATCCAGTAAAGAAATTGGGGTGACAAGCCGTAGGGCAAGAGTAGTACTTTAATTTTCATCTTTATGTACATTAATTTAAATAGTTTCTGTTCTGTCCTGTTATTTTTCATCTTTATGTACATTAATTTAAATAGTTTCTGTTTCTAATTTTAACTGAATATTAAGGAGGCCATATACTTTTATATCCAGTAATGAAATGGGGGTGACAAGCCGTAAGGCAAGAGTAGTACATTATTTTTCATCTTTATGTATATTAATTTAATTAGTTCCTGTTCTGTTCTGCTATTTATCATCTTTATATACATTAATTTGAATAGTTTCTGTTTAAAATTTTAACTTAATATTAAGGAGACCATATACTTTTTTATCCAGTAAAGGAATTGGGGTGACAAGCCGTAGGGCAAGAGAAGTACATTATTTTTCATCTTTATGTACATTAATTTAAATAGTTTCTGTTCTGTTCTGTAATTTTTTATATTTATGTACATTAATTTAAATAGTTTTTGTTTCAAATTTTAACTGTATATTAAGGAGGCCATATACTTTTATATCCAGTAAAAAAATGGGGCGGTCAAGAATTGCGTAACGTAATAAATGGGAGGGGTTTCATGTTTGTGTTACGGATGCGTTACAAAGATGGTAGGGGGTATTAAAAATTTCTTAATTTTGCGTTACGTAATATAAAGACAGCCCCTGAAGACAACCTTTTGGGGGCACTCCGTGGTGCACTTGCCAGCGCAGCTAGAGTGCCGATTTGAACTATAGAAGTTACTGCAAAACACCTTAAAAACACGTAATTCGCTTAGAAAACGCATTTTCAAGTGATTTGGAGACATGTTTTGAGAAACAGTTTTTACATCATATTTGAGCGTTTCACGGTCTGAAACGACGATTTTGCATGTATCTTTGGAAACATATTCTACCTGTAGTTTCGATGGAAGTAGGTTATTTATGCTACAATAAGACAAAATACACGCGTTACGAAGCGTTACGAGGGGGTGGGGGAGGGTTAATATGTGAGTTACGTAACGATAAAATATAATAAATATTGCTAAACTTGCTTTAATAATTTTGAAACATTCAAATTTCGCGGTGCTAATTCGTATATGCAGGCAGTCGTTTGTTTTCAATAACAGTCAACATAATATGTCGGGCACAGTTCAAATTCCGCCTAGTGGTCTTTCATTTGTGCAATGCAATTCATAATAAAACATGAATTCTATTAGTGTTGATAAGGAAAAACTTTTCAATAGTTTGTTAAAAGCATATGGAAATGCATATGCTTTTAATTTCTGTGCTGTTATTTTTTCATCTTTATGTACATTAATTTAATTAGTTTGTTACAAATTTTAACTGAATATTAAAGGGGCCATATACTTTTATATCCAGTAAAGAAATTGAGGTGACAAGCCGTAGGGCAAGAGTAGTACATTATTTTTCATCTTTATGTATATTAATTTAAATAGTTGCTGTTCTGTTTTGTAATTTTTCATCTTTATATACATTAATTTAAATAGTTTCAGTTTCAAATTTTAACTGAATATTAAGGAGGCCATATACTTTTATATCCAGTAAAGAAATTGGAGTGACATGCCGTAGGGCAAGAGTAGTACATTATTTTTCATCTTTATGTTTATTAATTTAAATAGTTGCTGTTCTGTTCTGTTATTTTTCATCTTTATATATATATTAATTTAAATAGTTTATGTTTCAAATTTTAACTGAATATTAAGGAGGCCATATACTTTTATATCCAGTAAAGAAATTGGGATGACAAGCCGTAGGGCAAGAGTAGTACATTATTTTTCATCTTTAGGTATATTAATTTAAATAGTTGCTGTTCTGTTCTGTTATTTTTCATCTTTATATACATTAATTTAAATAGTTTCTGTTTCAAATTTCAACTGAATATTAAGGGGGCCATATAATTTTATATCCAGTAAAAACATTGGGGTGACAAGCCGTAGGGCAAGAGTAGTACATTATTTTTCATCTTTATGTATATATTATATTAAATAGTTGCTGTTCTGTTCTGTTATTTTTCATCTTTATTTACATTAATTTAAATGGTTTCTGTTTCAAATTTTAACTGAATATTTAGGAGGCCATATACTTTTATATCCAGTAAAGAAATTGGGGTGACAAGCCGTAAGGCATGAGTAGTCCATTATTTTTCATCTTTATGTATATTAATTTAAATAGTTGTTGTTCTGTTCTGTTATTTTTCATCTTTATATACATTAATTTAAATAGTTTCTGTTTCAAATTTTAACTGAATATTAAAGAGGCCATATACTTTTATATCCAGTAAAAAAATTGGGGTGACAAGCCGTAGGGCAAGAGTAGTACATTATTTTTCATCTTTATGTATATTAATTTAAATAGTTGCTGTTCTGTTCTGTTATTTTTCATCTTTATATACATTAATTTAAATAGTTTCTGTTTCAAATTTTAACTGAATATTAAGGAGGCCATATACTTTTATATCCAGTAAAGAAATTGGGGTGACAAGCCGTAGGGCAAGAGTAGTACTTTAATTTTCATCTTTATGTACATTAATTTAAATAGTTTCTGTTCTGTCCTGTTATTTTTCATCTTTATGTACATTAATTTAAATAGTTTCTGTTTCTAATTTTAACTGAATATTAAGGAGGCCATATACTTTTATATCCAGTAATGAAATGGGGGTGACAAGCCGTAAGGCAAGAGTAGTACATTATTTTTCATCTTTATGTATATTAATTTAATTAGTTCCTGTTCTGTTCTGCTATTTATCATCTTTATATACATTAATTTGAATAGTTTCTGTTTAAAATTTTAACTTAATATTAAGGAGACCATATACTTTTTTATCCAGTAAAGGAATTGGGGTGACAAGCCGTAGGGCAAGAGAAGTACATTATTTTTCATCTTTATGTACATTAATTTAAATAGTTTCTGTTCTGTTCTGTAATTTTTTATATTTATGTACATTAATTTAAATAGTTTTTGTTTCAAATTTTAACTGTATATTAAGGAGGCCATATACTTTTATATCCAGTAAAAAAATGGGGCGGTCAAGAATTGCGTAACGTAATAAATGGGAGGGGTTTCATGTTTGTGTTACGGATGTGTTACAAAGATGGTAGGGGGTATTAAAAATTTCTTAATTTTGCGTTACGTAATATAAAGACAGCCCCTGAAGACAACCTTTTGGGGGCACTCCGTGGTGCACTTGCCAGCGCAGCTAGAGTGCCGATTTGAACTATAGAAGTTACTGCAAAACACCTTAAAAACACGTAATTCGCTTAGAAAACGCATTTTCAAGTGATTTGGAGACATGTTTTGAGAAACAGTTTTTACATCATATTTGAGCGTTTCACGGTCTGAAACGACGACTTTGCATGAATCTTTGAAAACATATTCTACCTGTAGGTTCGATGGAACTAGGTTATTTATGCTACAATAAGACAAAATACACAGATTTTTAGTGAATACAAGGTTTTGGGTGCACTCGCCAGCGCAGCTAGAGTGCCGATTTGAACTATAGAAGTTACTGCAAAACACCTTAAAAACACGTAATTCGCTTAGAAAACGCATTTTCAAGTGATTTGGAGACATGTTTTTAGAAACAGATTTTACATCATATTTGAGCGTTTCACGGTCTGAAACGACGATTTTGCATGTATCTTTGGAAACATATTCTACCTGTAGTTTCGATGGAAGTAGGTTATTTATGCTACAATAAGACAAAATACACGCGTTACGAAGCGTTACGAGGGGGTGGGGGAGGGTTAATATGTGAGTTACGTAACGATAAAATATAATAAATATTGCTAAACTTGCTTTAATAATTTTCAAACTTTCAAATTTCGCGGTGCTAATTCGTATATGCAGGCAGTCGTTTGTTTTCAATAACAGTCAACATAATATGTCGGGCACAGTTCAAATTCCGCCTAGTGGTCTTTCATTTGTGCAATGCAATTCATAATAAAACATGAATTCTATTAGTGTTGATAAGGAAAAACTTTTCAATAGTTTGTTAAAAGCATATGGAAATGCATATGCTTTTAATTTCTGTGCTGTTATTTTTTCATCTTTATGTACATTAATTTAATTAGTTTGTTACAAATTTTAACTGAATATTAAAGGGGCCATATACTTTTACATCCAGTAAAGAAATTGAGGTGACAAGCCGTAGGGCAAGAGTAGTACATTATTTTTCATCTTTATGTATATTAATTTAAATGGTTGCTGTTCTGTTTTGTAATTTTTCATCTTTATATACATTAATTTAAATAGTTTCAGTTTCAAATTTTAACTAAATATTAAGGAGGCCATATACTTTTATATCCAGTAAAGAAATTGGAGTGACAAGCCGTAGGGCAAGAGTAGTACATTATTTTTCATCTTTATGTTTATTAATTTAAATAGTTGCTGTTCTGTTCTGTTATTTTTCATCTTTATATATATTAATTTAAATAGTTTATGTTTCAAATTTTAACTGAATATTAAGGAGGCCATATACTTTTATATCCAGTAAAGAAATTGGGATGACAAGCCGTAGGGCAAGAGTAGTACATTATTTTTCATCTTTAGGTATATTAATTTAAATAGTTGCTGTTCTGTTCTGTTATTTTTCATCTTTATATACATTAATTTAAATAGTTTCTGTTTCAAATTTCAACTGAATATTAAGGGGGCCATATAATTTTATATCCAGTAAAAACATTGGGGTGACAAGCCGTAGGGCAAGAGTAGTACATTATTTTTCATCTTTATGTATATATTATATTAAATAATTGCTGTTCTGTTCTGTTATTTTTCATCTTTATTTACATTAATTTAAATGGTTTCTGTTTCAAATTTTAACTGAATATTTAGGAGGCCATATACTTTTATATCCAGTAAAGAAATTGGGGTGACAAGCCGTAAGGCATGAGTAGTACATTATTTTTCATCTTTATGTATATTAATTTAAATAGTTGTTGTTCTGTTCTGTTATTTTTCATCTTTATATACATTAATTTAAATAGTTTCTGTTTCAAATTTTAACTGAATATTAAAGAGGCCATATACTTTTATATCCAGTAAAGAACTTGGGGTGACAAGCCGTAGAGCAGGAGTAGTACATTATTTTTCATCTTTATGTACATTAATTTAAATAGTTGCTGTTCTGTTCTGTTATTTTTCATCTTTATGTACATTAATTTAAATATTTTCTGTTTTAAATTTTAACTGAATATTAAGGGGGCCATATACTTTTATATAGAGTAAAGAAATTGGGGTGACAAGCCGTAGGGCAAGAGTAGTACATTATTTTTCATTTTTATGTTTATTAATTTAAATAGTTGCTGTTCTGTTCTGTTATTTTTATCTTTATATACATTAATTTAAATAGTTTCTGTTTCAAATTTTAACTGAATATTAAGGAGGCTATATACTTTTATATCCAGGAAAGGAATTGGGGTGACAAGCCGTAGGGCAAGAGTAGTACATTATTTTTCATCTTTATGTATATTAATTTAAATAGTTGCTGTTCTGTTCTGTTATTTTTCATCTTTATATACATTAATTTAAATAGTTTCTGTTTCAAATTTCAACTGAATATTATGCAGGCCATATAATTTTATATCCAGTAAAAAAATTGGGGTGACAAGCCGTAGGGCAAGAGTAGTACATTATTTTTCATCTTTATGTATATTAATTTAAATAGTTGCTGTTCTGTTCTGTTATTTTTCATCTTTATATACATTAATTTAAATAGTTTCTGTTTCAAATTTTAACTGAATATTAAGGAGGCCATATACTTTTATATTCAGTAAAGAAATTGGGGTGACAAGCCGTAGGGCAAGAGTAGTACATTATTTTTCATCTTTATGTATATTAATTTAAATAGTTGCTGTTCTGTTCTGTAATTTTTCATCTTTATATACATTAATTTAAATAGTTTCAATTTTAAAATTTAACTAAATATTAAGGAGGCCATATACTTTTATATCCAGTAAAGAAATTAGGGTGACAAGCCGTAGGGCAAGAGTAGTACATTATTTTTCATCTTTATGTATATTAATTTAAATAGTTGCTGTTCTGTTCTGTAATTTTTCATCTTTATATACATTAATTTAAATAGTTTCAATTTCAAATTTTAACTGAATATTAAGGAGGCCATATACTTTTATATCCAGTAAAGAAATTGGGGTGACAAGCCGTAGGGCAAGAGTAGTACATTATTTTTCATCTTTATGTTTATTAATTTAAATAGTTGCTGTTCTGTTCTGTTATTTTTCATCCTTATATATATATATATATATATATTAATTTAAATAGTTTCTGTTTCAAATTTTAACTGAATATTAAGGAGGCCATATACTTTTATATCCAGTAAAGAAATTGGGGTGACAAGCCATAGAGAAAGAGTAGTACATTATTTTTCATCTTTATGTACATTAATTTAAATAGTTTCTGTTCTGTTCTGTTATTTTTCATCTTTATGTACATTAATTTAAATAGTTTCTGTTTCAAATTTTAACTGAATATTAAGGAGGCCATATACCTTTATATCCAGTAAAGAAATTGGGGTGACAAGCCGTAGGGCAAGAGTAGTACATTATTTTTCATTTTTATGTATATTAATTTAAATAGTTGCTGTTCTGTTCTGTTATTTTTCATCTTTATGTACAATAATTTAAATAGTTTCTGTTTAAAATTTTAACTGAATATAAAGGAGGCCATATACTTTTATATCCAGTAAAGAAATTGGGGTGACAAACCGTAGGGCAAGAGTAGTACATTATTTTTCATCTTTATGTATATTAATTTAAATAGTTGCTGTTCTGTTCTGATATTTCTCATCTTTATATTCATTAATTTTATTAGTTTCTGTTTCAAATTTTAACTGAATATTAAGGAGGCCATATACTTTTATATCCGGTAAAGAAATTGGGGTGACAAGCCGTAGGGCAAGAGTAGTACTTTAATTTTCATCTTTATGTACATTAATTTAAATAGTTTCTGTTCTGTTCTGTTATTTTTCATCTTTATGTAAATTAATTTAAATAGTTTCTGTTTCAAATTTTAACTGAATATTAAGGAGGCCATATACTTTTATATCCAGTAAAGAAATGGGGGTGACAAGCCGTAAGGCAAGAGTAGTACATTATTTTTCATCTTTATGTATATTAATTTAATTAGTTGCTGTTCTGTTCTGCTATTTATCATCTTTATATACATTAATTTGAATAGTTTCTGTTTAAAATTTTAACTTAATATTAAGGAGACCATATACTTTTTTATCCAGTAAAGAAATTGGGGTGACAAGCCGTAGGGCAAGAGAAGTACATTATTTTTCATCTTTATGTACATTAATTTAAATAGTTTCTGTTCTGTTCTGTAATTTTTTATATTTATGTACATTAATTTAAATAGTTTTTGTTTCAAATTTTAACTGTATATTAAGGAGGCCATATACTTTTATATCCAGTAAAAAAATGGGGCGGTCAAGAATTGCGTAACGTAATAAATGGGAGGGGTTTCATGTTTGTGTTACGGATGCGTTACAAAGATGGTAGGGGGTATTAAAAATTTCTTAATTTTGCGTTACGTAATATAAAGACAGCCCCTGAAGACAACCTTTTGGGGGCACTCCGTGGTGCACTTGCCAGCGCAGCTAGAGTGCCGATTTGAACTATAGAAGTTACTGCAAAACACCTTAAAAACACGTAATTCGCTTAGAAAACGCATTTTCAAGTGATTTGGAGACATGTTTTGAGAAACAGTTTTTACATCATATTTGAGCGTTTCACGGTCTGAAACGACGACTTTGCATGAATCTTTGAAAACATATTCTACCTGTAGGTTCGATGGAACTAGGTTGTTTATGCTACAATAAGACAAAATACACAGATTTTTAGTGAATACAAGGTTTTGGGTGCACTCGCCAGCGCAGCTAGAGTGCCGATTTGAACTATAGAAGTTACTGCAAAACACCTTAAAAACACGTAATTCGCTTAGAAAACGCATTTTCAAGTGATTTGGAGACATGTTTTGAGAAACAGTTTTTACATCATATTTGAGCGTTTCACGGTCTGAAACGACGATTTTGCATGTATCTTTGGAAACATATTCTACCTGTAGTTTCGATGGAAGTAGGTTATTTATGCTACAATAAGACAAAATACACTGATTTTTAGTGAATACAAGGTTTTGGAGGCACTTCGTGGTGCACTCGCCAGCGCAGCTAGAGTGCCATTTGAACTATAGAAGTTACTGCAAAACACCTTAAAAACACGTAATTCGCTTAGATAACGCATTTCCAAGTGATTTGGAGACATGTTTTGAGAAACAGTTTTTACATCATGTTTGAGCGTTTCACGGTCTGAAACATCGTTTTTGTATGTAGACTTTGTAAACATATTCTACCTGTAGTTTCGATGGAACTAGGTTACTTAGGGTACAATAAGACAAAATACACTGATTTTTAGTGAATACAAGGAGTTTAAAACTAACATGTTTTAAATGAGAGGAATTTGGAAAATATTAACCCCTTGAGGTAGCAACCCGCTGCACATGGGAATAGAACGGTTAACCCGCCCTGACTCTATTTAAATAAGTCAATAAATAAATGGAAATAACTGTTTCTGTTACTTGGAAAAATTAGTTATATATTTTTACGTGTTTAAGTTTAATTTTAGAATTGTTTGAAATAGCTGTAGTATCTTAAACTAATTATTAATATTAATATCACTGCATCTAGTTTCACGCGAGTGCACGCGCAACCCCTCGCCAAGTGCAGCTGCTACAGCACTGACCGTCTGCGACCGACTCAGAGTGTCTCTGGCTTGCAAACGGTAAACACGTATCGCGTCGTCGTCCGCGAGAGTGGTTTTCCACCATTTAGCATAAACTTTCTGATTTTCATATGGTCAGTAAAGTAATTGGTTGTTTAATTATCGTACGCGTAGCTTGATTAGCCTAGCACGACTAATTCAAGGAGTATCGTTCGGTTTTCATTTAATTTGGTACTTTAATAGTGCGTGAATACTTTCCGGCGCCAATTTATGCAGCTAATAGACACATCTCAGGAATCAATTGTAAAATCGAACTGTACAATTTGATTTCTCACGGGAATTCGTGTTGTTAGGGATTTGATTCATATTTCCTTGGGTGAAATTATTATTATTTCTTTGTAAACCTGTTTACACACGTCCACGTTCGAGTGACGTCATCCACAGCACACCTGCTGTTATTGTCGACTAGGTACATTCAATGCAACAAGTTTTGCATTCTAGTTGGTTGTTATTAAGTTCATTTAGAGTTCTTAATATTGTTTAACTAAATTTGTTTGTTCATACATTTATTAAATGATTTAGTTAATTTATACAAATATCGTATTTGTTTTATCTTTGGTTTATTGTTGTTTGTCACTTATATTCAATACGCTATCACATATTTCTCAGAATTGTATTTCAGTTGTTTGTTATTTTGTTGCAATTATATTTAGCACGTTTGTTAGTTCGTAAAACTAGCTAGTCCTTCGGTCGTTGTTAATTAGTACGTTTCACAAATTAATATTATCCCGTATATTGGCCAAGTCCAGTGATGTGAACCAGCTATCGAAGGTTGTAATTAATTTGGTTTACATATAGTTTTGTTTTATTCTTTGAATTTGACATCAAACACATTGTTGGTGCTTCTAGACCGGATTCGCTGATCTAGAGACATCACATTTGGGCTTGCGAGCAGGATCAAAACATTTTGGTTCTTCTAGACCGGATTCGCTGGTTTAGGGTTTGAAAATTTGGTCCTTCGAGCCATTAGGTCCTTATTACTTAGTCCTTCGCACCGGAGGGACGCAACATTTGGTCCTTCGAGCCGGATTTGGCGGTATTCGGAGATAATTATTGTTTCTAGTTACATTTGATCGCTTCGAGCCGGATTTGGCGGTATTCGGAGATAATTATTGTTTCTAGTTACTTTGGTATTAGTAATTGCATTTATTGGCACACTCTAAAATGGCTAAACTACTGCACAAACAATTAGAGGTTGTGACAGAAGATATTCGTCGTCTATCAGTCTATTCTTCAGAGACTGATGAAAAAAGTAAACTGGAATTTGAGGTAACTTTTCCGTCTCTCGCAGCTTGGGAACAGGAATTCAATCGTACTTATTGTGAATATTCTTCAAAGTTAGAACAAACCAAAAATCCCGACGAGGATATGTTGGCAGAAATTTCCCGAGTTAAGAAATGGTTTAATGAAATAAAAGAACTCATTTGCGACATATGTGTCAATTACAAGCTTAAGTTCAATGGAGACACCGGATCACAGTCAGGGTCCGACAGAGCTAAATCAGAATCACATTCGATTCAATCAGCACAATCTTTGCGATATATGCAACCCAGCTTGCCTAAATTGAATCTCCCAACATTCGATGGGGAGAAGACAACTTTTATGAATTTTTACGATTTATTCACACAGTTGGTGATAAATCGGGATAGTTTGTCAGATATTGAACGACTTCAATATCTCAAGTTATCTTTAAAAGGGGGAAGCCGCTAGGCTTATTACAAATATCCCCGTCAAAGCTGATAGTTTTGATATTGCATGGAACGCCATCACAGATGAATATTATCGTCCTAGGTTGTTGAGGTCGGTACATCTGAATGCACTCCAAGATGTGCAAAAGGTCAAGCAGGCAGACGCTCCTACACTAAAATCGTTGTTGAACACTGCACGCGAAAACATCGCTGCTCTGAAAAACTTAGAGGTTGATGTTGACTCATGTGGGGTCATTTTGGAAAACATGATTTGTCGTAAGCTGGATTCGGCTACTAGACGACAGTGGGAACTAACATTGGATTCTGACTCCAAGCCCACTCATGTCGAGTTAATTGCGTTCTTGACTAAGCAAGTTTCAAGCTTAGAGGTTGAGCCAGACAAACCTGTCAAAACTCACGAGCCAATCAAAAGGCACAAGCCAGCATCCCGAGCGATGACATTGGCAACTAATACGAATTGTCCGTATTGCAGAAAGTCTCACTACATCAGTCAGTGTGAAGGGTTTATAGCTCTTAAACCTAAAGGAAGACATAATGCTGCAATCAAACACAAGTTGTGCATCAACTGTCTTAGAATGGGCCACATACGCCCGAACTGTCCTAGTACAGCCACATGCAGAACGTGTAACAAAACTCACCATACGCTGCTACATTTTGGTGAAAGGTCGAACAAGTCGTTATCACCCAAGCGTGATAAAAAATCTGAGCAAAAAAATCGTCCGTCATCACCCAAGAGTGATGCAAACTCTCAAGCCAGTAGTAGTAATTCTGAAACTACTACGTCAATGTCTGCTAGGACTTATTCACTAAGCCAACACAGAAAACATACTTCGGTATTACTACCCACTGCAAAACTGCATATATTTGACAGTGCAGGAAAGGTACATGTTGTACGTGCCTTATTGGATACAGGATCGCAGAAATCCTACATCACAAGTCGTTGTGTCCACAATTTGAATCTATCTATTGAAGCGTGTCAAACAAAGATTATGTCAATCAGTGACACCCACGTCAAGGATACTAGTGGTATTATACATACCAAAATCAAACCATGTCGTGGAGAAACTCCAGTTCTCGATTTGAGTTGCATTGTAATCGACAACATTACAGGCAGAATCCCAGATTATCCAATATCTCGGGATACCTTTAATCAATTTGGGAATATCCAACTTTCGGATCCCGAATGCTATAAATCTCAACGAATAGACATGCTGTTAGGAGCTGACATTTGGGGTCAGGTCATTCGTAACGGAGTTAAGAAAGGAGTCGATGGCACACTCACCGCCATCAAAACAATCTTTGGTTGGGTGGTTATGGGAGAATATACCAGCAAGCAAACAAGCAATGCTGTGGTGTCGTATCATACATACACACAAAAAGATACCCACGAACTATTGTCTAAATTTTGGGAATTGGAAAACGTTCCAACTCCATCGGTTGTTACTAAACCGGAGGATAAAATGGTGGAGGACCATTTTGTCAATACTACCCAAAGAGACTCCGTGGGAAAATACACGGTTTCTTTACCTTTTAAACAGTACCCACCAGTACTAGGCAATTCATACAAGAAAGCTTTGTCTATTTGTCACGCACAGCTGACTCGCTTGAGTAAAGACCCAGAGTTACTCAAGGCTTATGATGCAATATTCGAAGAATATTTGCAAAAGGGTTACGTCACGAGACTTGATGTGCAACCCAATTTGAATGATCGGGATTCGTACTATATTCCACACCATGCAGTGGTTAAACCTGATAGTGCGACGACACCGGTACGCATTGTGTTCAATGCTTCAAAGCCATCGTCTAATGGAAAGTCGATTAATTCCTATTTTAATTACGGGGGACTTAAAACAGATGTTTCTACAAATTAGAGTTGTACGCGAGCATCAACGATTTCTAAGGTTCATTTGGAAACCTGCGGATGCCACACATCCTATTGTGTACCAATTCAACACTATCTGCTTTGGTTTGAATTGTTCGCCGTTCTTAGCGTTGCGTACAGTTGAGCAGTTGGCTCAAGACGAAGGGAATCAATATCCCTTAGCAGCTAAATTCCTGCAAAATGATGTCTATATGGACGATGTTGTGACTGGAGCTGAAGATATTCAGTCAGCACTGACACTGCGCCGTGAACTCACGGATATATTCGAAAAGGAAGGATTCACCCTCCGAAAATGGGCCAGTAATTCTCAAACAATACTGGATGAACTACGAAACAATGCACGCGCAGTGAAAGATGTCCACTTCAATGACGACGAGTCAGTGAAATTGTTAGGTGTCAAATGGGTTTGCAAGTCCAACTGCTACGAGTATACGGTCTCAAAACCCGACGATTTGTGCACCAAAAGAAACATTTTGTCCTGCATTGCAAGGATCTATGATCCATTAGGCATTACGTCCCCATTGGTGATGTTTCTTAAACTCATCATGCAAGAGCTTTGGAAATCAAAGGTAGAATGGGATGAAGAACCTCCCGCTCATATTGTCTCGGAGTGGAACTTGTTTCTGAAAGAGATCGATTGTATATCCAACTATTCGATACCAAGGTTAGCTTGTTTGAGTTATAAATTCGATCTTATCGGATTTGCGGATGCCTCCGAGCGAGGCTACTGTGCCGTTGTCTATGTTAGAAGTTATCTAAACGATAAACCAGTGGTGCAATTGCTCTGTGCAAAGACGCGTGTAGCGCCTTTGAAAAAATTACTATACCTCGTTTGAAATTATGTGCGGCGCATCTTCTCGCCAAACTTCTCGAGAATATTCTCGAAAATATTCCAAAACAACAGGAGGCTGTACATTGCTTCTCGGACTCTATGATAGTTCTTGCCTGGTTACGCAAGGAACCACACACTCTGAAAACATTTGTGGGTAATCGAGTCGCTCAAATACAAACAAATTTTCCGAGTGAACACTGGCGTCATGTAACGCCGGAACACAATGCGGCCGACGTAGGTTCTAGAGGTCTCAGTCCTCTAAGTTTCAAGACATGTACTATCTGGATAAGTGGACCAGAGTGGTTACAACAACCTTACTCGTGTTGGCCACAAAGTGAAGTGGTTCAACTTGACGAAGATCAAACCAACTCTGCTCAGACAGAGATTGTCAAAAGCCTAACATTGAAAACAGTACAGCAGTTCAGTTTTTTCAATGCAATGTCCAACTATAATCGGATGGTGCGAACTATGGCTTATTGTTTACGGTGGAGAGACATCTCTTCAGGCAAACGAAAAGGTGCTGATGTGTTTTCACCAGAAGAGCTTGTCCGAGCACAAGCCAAAGTCGTCCTGTTGGCCCAATCAGAAGGACTACAGGATGAATTATCACAACTACAACGAGGGAAAGTTTGTCGATCCCCAATTAAGTCGTTAGTCCCGTTTATTGATACTGAAGGAATAATTCGGGTCGGTGGCCGGCTGGAGCATGCTAATTTAGAATACGCCCAGAAACACCCCATTCTGTTGCCGTCGCAACACCCATTTACAAAGGCCCTCATAAAACACTTTCATGATAAGCATATGCATGTTGGTGCGCAAGGTCTAGAGTCTCTATTAGGACAACAATATTGGATCATTTCGAGCAGACGAACTATCCGTTCTGTGCTGAAAGGTTGTGTCCATTGTTTTCGGTTTCGACCAACAACCGACTACCCTCTCATGGGACAATTACCAAAGGACAGGGTTAACATTGCCAAACCCTTCCTTAATTCCGGAGTAGACTACGCCGGACCGTATAACATCTCCTGGAGCAGGAGACGAGGCACGTCCTCACACAAGGCATATATATGCCTATTTGTTTGTTTTGCCACAAAAGCCGTGCATATCGAACTTGTCACAGATATGTCCACGGACACCTTTTTGGCAGCACTAAGACGCTTTGTAGCACGCCGAGGTCGTGTTGCAAACCTATACAGCGATTGTGGCACGAATTTCATAGGTGCAAATCGCAAGCTCTCTGAATTACAAAAATTTTTGAGCTCTGAGGAATTCAATACTCAGGTGTCAAATCATGTGTACCAAGAAGGGATCACATGGCATTTCAATCCACCGTCCACGCCACACTTCGGCGGACTTTGGGAGGCTGCAATAAAGTCTACAAAGAGACTATTATCACGAGTACTCACAGAAAAGCTTCTGACTTACGAAGAGTTCTCTACCTTGTTGACGGAAGTGGAGGCGATGCTAAATTCCAGGCCTCTGATCCCGAAGTCATCGGATCCTTCCGATCCCACACCCTTAACACCAGGACATTTCTTAGTTACAGAACCCACTGTAACATTGCCGTCTCTAGATCACACTGAGACTCCCACAAATCGTTTGTCCTCATGGGAAATGTTGTCCAAGTTGCAACAACAATTTTGGGCACGCTGGCAACAAACATATCTTCGTACCTTGCAAGAACGGTACAAATGGAATGAGGATACCGATCCATTGACAATAGATACTATTGTCTTAATCAATGATCATCCAATGCCACCTACTGCATGGCGTTTGGCTAGAGTCATCAAATTGATTCCTGGATCAGATGGAATCAATAGAGTTGCCGTATTAAAAACTGCTAAAGGTTAAATCACTCGCCCTATAGCAAAACTGTGTCCTTTGCCAACAGCCTAAGTTTGTCTTTAGGGAGACCCTAAGGTGGCCGGTATGTTTAAAACTAACATGTTTTAATTGAGAGGAATTTGGAAAATATTAACCCCTTGAGGTAGCAACCCGCTGCACATGGGAATAGAACGGTTAACCCGCCTTGACTCTATTTAAATAAGTCAATAAATAAATGGAAATAACTGTTTCTGTAACTTGGAAAAATTAGTTATATATTTTTACGTGTTTAAGTTTAATTTTAGAATTGTTTGAAATAGCTGTAGTATCTTAAACTAATTATTAATATTAATATCACTGCATCTAGTTTCACGCGATTGCGCGCGCAACCCCACGCCAAGTGCAGCTGCTACAGCACTGACCGACTGCGACCGACTCAGAGTGTCTCTGGCTTGCAAAAGGTATACACGTATCGCGTCGTCGTCCGCGAGAGTGGTTTTCCACCATTTTGCATAAACTTTCTGATTTTCATATGGTCAGTAAAGTAATTGGTTGTTTAATTATCGTACGCGTAGCTTGATTAGCCTAGCACGACTAATTCAAGGAGTATCGTTCGGTTTTCATTTAATTTGGTACTTTAATAGTCCGTGAATACTTTCCGGCGCCAATTTGTGCAGCTAATAGACACATCTCAGGAATATATTGTAAAATCGAACTGTACAATTTGATTTCTCACGGGAATTCGTGTTGTTAGGGATTTGATTCATATTTCCTTGGGTGAAATTATTATTATTTCTTTGTAAACCTGTTTACACACGTCCACGTTCGAGTGACGTCATCCACAGCACACCTGCTGTTATTGTCGACTAGGTACATTCAATGCAACAAGTTTTGCATTCTAGTTGGTTGTTATTAAGTTCATTTAGAGTTCTTAATATTGTTTAACTAAATTTGTTTGTTCATACATTTATTAAATGATTTAGTTAATTTATACAAATATCGTATTTGTTTTATCTTTGGTTTATTATTGTTTGTCACTTATATTCAATACGCTATCACATATTTCTCAGAATTGTATTTCAGTTGTTTGTTATTTTGTTGCAATTATATTTAGCACGTTTGTTAGTTCGTAAAACTAGCTGGTCCTTCGGTCGTTGTTAATTAGTACGTTTCACAAATTAATATTATCCCGTATATTGGCCAAGTCCAGTGATGTGAACCAGCTATCGAAGGTTGTAATTAATTTGGTTTACATATAGTTTTGTTTTATTCTTTGAATTTGACATCAAACACATTGTTGGTGCTTCTAGACCGGATTCGCTGATCTAGAGACATCACATTTATGCTTGCGAGCAGGATCAAAACATTTTGGTTCTTCTAGACCGGATTCGCTGGTTTAGGGTTTGAACATTTGGTCCTTCGAGCCATTAGGTCCTTATTACTTAGTCCTTCGCACCGGAGGGACGCAACTCAAGGTTTTTGAGGCACTCCGTGGTGCACTCGCCAGCGCAGCCAGAGTGCCGATTTGAACTATAGAAGTTACTGCAAAACACCTTAAAAACACGTAATTCGCTTAGAAAACGCATTTTCAAGTGATTTGGAGACATGTTTTGAGAAACAGTTTTTACAGCATATTTGAGCGTTTTACGATCTGAAACGACGATTTTGCATGTATCTTTGGAAACATATTCTACCTGTAGTTTCGATGGAACTAGGTTATTTATGCTACAATAAGACAAAATACACATATTTTTAGTGAATACAAGGTTTTGGAGGCACTCCGTGGTGCACTCGCCAGCGCAACTAGAGTGCCGATTTGAAGTTACTGCAAAACACCTTAAAAACACGTAATTCGTTTAGAAAACGCATTTTCAAGTGATTTGGAGACATGTTTTGAGAAACTGTTTTTACAGCATATTTAGGCGTTTCACGATCTGAAACGACGATTTTGTATTTAGACTTTGTAAACATATTCTACCTAAAGTTTCGATGGAACAAGGTTATTTATGCTATAATAAGACAAAATACACTGTTTTTTAGTGAATACAACCTTTTGGGGGCACTCCGTGGTGCACTCGCCAGCGCCGCTAGAGTGCCGATTTGAACTATAGAAGTTAATGCAAAACAACTTAAAAACACGTAATTCGCTTAGAAAATGCATTTTCAAGTGATTTGGAGACATGTTTTGAAAAACAGTTTTTACAACATATTTGAGCATTTCACGGTCTGTAACGACGATTTTGTATGTAGACTTTGTAAACATATTTTACCTGTAGTTTCGATGGAACTAGGTTATTTATGCTATAATAAAACAAAATACACAGATTTTTAGTGAATACAAGGTTTTGGAGGCACTCCGTGGTGCACTCGCCAGCGCAGCTAGAGTGCCGATTTGAACTATAGAAGTTACAGCAAAACACCTTAAAAACACGTACTTCGCTTAGAAAACGCATTTTCAAGTGATTTGGAGACATGTTTTGAGAAACAGTTTTTACATCATATTTGAGCGTTTCACGGTCTGAAACGACGATTTTGTATGTAGACTTTGTAAACATATTCTACCTATAGTTTCGATGGAACAAGGTTATTTATGCTATAATAAGACAAAATACACTGTTTTTTAGTGAATACAACCTTTTGGGGCACTCCGTGGTGCACTCGCCAGCGCAGCTAGAGTGCCGATTTAAACTATAGAAGTTACTGCAAAACACCTTAAAAACACGTAATTCGCTTAGAAAACGCATTTTCAAGTGATTTGGAGACATGTTTTAAAAACAGTTTTACATCATATTTAAGCGTTTCACGGTCTGAAACGACGATTTTGCATGAATCTTTGGAAACATATTCTACCTGTAGGTTTGATGGAACTAGGTTAATTATGCTACAATAAGACAAAATACACTGGTTTTTAGTGAATACAAGGTTTTGGAGGCGCTCTGTGGTGCACTCGCCAGCGCAGCTAGAGTGCCGATTTGAAGTTACTGCAAAACACCTTAAAAACACGTAATTCGCTTAGAAAATGCATTTTCAAGTGATTTAGAGACATGTTTTGAGAAGCAGTTTTTACAGCATATTTGAGCGTTTTACGATCTGAAACGACGATTTTGCATGTATCTTTGGAAACATATTCTACCTGTAGTTTCGATGGAACTAGGTTATTTATGCTACAATAAGACAAAATACACTGATTTTTAGTGAATACAAGGTTTTGAAGGCACTCCGTGGTGCACTGGCCAGCGCAGCTAGAGTGCCGATTTGAACTATAGAAGTTACAGCAAAACACCTTTAAAACACGTAATTCGCTTAAAAAACGCATTTTCAAGTGATTTGGAGACATGTTTTGAGAAACAGTTTTTACATCATATTTGAGCGTTTCACGGTCTGAAACGACGATTTTGTATGTAGACTTTGTAAACATATTCTACCTGTAGTTTCGATGGAACTAGGTTATTTAAGGTACAATTAGACAAAAGACACTGTTTTTTAGTGAATACAACCTTTTGGGGGCACTCCGTAGTGCACTCGCCAGCGCAGCCAGAGTGCCGATTTGAACTATAGAAGTTACTGCAAAACACCTTAAAAACACGTAATTCGCTTAGAACACGCATTTTCAAGTGATTTGGAGACATGTTTTGAGACACAGTTTTTACATCATATTTGAGCGTTTCACGGTCTGAAACGACGATTTTGTATGTAGACTTTGTAAACATATTCTACCTGTAGTTTCGATAGCACTTGGTTATTTAGGGTACAATAAGACAAAATACACTGTTTTTTAGTGAATACATCCTTTTGGGGCTCTCCGTGGTGCACTCGCCAGCGCAGCTAGAGTGCCGATTTGAACTATAGAAGTTACTGCAAAACACCTTCAAAACACTTAATTCGCTTAGAAAACACATTTTCAAGTGATTTGGAGACATGTTTTGAGAAACAGTTTTTACTTCATATTTGAGCGTTTCACGGTGTGAAACGACGATTTTGCATGAATCTTTGGAAACATATTCTACCTGTAGGTTCAATGGAACTAGGTTATTTATGCTACAATAAGACAAAATACACTGATTTTTAGTGAATACAATGTTTTGGAAACACTCCGTGGTGCACTCGCCAGCGCAGCTAGAGTGCCGATTTGAACTATAGAAGTTACTGCAAAATACCTTAAAAACACGTAATTCGCTTGAAAACGCATTTTCAAGTGATTTGGAGACATGTTTTGAGAAACAGGTTTTACATCATATTTGAGCGTTTCACGATCTGAAACGACGATTTTGCATGTATCTTTGGAAACATATTTTACCTGTAGTTTCGATGGAACTAGGTTATTTATGCTACAATAAGACAAAATACACTGATTTTTAGTGAATACAAGGTTTTGACGGCACTCCGTGGTGCACTCGCCAGCGCAGCTAGAGTGCCGATTTGAAGTTACTGCAAAACACCTTAAAAACACGTAATTCGCTTAGAAAACGCATTTTCAAGTGATTTGGAGACATGTTTTAAGAAACAGTTTTTACAGCATATTTGAGCGCTTTACGATCTGAAACGACGATTTTGCATGTATCTTTGGAAACATGTTCTACCTGTAGTTTCGATGGAACTAGATTATTTATGCTACAATAAGACAGAATACACAGATATTTAGTGAATACAAGGTTTTGGAGGCACTCCGTGGTGCACTCGCCAGCGCAGCTAGAGTGCCGATTTGAAGTTACTGCAAAACACCTTAAAAACACGTAATTCGCATAGAAAACGCATTTTTAAGTGATTTGGAAACATGTTTTGAGAAACAGTTTTTACAGCATATTTGAGCGTTTCACGATCTGAAACGACGATTATGTATGTTGACTTTGTAAACATATTCTACCTGTAGTTTCGATGGAACTAGGTTATTTATGCTATAATAAGACAAAATACACAGATTTTTAGTGAATACAAGGTTTTGGAGGCACTCCGTGGTGCACTCGCCAGCGCAGCTAGAGTGCCGATTTGAACTACAGAAGTTACAGCAAAACACCTTAAAAACACGTAATTCGCTTAGAAAACGCATTTTCAAGTGATTTGGAGACATGTTTTGAGAAACAGTTTTTACATCATTTTTGAGCGTTTCACGGTCTGAAACGACGATTTTGTATGTAGACTTTGTAAACATATTCTACCTGTAGTTTCGATGGTACTAGGTTATTTAGGATACAATAAGACAAAATACACTGTTTTTTAGTGAATACAACCTTTTGGGGGCACTCCGTGGTGCACTCGCCAGCGCAGCCAGAGTGCTAATTTGAACTATAGAAGTTTCTGCAAAACACCTTAAAAACACGTAGTTCGCTTAGAAAACGCATTTTCAAGTGATTTGGAGGCATGTTTTGAGAAACAGTTTTTACATCATATTTGAGCGTTTCACGGTCTGAAACGACGATTTAGCATAAATCTTTGGAGACATATTCTACCTGTAGGTTCGATGGAACTAGGTTAGTTATGCTACAATAAGACAAAATACACTGATTTTTAGTGAATACAAGGTTTTGGAGGCACTCCGTGGTGCACTCGCCAGCGCAGCTAGAGTGCCGATTTGAACTATAGAAGTTACTGCAAAACACCTTAAAACACGTAATTCGCTTAGAAAACGCATTTTCAAGTGATTTGGAGACATGATTTGAGAAACAGTTTTTATATCATATTTGAGCGTTTCACGGTCTGACACGACGATTTTGCATGTATCTTTGGAAACATATTCTACCTGTAGTTTCGATGGAACTAGGTTATTTATGCTACAATAAGACAAACACACTGATTTTTAGTGAATACAAGGTTTTAAAGGCACTCCGTGGTGCACTCGCCAGCGCAGCTAGAGTGCCGATTTGAAGTTACTGCAAAACACCTTAAAAACACGTAATTCGCTTAGAAAACGCATTTTCAAGTGATTTGGAGACATGTTTTGAGAAACAGTTTTTACAGCATATTTGAACGTTTTACGATCTGAAACGACGATTTTGCATGTATCTTTGGAAAAATATTCTACCTGTAGTTTCGATGGAACTAGGTTATTTATGCTACAATAAGACAAAATACACATATTTTTAGTGAATACAAGGTTTTGGAGGCACTCCGTGGTGCACTCGCCAGCGCAGCTAGAGTGCCGATTTGAAGTTACTGCAAAACACCTTAAAAACAGCTAATTCGCTTAGAAACGCATTTTCAAGTGATTTGGAGACATGTTTTGAGAAACTGTTTTTACAGCATATTTGAGCGTTTCACGATCTGAAACGACGATTTTGTATGTAGACTTTGTAAACATATTCTACCTATAGTTTCGATGGATCAAGGTTATTTATGCATGAAACGACGATTTTGTATGTAGACTTTGTAAACATATTCTACCTGTACTTTTGATAGCACTTGGTTATTTAGGGTACAATAAGACAAAATACACTGTTTTTTAGTGAATACAACCTTTTGGGGTACTCCGTGATGCACTCGCCAGCGCAGCTAGAGTGCCGATTTGAACTATAGAAGTTACTGCAAAACACCTTAAAACACGTAATTCGCTAAGAAAACGCATTTTCAAGTGATTTGGAGATATGTTTTGAGAAACAGTTTTTACATCATATTTTAACGTTTCACGGTCTGAAACGACGATTTTGTATGTAGACTTTGTAAACATATTCTACCTGTAGTTTCGATAGCACTTGGTTATTTAGGGTACAATAAGACAAAATACACTGTTTTTTAGTGAATACATCCTTTTGGGGCACTCCGTGGTGCACTCGCCAGCGCAGCTAGAGTGCCGATTTGAACTATAGAAGTTACTGCAAAACACCTTCAAAACACTTAATTCGCTTAGAAAACACATTTTCAAGTGATTTGGAGACATGTTTTGAGAAACAGTTTTTACTTCATATTTGAGCGTTTCACGGTGTGAAACGACGATTTTGCATGAATCTTTGGAAACATATTCTACCTGTAGGTTCGATGGAACTACGTTATTTATGCTACAATAAGACAAAATACACTTATTTAGGGGGGAATACAATGTTTTGGAGACACTCCGTGGTGCACTCGCCAGCGCAGTTAGAGTGCCGATTTGAACTATAGAAGTTACTGCAAAACACCTTAAAAACACGTAATTCGCTTGAAAACGCATTTTCAAGTGATTTGGAGACATGTTTTGAGAAACAGTTTTTACATCATATTTGAGCGTTTCACGATGTGAAACGACGATTTTGCATGTATCTTTGGAAACATATTCTACCCGTAGTTTCGATGGAACTAGGTTATTTATGCTACAATGAGAGAAAATACACTGATTTTTAGTGAATACAAGGTTTTGGAGGCACTCCGTGGTGCATTCGCCAGCGCAGCTAGAGTGCCGATTTGAAGTTACTGCAAAACACCTTAAAAACACGTAATTCGCTTAGTAAACGCATTTTCAAGTGATTTGGAGACATGTTTTGAGAAACAGTTTTCACAGCATATTTGAGCGTTTCACGGTCTGAAACGACAATTTTGCATGTATCTTTGGAAACATATTCTACCTGTAATTTCGGTGGAACTAGGTTATTTATGCTACAATGAGACAAAATACACTGTTTTTTAGTGAGTACAACCTTTTGGGGGCACTCCGTGGTGCACTCGCCAGCGCAGCCAGAGTGCCGATTTGAACTTTAGAAGTTACTGCAAAACACCTTAAAAACACGTAATTCGCTTAGAAAACGCATTTTCAAGTGATTTGGAGACATGTTTTGAGAAACAGTTTTTACATCATACTTGAGCGTTTCACGGTCTGAAACGACGATTTTGTATGTAGACTTTGTAAACATATTCTACCTGTAGTTTCGATAGCACTTGGTTATTTAGGGTACAATAAGACAAAATACACTGTTTTTTAGTGAATACAACCTTTTGGGGCACTCCGTGGTGCACTCGCCAGCGCAGCTAGAGTGCCGATTTGAACTATAGAAGTTATTGCAAAACACCTTAAAAACACGTAATTCGCTTAGAAAACGCATTTTCAAGTGATTTGGAGGCATGTTTTGAGAAACAGTTTTTACATCATATTTGAGCGTTTCACGGTCTGAAACGACGATTTTGCATGTATCTTTGGAAACATATTCTACCTGTAGTTTCGATGGAACAAGGTTATTTAGGGTACAATAAGACAAAATACACTGTTTTTAGTGAATACAAGGTTTTGGAGGCACTCCGTGGTGCACTCGCCAGCGCAGCTAGAGTGCCGATTTGAATTATAGAAGTTACTACAAAATACCTTAAAAACACGTAATTCGCTTAGAAAACGCATTTTCAAGTGATTTGGAGACATGTTCTGAGTAACAATTTTTACATCATATTTGAGCGTTTCACGGTCTGAAACGACGATTTTGCATGTATCTTTGGAAACATATTCTACCTGTAGTTTCGATGGAACTTATTTATGCTACAATAAGACAAACACACTGATTTTTAGTGAATACAAGGTTTTAAAGGCACTCCGTGGTGCACTCGCCAGCGCAGCTAGAGTGCCGATTTGAAGTTACTGCAAAACACCGTTAAAACACGTATTTCGCTTAGAAAACGCATTTTCAAGTGATTTGGAGACATGATTTGAGAAACAGTTTTTACAGCATATTTGAGCGTTTTACGAACTGAAACGACGATTTTGCATGTATCTTTGGAAACATATTCTAATTGTAGGTTCGATGGAACTAGGTTAATTATGCTACAATAAGACAAAATACACTGATTTTTAGTGAATACAAGGTTTTGGAGGCACTCCGTGGTGCACTCGCTAGCGCAGCTAGAGTGCCGATTTGAACTATAGAAGTTACTGCAAAACACCTTAAAAACACGTAATTTGCCTAGAAAACGCATTTTCAAGTGATTTGGAGACATGTTTTGAGAAACAGTTTTACATCATATTTGAGCGTTTCACGGTCTGAAACGACGATTTTGCATGTATCTTTGGAAACATATTCTACCTGTAGTTTCGATGGAACTAGGTTATTTATGATACAATAACACAAAATACACTGATTTTTAGCGAATACAAGGTTTTGGAGGCACTCCGTGGTGCACTTGCCAGCGCAGCTAGAGTGTCGATTTGAACTATAGAAGTTACTGCAAAACACCTTAAAAACACGTAATTCGCTTAGAAAACGCATTTTCAAGTGATTTGGAGACATGTTTTGAGAAACAGTTTTTATATCATATTTGAGCGTTTCACGGTCTGAAACGACGATTTTGCATGTATCTTTCGAAACATAATCTACCTGTAGTTTCGATGGAAGTAGGTTATTTATGCTACAATAAGACAAAATACACTGATTTTTAGTGAATACAAGGTTTTGGAGGCACTCCGTGGTGCACTAGCCAGCGCGGCTAGAGTGCCGATTTGAACTATAGAAGTTACTGCAAAACACCTTAAAAACACGTAATTCGCTTAGAAAACGCATTTTCAAGTGATATGGAGAAATGTTTTGAGAAACAGTTTTTACATCATATTTGAGCGTTTCACGGTCTGAAAAGACGATTTTGCATGTATCTTTGGAAATATATTCTACCTATAGTTCCGATGGAACTAGGTTATTTAGGGTACAATAAGACAAAATACACAGATTTTTAGTGAATACAACCTTTTGGAGGCACTCCGTTGTGCACTCGCCAGCGCAGCTAGAGTGCCGATTTGAACTATAGAAGTTACTGCAAAACACCTTAAAAACACGTAATTCGCTTAGAAAACGCATTTTCAAGTGATTTAGAGACATGTTTTGAGAAACAGTTTTTACATCATATTTGAGCGTTTCACGGTCTGAAACGACGATTTTGCATGAATCTTTGGAAACATATTCTACCTGTAGGTTCGATGGAACTAGGTTATCTATGCTACAATAAGACAAAATACACTGACTTTTAGTGAATACAAGGTTTTGGAGGCACTCCGTGGTGCACTCGCCAGCGCAGCTAGAGTGCCGATTTGAAGTTACTGCAAAACACCTTAAAAAACGTAATCCGCTTAGAAAACGCATTTTCAAGTGATTTGGAGACATGTTTTGAGAAACAGTTTTTACATCATATTTGAGCGTTTCACGGTCTGAAACGACGATTTTGCATGAATCTTTGGAAACATATTCTACCTGTAGGTTCGATGGAACTATGTTATTTATGCTACAATAAGACAAAATACACTGACTTTTAGTGAATACAAGGTTTTGGAGGCACTCCGTGGTGCACTCGCCAGCGCAGCTAGAGTGCCGATTTGAAGTTACTGCAAAACACCTTAAAAACACGTAATTCGCTTAGAAAACGCATTTTCAAGTGATTTGGAGACATGTTTTGAAAAACAGTTATTACATCATATTTGAGCGTTTCACGATCTGAAACGACGATTTTGCATGTATCTTTGTAAACATATTCTACCTGTAGTTTCGATGGAACTAGGTTATTTAGGGTACAATAAGACAAAATACACTGATTTTTAGTTAATACAAGGTGTTTAAAACTAACATGTTTTAAATGAGAGGAATTTAGAAAATATTAACCCCTTGAGGTAGCAACCCGCTGCACATGGGAATAGAACGGTTAACCCGCCCTGACTCTATTTAAATAAGTCAATAAATAAATGGAAATAACTGTTTCTGTTACTTGGAAAAATTAGTTATATATTTTTACGTGTTTAAGTTTAATTTTAGAATTGTTTGAAATAGCTGTAGTATCTTAAACTAATTATTAATATTAATAGCACTGCTTCTAGTTTCACGCGAGTGCACGCGCAACCCCACGCCAAGTGCAGCTGCTACAGCACTGACCGACTGCGACCGACTCAGAGTGTCTCTGGCTTGCAAACGGTAAACACGTATCGCGTCGTCGTCCGCGAGAGTGGTTTTCCACCATTTTGCATAAACTTTCTGATTTTCATATGGTCAGTAAAGTAATTGGTTGTTTAATTATCGTACGCGTAGCTTGATTAGCCTAGCACGACTAATTCAAGGAGTATCGTTCGGTTTTCATTTAATTTGGTACTTTAATAGTGCGTGAATACTTTCCGGCGCCAATTTATGCAGCTAATAGACACATCTCAGGAATCAATTGTAAAATCGAACTGTACAATTTGATTTCTCACGGGAATTCGTGTTGTTAGGGATTTGATTCATATTTCCTTGGGTGAAATTATTATTATTTCTTTGTAAACCTGTTTACACACGTCCACGTTCGAGTGACGTCATCCACAGCACACCTGCTGTTATTGTCGACTAGGTACATTCAATGCAACAAGTTTTGCATTCTAGTTGGTAAGTTCATTTAGAGTTCTTAATATTGTTTAACTAAATTTGTTTGTTCATACATTTATTAAATGATTTAGTTAATTTATACAAATATCGTATTTGTTTTATCTTTGGTTTATTATTGTTTGTCACTTATATTCAATACGCTATCACATATTTCTCAGAATTGTATTTCAGTTGTTTGTTATTTTGTTGCAATTATATTTAGCACGTTTGTTAGTTCGTAAAACTAGCTAGTCCTTCGGTCGTTGTTAATTAGTACGTTTCACAAATTAATATTATCCCGTATATTGGCCAAGTCCAGTGATGTGAACCAGCTATCGAAGGTTGTAATTAATTTGGTTTACATATAGTTTTGTTTTATTCTTTGAATTTGACATCAAACACATTGTTGGTGCTTCTAGACCGGATTCGCTGATCTAGAGACATCACATTTGGGCTTGCGAGCAGAATCAAAACATTTTGGTTCTTCTAGACCGGATTCGCTGGTTTAGGGTTTGAACATTTGGTCCTTCGAGCCATTAGGTCCTTATTACTTAGTCCTTCGCACCGGAGATAATTATTGTTTCTAGTTACATTTGATCGCTTCGACCTGGATTTGGCGGTATTCGGAGATAATTATTGTTTCTAGTTAGTTTGGTATTAGTAATTGCATTTATTAGCACACTCTAAAATGGCTAAACTACTGCACAAACAATTAGAGGTTGTGACAGAAGATATTCGTCGTCTATCAGTCTATTCTTCAGAGACTGATGAAAAAAGTAAACTGAAATTTAAGGTAACTTTTCCGTCTCTCGCAGCTTGGGAACAGGAATTCAATCGTACTTATTGTGAATATTCTTTAAAGTTAGAACAAACCAAAAATCCCGACGAGGATATGTTGGCAGAAATTTCCCGAGTTAAGAAATTGTTTAATGAAATAAAAGAACTCATTTGCGACATACGTGTCAATTACAAGCTTAAGTTCAATGGAGACACCGGATCACAGTCAGGGTCCGACAGAGCTAAATCAGAATCACATTCAATTCAATCAGCACAATCTTTGCGATATATGCAACCCAGCTTGCCTAAATTGAATCTCCCAACATTCGATGGGGAGAAGACAACTTTTATGAATTTTTACGATTTATTCACACAGTTGGTGATAAATCGGGACAGTTTGTCAGATATTGAACGACTTCAATATCTCAAGTTATCTTTAAAAGGGGGAAGCCGCTAGGCTTATTACAAATATCCCCGTCAAAGCTGATAGTTTTGATATTGCATGGAACGCCATCACAGATGAATATTATCGTCCTAGGTTGTTGAGGTCGGTACATCTGAATGCACTCCAAGATGTGCAAAAGGTCAAGCAGGCAGACGCTCCTACACTAAAATCGTTGTTGAACACTGCACGCGAAAACATCGCTGCTCTGAAAAACTTAGAGGTTGATGTTGACTCATGTGGGGTCATTTTGGAAAACATGATTTGTCGTAAGCTGGATTCGGCTACTAGACGACAGTGGGAACTAACTTTGGATTCTGACTCCAAGCCCACTCATGTAGAGTTAATTGCGTTCTTGACTAAGCAAGTTTCAAGCTTAGAGGTTGAGCCAGACAAACCTGTCAAAACTCAAGAGCCAATCAAAAGGCACAAGCCAGCATCCCGAGCGATGACATTGGCAACTAATACGAATTGTCCGTATTGCAGAAAGTCTCACTACATCAGTCAGTGTGAAGGGTTTATAGCTCTTAAACCTAAAGGAAGACATAATGCTGCAATCAAACACAAGTTGTGCATCAACTGTTTTAGAATGGGCCACATACGCCCGAACTGTCCTAGTACAGCCACATGCAGAACGTGTAACAAAACTCACCATACGCTGCTACATTTTGGTGAAAGGTCGAACAAGTCGTTATCACCCAAGCGTGATAAAAAATCTGAGCAAAAAAATCGTCCGTCATCACCCAAGAGTGATGCAAACTCTCAAGCCAGTAGTAGTAATTCTGAAACTACTACGTCAATGTCTGCTAGGACTTATTCACTAAGTCAACACAGAAAACATACTTCGGTATTACTACCCACTGCAAAACTGCATATATTTGACAGTGCAGGAAAGGTACATGTTGTACGTGCCTTATTGGATACAGGATCGCAGAAATCCTACATCACAAGTCGTTGTGTCCACAATTTGAATCTGTCTATTGAAGCGTGTCAAACAAAGATTATGTCAATCAGTGACACCCACGTCAAGGATACTAGTGGTATTATACATACCAAAATCAAACCATGTCGTAGAGAAACTCCAGTTCTCGATTTGAGTTGCATTGTAATCGACAACATTACAGGCAGAATCCCAGATTATCCAATATCTCGGGATACCTTTAATCAATTTGGGAATATCCAACTTTCGGATCCCGAATGCTATAAATCTCAACGAATAGACATGCTGTTAGGAGCTGACATTTGGGGTCAGGTCATTCGTAACGGAGTTAAGAAAGGAGTCGATGGCACACTCACCGCCATCAAAACAATCTTTGGTTGGGTGGTTATGGGAGAATATACCAGCAAGCAAACAAGCAATGCTGTGGTGTCGTATCATACATACACACAAGAAGATACCCACGAACTATTGTCTAAATTTTGGGAATTGGAAAACGTTCCAACTCCATCGGTTGTTACTAAACCGGAGGATAAAATGGTGGAGGACCATTTTGTCAATACTACCCAAAGAGACTCCGTGGGAAAATACACGGTTTCTTTACCTTTTAAACAATACCCACCAGTACTAGGCAATTCATACAAGAAAGCTTTGTCCATTTGTCACGCACAGCTGACTCGCTTGAGTAAAGACCCAGAGTTACTCAAGGCTTATGATGCAATATTCGAAGAATATTTGCAAAAGGGTTACGTCACGAGACTTGATGTGCAACCCAATTTGAATGATCGGGATTCGTACTATATTCCACACCATGCAGTGGTTAAACCTGATAGTGCGACGACACCGGTACGCATTGTGTTCAATGCTTCAAAGCCATCGTCTAATGGAAAGTCGATTAATTCCTATTTTAATTACGGGGGACTTAAAACAGATGTTTCTACAAATTAGAGTTGTACGCGAGCATCAACGATTTCTAAGGTTCATTTGGAAACCTGCGGATGCCACACATCCTATTGTGTACCAATTCAACACTATCTGCTTTGGTTTGAATTGTTCGCCGTTCTTAGCGTTGCGTACAGTTGAGCAGTTGGCTCAAGACGAAGGGAATCAATATCCCTTAGCAGCTAAAGTCCTGCAAAATGATGTCTATATGGACGATGTTGTGACTGGAGCTGAAGATATTCAGTCAGCACTGACACTGCGCCGTGAACTCACGGATATATTCGAAAAGGAAGGATTCACCCTCCGAAAATGGGCCAGTAATTCTCAAACAATACTGGATGAACTACGAAACAATGCACGCGCAGTGAAAGATGTCCACTTCAATGACGACGAGTCAGTGAAATTGTTAGGTGTCAAATGGGTTTGCAAGTCCAACTGCTACGAGTATACGGTCTCAAAACCCGACGATTTGTGCACCAAAAGAAACATTTTGTCCTGCATTGCAAGGATCTATGATCCATTAGGCATTACGTCCCCATTGGTGATGTTTCTTAAACTCATCATGCAAGAGCTTTGGAAATCAAAGGTAGAATGGGATGAAGAACCTCCCGCTCATATTGTCTCGGAGTGGAACTTGTTTCTGAAAGAGATCGATTGTATATCCAACTATTCGATACCAAGGTTAGCTTGTTTGAGTTATAAATTCGATCTTATCGGATTTACGGATGCCTCCGAGCGAGGCTACTGTGCCGTTGTCTATGTTAGAAGTTATCTAAACGATAAACCAGTGGTGCAATTGCTCTGTGCAAAGACGCGTGTAGCGCCTTTGAAAAAATTACTATACCTCGTTTGAAATTATGTGCGGCGCATCTTCTCGCCAAACTTCTCGAGAATATTCTCGAAAATATTCCAAAACAACAGGAGGCTGTACATTGCTTCTCGGACTCTATGATAGTTCTTGCCTGGTTACGCAAGGAACCACACACTCTGAAAACATTTGTGGGTAATCGAGTCGCTCAAATACAAACAAATTTTCCGAGTGAACACTGGCGTCATGTAACGCCGGAACACAATGCGGCCGACGTAGGTTCTAGAGGTCTCAGTCCTCTAAGTTTCAAGACATGTACTCTCTGGATAAGTGGACCAGAGTGGTTACAACAACCTTACTCGTGTTGGCCACAAAGTGAAGTGGTTCAACTTGACGAAGATCAAACCAACTCTGCTCAGACAGAGATTGTCAAAAGCCTAACATTGAAAACAGTACAGCAGTTCAGTTTTTTCAATGCAATGTCCAACTATAATCGGATGGTGCGAACTATGGCTTATTGTTTACGGTGGAGAGACATCTCTTCAGGCAAACGAAAAGGTGCTGATGTGTTTTCACCAGAAGAGCTTGTCCGAGCACAAGCCAAAGTCGTCCTGTTGGCCCAATCAGAAGGACTACAGGATGAATTATCACAACTACAACGAGGGAAAGTTTGTCGATCCCCAATTAAGTCGTTAGTCCCGTTTATTGATACTGAAGGAATAATTCGGGTCGGTGGCCGGCTGGAGCATGCTAATTTAGAATACGCCCAGAAACACCCCATTCTGTTGCCGTCGCAACACCCATTTACAAAGGCCCTCATAAAACACTTTCATGATAAGCATATGCATGTTGGTGCGCAAGGTCTAGAGTCTCTATTAGGACAACAATATTGGATCATTTCGAGCAGACGAACTATCCGTTCTGTGCTGAAAGGTTGTGTCCATTGTTTTCGGTTTCGACCAACAACCGACTACCCTCTCATGGGACAATTACCAAAGGACAGGGTTAACATTGCCAAACCCTTCCTTAATTCCGGAGTAGACTACGCCGGACCGTATAACATCTCCTGGAGCAGGAGACGAGGCACGTCCTCACACAAGGCATATATATGCCTATTTGTTTGTTTTGCCACAAAAGCCGTGCATATCGAACTTGTCACAGATATGTCCACGGACACCTTTTTGGCAGCACTAAGACGCTTTGTAGCACGCCGAGGTCGTGTTGCAAACCTATACAGCGATTGTGGCACGAATTTCATAGGTGCAAATCGCAAGCTCTCTGAATTACAAAAATTTTTGAGCTCTGAGGAATTCAATACTCAGGTGTCAAATCATGTGTACCAAGAAGGGATCACATGGCATTTCAATCCACCGTCCACGCCACACTTCGGCGGACTTTGGGAGGCTGCAATAAAGTCTACAAAGAGACTATTATCACGAGTACTCACAGAAAAGCTTCTGACTTACGAAGAGTTCTCTACCTTGTTGACGGAAGTGGAGGCGATGCTAAATTCCAGGCCTCTGATCCCGAAGTCATCGGATCCTTCCGATCCCACACCCTTAACACCAGGACATTTCTTAGTTACAGAACCCACTGTAACATTGCCGTCTCTAGATCACACTGAGACTCCCACAAATCGTTTGTCCTCATGGGAAATGTTGTCCAAGTTGCAACAACAATTTTGGGCACGCTGGCAACAAACATATCTTCGTACCTTGCAAGAACGGTACAAATGGAATGAGGATACCGATCCATTGACAATAGATACTATTGTCTTAATCAATGATCATCCAATGCCACCTACTGCATGGCGTTTGGCTAGAGTCATCAAATTGATTCCTGGATCAGATGGAATCAATAGAGTTGCCGTATTAAAAACTGCTAAAGGTTAAATCACTCGCCCTATAGCAAAACTGTGTCCTTTGCCAACAGCCTAAGTTTGTCTTTAGGGAGACCCTAAGGTGGCCGGTATGTTTAAAACTAACATGTTTTAATTGAGAGGAATTTGGAAAATATTAACCCCTTGAGGTAGCAACCCGCTGCACATGGGAATAGAACGGTTAACCCGCCTTGACTCTATTTAAATAAGTCAATAAATAAATGGAAATAACTGTTTCTGTAACTTGGAAAAATTAGTTATATATTTTTACGTGTTTAAGTTTAATTTTAGAATTGTTTGAAATAGCTGTAGTATCTTAAACTAATTATTAATATTAATATCACTGCATCTAGTTTCACGCGATTGCGCGCGCAACCCCACGCCAAGTGCAGCTGCTACAGCACTGACCGACTGCGACCGACTCAGAGTGTCTCTGGCTTGCAAAAGGTATACACGTATCGCGTCGTCGTCCGCGAGAGTGGTTTTCCACCATTTTGCATAAACTTTCTGATTTTCATATGGTCAGTAAAGTAATTGGTTGTTTAATTATCGTACGCGTAGCTTGATTAGCCTAGCACGACTAATTCAAGGAGTATCGTTCGGTTTTCATTTAATTTGGTACTTTAATAGTCCGTGAATACTTTCCGGCGCCAATTTGTGCAGCTAATAGACACATCTCAGGAATATATTGTAAAATCGAACTGTACAATTTGATTTCTCACGGGAATTCGTGTTGTTAGGGATTTGATTCATATTTCCTTGGGTGAAATTATTATTATTTCTTTGTAAACCTGTTTACACACGTCCACGTTCGAGTGACGTCATCCACAGCACACCTGCTGTTATTGTCGACTAGGTACATTCAATGCAACAAGTTTTGCATTCTAGTTGGTTGTTATTAAGTTCATTTAGAGTTCTTAATATTGTTTAACTAAATTTGTTTGTTCATACATTTATTAAATGATTTAGTTAATTTATACAAATATCGTATTTGTTTTATCTTTGGTTTATTATTGTTTGTCACTTATATTCAATACGCTATCACATATTTCTCAGAATTGTATTTCAGTTGTTTGTTATTTTGTTGCAATTATATTTAGCACGTTTGTTAGTTCGTAAAACTAGCTGGTCCTTCGGTCGTTGTTAATTAGTACGTTTCACAAATTAATATTATCCCGTATATTGGCCAAGTCCAGTGATGTGAACCAGCTATCGAAGGTTGTAATTAATTTGGTTTACATATAGTTTTGTTTTATTCTTTGAATTTGACATCAAACACATTGTTGGTGCTTTTAGACCAAATTCGCTGATCTAGAGACATCACATTTATGCTTGCGAGCAGGATCAAAACATTTTGGTTCTTCTAGACCGGATTCGCTGGTTTAGGGTTTGAACATTTGGTCCTTCGAGCCATTAGGTCCTTATTACTTAGTCCTTCGCACCGGAGGGACGCAACTCAAGGTTTTTGAGGCACTCCGTGGTGCACTCGCCAGCGCAGCCAGAGTGCCGATTTGAACTATAGAAGTTACTGCAAAACACCTTAAAAACACGTAATTCGCTTAGAAAACGCATTTTCAAGTGATTTGGAGACATGTTTTGAGAAACAGTTTTACATCATATTTGAGCGTTTCACGGTCTGAAACGACGATTTTGTATGTAGACTTTGTAAACATATTCTACCTGTAGTTTCGATAGCACTTGGTTATTTAGGGTACAATAAGACAAAATACACTGTTTTTTAGTGGGGGGCTGTCTTTAAATTACGTAACGCTTCATGGGGAAGGGGGTCAAGAGTAGCGTTACGAAACGTTACGAGGGGGTGGTGGAGGGTTAATGTGTTAGTTACGTAACGATAAAATATAAAAAATATTGCTAAACTTGCTTTAATAGTTTTGAAACATTCAAATTTCGCGGTGCTAATTCGTATATGCAGGCAGTCGGTTGTTTTCAATAACAGTTAATATAATATGTCGGGCACAGTTCAAATTCGGCCCAGTGTTCTTTCATTCGTGCAATGCAATTCATATTAAAACATGAATTCAAGTAGTGTTGATAAGGAAAAACTTTTCAATAGTTTGTTAAAAGCATATGGAAATGCATATATTTTTAATTACTGTGCTGTTATTTTTTATCTTTATGTACATTAATTAGTTTGTTTCAAATTTTAACTGAATATTAAAAAAAGCCATATACTTTTATATCCAGTAAAGAAATTGGGGTGACAAGCCGTAGGGCAAGAGTAGTACATTATTTTTCATCTTTATTTACATTAATTTAAATAGTTTCTGTTCTGTTCTGTTATTTTTCATCTTTATGTACATTAATTTAAATAGTTTCAGTTTCAAATTTTAACTAAATATTAAGGAGGCCATATACTTTTATATCCAGTAAAGAAATTGGGGTGACAAGCCGTAGGACAAGAGAAGTACATTATTTTTCATCTTTATGTATATTAATTTAAATAGTTGCTGTTCTGTTCTGTTATTTCTCATCTTTATATACATTAATTTTATTAGTTTCTGTTGCAAATTTTAACTGAATATTAAGGAGGCCATATACTTTTATATCCAGTAAAGAAATTGGGGTGACAAGCCGTAGGGCAAGAGTAGTACTTTATTTTTCATCTCTATGTACATTAATTTAAATAGTTCCTGTTCTGTTCTGTTATTTTTCATCTTTATGTACATTAATTTAAATAGTTTCTGTTTCAAATTTTAAATGAATATTAAGGAGGCCATATACTTTTATATCCGGTAAAGATATTGGGGTGACAAGCCGTTAGGCAAGAGTAGTACATTATTTTTCATCTTTATGTATATAAATTTAATTAGTTGCTGTTCTGTTCTGCTATTTTTCATCTTTATATACATTAATTTAAATAGTTTCTGTTTCAAATTTTAACTTAATAATAAGGAGACCATATACTTTTATATCCATTAAAGAAATTGGGGTGACAAGCCGTAGAACAAGAGAAGTACATTATTTTTCATCTTTATGTACATTAATTTAAATAGTTTCTGTTCTGTTCTGTAATTTTTTATATTTATGTACATTAATTTAAATAGTTTCTGTTGCAAATTTTAACTGAATATTAAGGAGGCCATATACTTTTATATCCAGTAAAAAATGGGGCGGTCAAGTACTGCGTCACGTAATAAATGGGAGGGGGTTCATGTTTGTGTTACGGATGCGTTACAAAGATGGTAGGGGGTATTAAAAATTTCCTAATTTTGCGTTACGTAATATAAGGACAGCCCCTGAAGACAACCATTTGGGGGCACTCCGTGGTGCACTCGCCAGCGCAGCTAGAGTGCCGATTTGAACTATAGAAGTTACAGCAAAACACCTTAAAACACGTAATTCGCTTAGAAAACGCATTTTCAAGTGATTTGGAGACAATTTTTTGAGAAACAGTTTTTACACCATATTTGAGCGTTTCACGGTCTGAAACGACGATTTAGTATGTATACTTTGTAAACATATTCTACCTGTAGTTTCGATGGAACTAGGTTATTTAGGGTACAATAAGACAAAATGCACTGTTTTTTAGTGAATACAATCTTTTGGGCGCACTCCGTGGTGCACCCGCCAGCGCAGCCAGAGTGCCGATTTGAACTATTGAAGTTACTGCAAAACACCTTAAAAACACGTAATTCGCTTAGAAAACGCATTTTCAATTGATTTGGGGACATGTTATGAGAAACAGTTTTTACAGCATATTTGAGCGTTTCACGATCTGAAACGACGATTATGTATGTTGACTTTGTAAACATATTCTACCTGTAGTTTCGATGGAACTAGGTTATTTATGCTACAATAAGACAAAATACACAGATTTTTAGTGCATACAAGGTTTTGGAGGCACTCCGTGGTGCACTCGCCAGCGCAGCTAGAGTGCCGATTTGAACTATAGAAGTTACTGCAAAACACCTTAAAAACACGTAATTCGCTTAGAAAACGCATTTTCAAGTGATTTGGATACATGTTTTGAGAAACAGTTTTTACATCATATTTGAGCGTTTCACGGTCTGAAACGACGATTTTGTATGTAGACTTTGTAAACATATTCTACCTGTAGTTTCGATAGCACTTGGTTATTTAGGGTACAATAAGACAAAATACACTGTTTTTTAGTGAATACAACCTTTTGGGGCACTCCGTGGTGCACTCGCCAGCGCAGCTAGAGTGCCGATTTGAACTATAGAAGTTACTGCAAAACACCTTAAAAACACGTAATTCGCTTAGTAAACGCATTTTCAAGTGATTTGGAGACATGTTTTGAGAAACAGTTTTTACATCATATTTGAGCGTTTCACGATCTGAAACGACGATTTTGCATGTATCTTTGGAAACATATTCTACCTGTAGTTTCGATGGAACTAGGTAATTTATGCTACAATAAGACAAAATACACTGATTTTTAGTGAATACAAGGTTTTGGAGGCACTCCGTGGTACACTCGCCAGCGCAGCTAGAGTGCCAATTTGAAGTTACTGCAAAACACCTTAAAAACACGTAATTCGCTTAAAAAACGCGTTTTCAAATGATTTGGAGACATGTTTTGAGAAACAGTTTTTACAGCATATTTGAGCGTTTCACGATCTGAAACGACGATTATGTATGTTGACTTTGTAAATATATTCTACCTGTAGTTTCGATGGAACTAGGTTATTTATGCTACAATAAGACGAAATACACAGATTTTTAGTGAATACAAGGTTTTGGAGGCACTCCGTGGTGCACTCGCCAGCGCAGCTAGAGTGCCGATTTGAACTATAGAAGTTACTGCAAAACACCTTAAAAACACGTAATTAGCTTGGAAAACGCATTTTCAAGTGGTTTGGAGACATGTTTTAGAAACAGTTTTTACATCATATTTGAGCGTTTCACGGTCTGAAACGACGATTTTGCATGAATCTTTGGAAACATATTCTACCTGTAGGTTTGATGGAACTATGTTATTTATGCTACAATAAGACAAAATACACTGATTTTTAGTGAATACAAGGTATTGGAGGCACTCCGTGATACACTTGCCAGCGCAGCTAGAGTGCCAATTTGAACTATTGAAGTTAATGCAAAACACCTTAAAAACACGTAATTCGCTTAGAAAACGCATTTTCAAGTGATTTGGAGACATGTTTTGAAAAACTGTTTTTACATCATATTTGAGCGTTTCACGATCTGAAACGACGATTTTGCATATATCTTTGGAAACATATTCTACCTGTAGTTTCGATGGAACTAGGTTATTTATGCTACAATAAGACAAAATACACTGATTTTTAGTGAATACAAGGTTTTGGAGGCACTCCGTGGTGCACTCGCCAGCGCAGCTAGAGTGCCGTTTCGAAGTTACTGCAAAACACCTTAAAAACACGTAATTCGCTTAGAAAACGCATTTTCAAGTGATTTGGAGACATGTTTTGAGAAACAGTTTTTACATCATATTTGAGCGTTTCACGGTCTGAAACGACGATTTTGCATGTATCTTTGGAAACATATTCTACCTGTAGTTTCGATGGAAGTAGGTTATTTATGCTACAATAAGACAAAATACACGCGTTACGAAGCGCTACGAGGGGGTGGGGGAGGGTTAATATGTGAGTTACGTAACGATAAAATATAATAAATATTGCTAAACTTGCTTTAATAATTTTGAAACATTCAAATTTCGCGGTGCTAATTCGTATATGCAGGCAGTCGTTTGTTTTCAATAACAGTCAACATAATATGTCGGGCACAGTTCAAATTCCGCCTAGTGGTCTTTCATTTGTGCAATGCAATTCATAATAAAACATGAATTCTATTAGTGTTGATAAGGAAAAACTTTTCAATAGTTTGTTAAAAGCATATGGAAATGCATATGCTTTTAATTTCTGTGCTGTTATTTTTTCATCTTTATGTACATTAATTTAATTAGTTTGTTACAAATTTTAACTGAATATTAAAGGGGCCATATACTTTTATATCCAGTAAAGAAATTGAGGTGACAAGCCGTCGGGCAAGAGTAGTACATTATTTTTCATCTTTATGTATATTAATTTAAATAGTTGCTGTTCTGTTTTGTAATTTTTCATCTTTATATACATTAATTTAAATAGTTTCAGTTTCAAATTTTAACTGAATATTAAGGAGGCCATATACTTTTATATCCAGTAAAGAAATTGGGATGACAAGCCGTAGGGCAAGAGTAGTACATTATTTTTCATCTTTAGGTATATTAATTTAAATAGTTGCTGTTCTGTTCTGTTATTTTTCATCTTTATATACATTAATTTAAATAGTTTCTGTTTCAAATTTCAACTGAATATTAAGGGGGCCATATAATTTTATATCCAGTAAAAACATTGGGGTGACAAGCCGTAGGGCAAGAGTAGTACATTATTTTTCATCTTTATGTATATATTATATTAAATAGTTGCTGTTCTGTTCTGTTATTTTTCATCTTTATTTACATTAATTTAAATGGTTTCTGTTTCAAATTTTAACTGAATATTTAGGAGGCCATATACTTTTATATCCAGTAAAGAAATTGGGGTGACAAGCCGTAAGGCATGAGTAGTACATTATTTTTCATCTTTATGTATATTAATTTAAATAGTTGTTGTTCTGTTCTGTTATTTTTCATCTTTATATACATTAATTTAAATAGTTTCTGTTTCAAATTTTAACTGAATATTAAAGAGGCCATATACTTTTATATCCAGTAAAGAACTTGGTGTGACAAGCCGTAGAGCAGGAGTAGTACATTATTTTCATCTTTATGTACATTAATTTAAATAGTTGCTGTTCTGTTCTGTTATTTTTCATCTTTATATATATTAATTTAAATAGTTTATGTTTCAAATTTTAACTGAATATTAAGGAGGCCATATACTTTTATATCCAGTAAAGAAATTGGGATGACAAGCCGTAGGGCAAGAGTAGTACATTATTTTTCATCTTTAGGTATATTAATTTAAATAGTTGCTGTTCTGTTCTGTTATTTTTCATCTTTATATACATTAATTTAAATAGTTTCTGTTTCAAATTTCAACTGAATATTAAGGGGGCCATATAATTTTATATCCAGTAAAATCATTGGGGTGACAAGCCGTAGGGCAAGAGTAGTACATTATTTTTCATCTTTATGTATATATTATATTAAATAGTTGCTGTTCTGTTCTGTTATTTTTCATCTTTATTTACATTAATTTAAATGGTTTCTGTTTCAAATTTTAACTGAATATTTAGGAGGCCATATACTTTTATATCCAGTAAAGAAATTGGGGTGACAAGCCGTAAGGCATGAGTAGTACATTATTTTTCATCTTTATGTATATTAATTTAAATAGTTGTTGTTCTGTTCTGTTATTTTTCATCTTTATATACATTAATTTAAATAGTTTCTGTTTCAAATTTTAACTGAATATTAAAGAGGCCATATACTTTTATATCCAGTAAAGAACTTGGGGTGACAAGCCGTAGAGCAGGAGTAGTACATTATTTTTCATCTTTATGTACATTAATTTAAATAGTTGCTGTTCTGTTCTGTTATTTTTCATCTTTATGTACATTAATTTAAATATTTTCTGTTTTAAATTTTAACTGAATTTTAAGGGGGCCATATACTTTTATATAGAGTAAAGAAATTGGGGTGCCAAGCCGTAGGGCAAGAGTAGTACATTATTTTTCATCTTTATGTTTATTAATTTAAATAGTTGCTGTTCTGTTCTGTTATTTTTATCTTTATATACATTAATTTAAATAGTTTCTGTTTCAAATTTTAACTGAATATTAAGGAGGCTATATACTTTTATATCCAGGAAAGAAATTGGGGTGACAAGCCGTAGGGCAAGAGTAGTACATTATTTTTCATCTTTATGTATATTAATTTAAATAGTTGCTGTTCTGTTCTGTTATTTTTCATCTTTATATACATTAATTTAAATAGTTTCTGTTTCAAATTTCAACTGAATATTATGCAGGCCATATAATTTTATATCCAGTAAAAAAATTGGGGTGACAAGCCGTAGGGCAAGAGTAGTACATTATTTTTCATCTTTATGTATATTAATTTAAATAGTTGCTGTTCTGTTCTGTTATTTTTCATCTTTATATACATTAATTTAAATAGTTTCTGTTTCAAATTTTAACTGAATATTAAGGAGGCCATATACTTTTATATCCAGTAAAGAAATTGGGGTGACAAGCCGTAGGGCAAGAGTAGTACATTATTTTTCATCTTTATGTATATTAATTTAAATAGTTTCTGTTCTGTTCTGTAATTTTTCATCTTTATATACATTAATTTAAATAGTTTCAATTTTAAATTTTAACTAAATATTAAGGAGGCCATATACTTTTATATCCAGTAAAGAAATTAGGGTGACAAGCCGTAGGGCAAGAGTAGTACATTATTTTTCATCTTTATGTATATTAATTTAAATAGTTGCTGTTCTGTTCTGTAATTTTTCATCTTTATATACATTAATTTAAATAGTTTCAATTTCAAATTTTAACTGAATATTAAGGAGGCCATATACTTTTATATCCAGTAAAGAAATTGGGGTGACAAGCCGTAGGGCAAGAGTAGTACATTATTTTTCATCTTTATGTTTATTAATTTAAATAGTTGCTGTTCTGTTCTGTTATTTTTCATCCTTATATATATATATATATATATATATATATATATATATATATATATATATATATTAATTTAAATAGTTTCTGTTTCAAATTTTAAATGAATATTAAGGAGGCCATATACTTTTATATCCGGTAAAGATATTGGGGTGACAAGCCGTTAGGCAAGAGTAGTACATTATTTTTCATCTTTATGTTTATTAATTTAAATAGTTGCTGTTCTGTTCTGTTATTTTTCATCCTTATATATATATATATATATATATATATATATATATATTAATTTAAATAGTTTCTGTTTCAAATTTTAACTGAATATTAAGGAGGCCATATACCTTTATATCCAGTAAAGAAATTGGGGTGACAAGCCGTAGGGCAAGAGTAGTACATTATTTTTCATTTTTATGTATATTAATTTAAATAGTTGCTGTTCTGTTCTGTTATTTTTCATCTTTATATACAATAATTTAAATAGTTTCTGTTTAAAATTTTAACTGAATATAAAGGAGGCCATATACTTTTATATCCAGTAAAGAAATTGGGGTGACAAACCGTAGGGCAAGAGTAGTACATTATTTTTCATCTTTATGTATATTAATTTAAATAGTTGCTGTTCTGTTCTGATATTTCTCATCTTTATATACATTAATTTTATTAGTTTCTGTTTCAAATTTTAACTGAATATTAAGGAGGCCATATACTTTTATATCCAGTAAAGAAATTGGGGTGACAAGCCGTAGGGCAAGAGTAGTACTTTAATTTTCATCTTTATGTACATTAATTTAAATAGTTTCTGTTCTGTTCTGTTATTTTTCATCTTTATGTACATTAATTTAAATAGTTTCTGTTTCAAATTTTAACTGAATATTAAGGAGGCCATATACTTTTATATCCAGTAAAGAAATGGGGGTGACAAGCCGTAAGGCAAGAGTAGTACATTATTTTTCATCTTTATGTATATTAATTTAATTAGTTGCTGTTCTGTTCTGCTATTTATCATCTTTATATACATTAATTTGAATAGTTTCTGTTTAAAATTTTAACTTAATATTAAGGAGACCATATACTTTTTTATCCAGTAAAGAAATTGGGGTGACAAGCCGTAGGGCAAGAGAAGTACATTATTTTTCATCTTTATGTACATTAATTTAAATAGTTTCTGTTCTGTTCTGTAATTTTTTATATTTATGTACATTAATTTAAATAGTTTTTGTTTCAAATTTTAACTGGATATTAAGGAGGCCATATACTTTTATATCCAGTAAAAAAATGGGGCGGTCAAGAATTGCGTAACGTAATAAATGGGAGGGGTTTCATGTTTGTGTTACGGATGCGTTACAAAGATGGTAGGGGGTATTAAAAATTTCTTAATTTTGCGTTACGTAATATAAAGACAGCCCCTGAAGACAACCTTTTGGGGGCACTCCGTGGTGCACTTGCCAGCGCAGCTAGAGTGCCGATTTGAACTATAGAAGTTACTGCAAAACACCTTAAAAACACGTAATTCGCTTAGAAAACGCATTTTCAAGTGATTTGGAGACATGTTTTGAGAAACAGTTTTTACATCATATTTGAGCGTTTCACGGTCTGAAACGACGACTTTGCATGAATCTTTGAAAACATATTCTACCTGTAGGTTCGATGGAACTAGGTTATTTATGCTACAATAAGACAAAATACACAGATTTTTAGTGAATACAAGGTTTTGGGTGCACTCGCCAGCGCAGCTAGAGTGCCGATTTGAACTATAGAAGTTACTGCAAAACACCTTAAAAACACGTAATTCGCTTAGAAAACGCATTTTCAAGTGATTTGGAGACATGTTTTGAGAAACAGTTTTTACATCATATTTGAGCGTTTCACGGTCTGAAACGACGATTTTGCATGTATCTTTGGAAACATATTCTACCTGTAGTTTCGATGGAAGTAGGTTATTTATGCTACAATAAGACAAAATACACTGATTTTTAGTGAATACAAGGTTTTGGAGGCACTTCGTGGTGCACTCGCCAGCGCAGCTAGAGTGCCATTTGAACTATAGAAGTTACTGCAAAACACCTTAAAAACACGTAATTCGCTTAGATAACGCATTTCCAAGTGATTTGGAGACATGTTTTGAGAAACAGTTTTTACATCATGTTTGAGCGTTTCACGGTCTGAAACATCGTTTTTGTATGTAGACTTTGTAAACATATTCTACCTGTAGTTTCGATGGAACTAGGTTACTTAGGGTACAATAAGACAAAATACACTGATTTTTAGTGAATACAAGGTGTTTAAAACTAACATGTTTTAAATGAGAGGAATTTGGAAAATATTAACCCCTTGAGGTAGCAACCCGCTGCACATGGGAATAGAACGGTTAACCCGCCCTGACTCTATTTAAATAAGTCAATAAATAAATGGAAATAACTGTTTCTGTTACTTGGAAAAATTAGTTATATATTTTTACGTGTTTAAGTTTAATTTTAGAATTGTTTGAAATAGCTGTAGTATCTTAAACTAATTATTAATATTAATATCACTGCATCTAGTTTCACGCGAGTGCACGCGCAACCCCTCGCCAAGTGCAGCTGCTACAGCACTGACCGTCTGCGACCGACTCAGAGTGTCTCTGGCTTGCAAACGGTAAACACGTATCGCGTCGTCGTTCGCGAGAGTGGTTTTCCACCATTTAGCATAAACTTTCTGATTTTCATATGGTCAGTAAAGTAATTGGTTGTTTAATTATCGTACGCGTAGCTTGATTAGCCTAGCACGACTAATTCAAGGAGTATCGTTCGGTTTTCATTTAATTTGGAACTTTAATAGTGCGTGAATACTTTCCGGCGCCAATTTATGCAGCTAATAAACACATCTCAGGAATCAATTGTAAAATCGAACTGTACAATTTGATTTCTCACGGGAATTCGTGTTGTTAGGGATTTGATTCATATTTCCTTGGGTGAAATTATTATTATTTCTTTGTAAACCTGTTTACACACGTCCACGTTCGAGTGACGTCATCCACAGCACACCTGCTGTTATTGTCGACTAGGTACATTCAATGCAACAAGTTTTGCATTCTAGTTGGTTGTTATTAAGTTCATTTAGAGTTCTTAATATTGTTTAACTAAATTTGTTTGTTCATACATTTATTAAATGATTTAGTTAATTTATACAAATATCGTATTTGTTTTATCTTTGGTTTATTGTTGTTTGTCACTTATATTCAATACGCTATCACATATTTCTCAGAATTGTATTTCAGTTGTTTGTTATTTTGTTGCAATTATATTTAGCACGTTTGTTAGTTCGTAAAACTAGCTAGTCCTTCGGTCGTTGTTAATTAGTACGTTTCACAAATTAATATTATCCCGTATATTGGCCAAGTCCAGTGATGTGAACCAGCTATCGAAGGTTGTAATTAATTTGGTTTACATATAGTTTTGTTTTATTCTTTGAATTTGACATCAAACACATTGTTGGTGCTTCTAGACCGGATTCGCTGATCTAGAGACATCACATTTGGGCTTGCGAGCAGGATCAAAACATTTTGGTTCTTCTAGACCGGATTCGCTGGTTTAGGGTTTGAAAATTTGGTCCTTCGAGCCATTAGGTCCTTATTACTTAGTCCTTCGCACCGGAGGGACGCAACATTTGGTCCTTCGAGCCGGATTTGGCGGTATTCGGAGATAATTATTGTTTCTAGTTACATTTGATCGCTTCGAGCCGGATTTGGCGGTATTCGGAGATAATTATTGTTTCTAGTTACTTTGGTATTAGTAATTGCATTTATTAGCACACTCTAAAATGGCTAAACTACTGCACAAACAATTAGAGGTTGTGACAGAAGATATTCGTCGTCTATCAGTCTATTCTTCAGAGACTGATGAAAAAAGTAAACTGGAATTTGAGGTAACTTTTCCGTCTCTCGCAGCTTGGGAACAGGAATTCAATCGTACTTATTGTGAATATTCTTCAAAGTTAGAACAAACCAAAAATCCCGACGAGGATATGTTGGCAGAAATATCCCGAGTTAAGAAATGGTTTAATGAAATAAAAGAACTCATTTGCGACATACGTGTCAATTACAAGCTTAAGTTCAATGGAGACACCGGATCACAGTCAGGGTCCGACAGAGCTAAATCAGAATCACATTCGATTCAATCAGCACAATCTTTGCGATATATGCAACCCAGCTTGCCTAAATTGAATCTCCCAACATTCAATGGGGAGAAGACAACTTTTATGAATTTTTACGATTTATTCACACAGTTGGTGATAAATCGGGACAGTTTGTCAGATATTGAACGACTTCAATATCTCAAGTTATCTTTAAAAGGGGGAAGCCACTAGGCTTATTACAAATATCCCCGTCAAAGCTGATAGTTTTGATATTGCATGGAACGCCATCACAGATGAATATTATCGTCCTAGGTTGTTGAGGTCGGTACATCTGAATGCACTCCAAGATGTGCAAAAGGTCAAGCAGGCAGACGCTCCTACACTAAAATCGTTGTTGAACACTGCACGCGAAAACATCGCTGCTCTGAAAAACTTAGAGGTTGATGTTGACTCATGTGGGGTCATTTTGGAAAACATGATTTGTCGTAAGCTGGATTCGGCTACTAGACGACAGTGGGAACTAACATTGGATTCTGACTCCAAGCCCACTCATGTAGAGTTAATTGCGTTCTTGACTAAGCAAGTTTCAAGCTTAGAGGTTGAGCCAGACAAACCTGTCAAAACTCACGAGCCAATCAAAAGGCACAAGTTAGCATCCCGAGCGATGACATTGGCAACTAATACGAATTGTCCGTATTGCAGAAAGTCTCACTACATCAGTCAGTGTGAAGGGTTTATAGCTCTTAAACCTAAAGGAAGACATAATGCTGCAATCAAACACAAGTTGTGCATCAACTGTCTTAGAATGGGCCACATACGCCCGAACTGTCCTAGTACAGCCACATGCAGAACGTGTAACAAAACTCACCATACGCTGCTACATTTTGGTGAAAGGTCGAACAAGTCGTTATCACCCAAGCGTGATAAAAAATCTGAGCAAAAAAATCGTCCGTCATCACCCAAGAGTGATGCAAACTCTCAAGCCAGTAGTAGTAATTCTGAAACTACTACGTCAATGTCTGCTAGGACTTATTCACTAAGTCAACACAGAAAACATACTTCGGTATTACTACCCACTGCAAAACTGCATATATTTGACAGTGCAGGAAAGGTACATGTTGTACGTGCCTTATTGGATACAGGATCGCAGAAATCCTACATCACAAGTCGTTGTGTCCACAATTTGAATCTATCTATTGAAGCGTGTCAAACAAAGATTATGTCAATCAGTGACACCCACGTCAAGGATACTAGTGGTATTATACATACCAAAATCAAACCATGTCGTGGAGAAACTCCAGTTCTCGATTTGAGTTGCATTGTAATCGACAACATTACAGGCAGAATCCCAGATTATCCAATATCTCGGGATACCTTTAATCAATTTGGGAATATCCAACTTTCGGATCCCGAATGCTATAAATCTCAACGAATAGACATGCTGTTAGGAGCTGACATTTGGGGTCAGGTCATTCGTAACGGAGTTAAGAAAGGAGTCGATGGCACACTCACCGCCATCAAAACAATCTTTGGTTGGGTGGTTATGGGAGAATATACCAGCAAGCAAACAAGCAATGCTGTGGTGTCGTATCATACATACACACAAAAAGATACCCACGAACTATTGTCTAAATTTTGGGAATTGGAAAACGTTCCAACTCCATCGGTTGTTACTAAACCGGAGGATAAAATGGTGGAGGACCATTTTGTCAATACTACCCAAAGAGACTCCGTGGGAAAATACACGGTTTCTTTACCTTTTAAACAGTACCCACCAGTACTAGGCAATTCATACAAGAAAGCTTTGTCCATTTGTCACGCACAGCTGACTCGCTTGAGTAAAGACCCAGAGTTACTCAAGGCTTATGATGCAATATTCGAAGAATATTTGCAAAAGGGTTACGTCACGAGACTTGATGTGCAACCCAATTTGAATGATCGGGATTCGTACTATATTCCACACCATGCAGTGGTTAAACCTGATAGTGCGACGACACCGGTACGCATTGTGTTCAATGCTTCAAAGCCATCGTCTAATGGAAAGTCGATTAATTCCTATTTTAATTACGGGGGACTTAAAACAGATGTTTCTACAAATTAGAGTTGTACGCGAGCATCAACGATTTCTAAGGTTCATTTGGAAACCTGCGGATGCCACACATCCTATTGTGTACCAATTCAACACTATCTGCTTTGGTTTGAATTGTTCGCCGTTCTTAGCGTTGCGTACAGTTGAGCAGTTGGCTCAAGACGAAGGGAATCAATATCCCTTCGCAGCTAAAGTCCTGCAAAATGATGTCTATATGGACGATGTTGTGACTGGAGCTGAAGATATTCAGTCAGCACTGACACTGCGCCGTGAACTCACGGATATATTCGAAAAGGAAGGATTCACCCTCCGAAAATGGGCCAGTAATTCTCAAACAATACTGGATGAACTACGAAACAATGCACGCGCAGTGAAAGATGTCCACTTCAATGACGACGAGTCAGTGAAATTGTTAGGTGTCAAATGGGTTTGCAAGTCCAACTGCTACGAGTATACGGTCTCAAAACCCGACGATTTGTGCACCAAAAGAAACATTTTGTCCTGCATTGCAAGGATCTATGATCCATTAGGCATTACGTCCCCATTGGTGATGTTTCTTAAACTCATCATGCAAGAGCTTTGGAAATCAAAGGTAGAATGGGATGAAGAACCTCCCGCTCATATTGTCTCGGAGTGGAACTTGTTTCTGAAAGAGATCGATTGTATATCCAACTATTCGATATCAAGGTTAGCTTGTTTGAGTTATAAATTCGATCTTATCGGATTTGCGGATGCCTCCGAGCGAGGCTACTGTGCCGTTGTCTATGTTAGAAGTTATCTAAACGATAAACCAGTGGTGCAATTGCTCTGTGCAAAGACGCGTGTAGCGCCTTTGAAAAAATTACTATACCTCGTTTGAAATTATGTGCGGCGCATCTTCTCGCCAAACTTCTCGAGAATATTCTCGAAAATATTCCAAAACAACAGGAGGCTGTACATTGCTTCTCGGACTCTATGATAGTTCTTGCCTGGTTACGCAAGGAACCACACACTCTGAAAACATTTGTGGGTAATCGAGTCGCTCAAATACAAACAAATTTTCCGAGTGAACACTGGCGTCATGTAACGCCGGAACACAATGCGGCCGACGTAGGTTCTAGAGGTCTCAGTCCTCTAAGTTTCAAGACATGTACTCTCTGGATAAGTGGACCAGAGTGGTTACAACAACCTTACTCGTGTTGGCCACAAAGTGAAGTGGTTCAACTTGACGAAGATCAAACCAACTCTGCTCAGACAGAGATTGTCAAAAGCCTAACATTGAAAACAGTACAGCAGTTCAGTTTTTTCAATGCAATGTCCAACTATAATCGGATGGTGCGAACTATGGCTTATTGTTTACGGTGGAGAGACATCTCTTCAGGCAAACGAAAAGGTGCTGATGTGTTTTCACCAGAAGAGCTTGTCCGAGCACAAGCCAAAGTCGTCCTGTTGGCCCAATCAGAAGGACTACAGGATGAATTATCACAACTACAACGAGGGAAAGTTTGTCGATCCCCAATTAAGTCGTTAGTCCCGTTTATTGATACTGAAGGAATAATTCGGGTCGGTGGCCGGCTGGAGCATGCTAATTTAGAATACGCCCAGAAACACCCCATTCTGTTGCCGTCGCAACACCCATTTACAAAGGCCCTCATAAAACACTTTCATGATAAGCATATGCATGTTGGTGCGCAAGGTCTAGAGTCTCTATTAGGACAACAATATTGGATCATTTCGAGCAGACGAACTATCCGTTCTGTGCTGAAAGGTTGTGTCCATTGTTTTCGGTTTCGACCAACAACCGACTACCCTCTCATGGGACAATTACCAAAGGACAGGGTTAACATTGCCAAACCCTTCCTTAACTCCGGAGTAGACTACGCCGGACCGTATAACATCTCCTGGAGCAGGAGACGAGGCACGTCCTCACACAAGGCATATATATGCCTATTTGTTTGTTTTGCCACAAAAGCCGTGCATATCGAACTTGTCACAGATATGTCCACGGACACCTTTTTGGCAGCACTAAGACGCTTTGTAGCACGCCGAGGTCGTGTTGCAAACCTATACAGCGATTGTGGCACGAATTTCATAGGTGCAAATCGCAAGCTCTCTGAATTACAAAAATTTTTGAGCTCTGAGGAATTCAATACTCAGGTGTCAAATCATGTGTACCAAGAAGGGATCACATGGCATTTCAATCCACCGTCCACGCCACACTTCGGCGGACTTTGGGAGGCTGCAATAAAGTCTACAAAGAGACTATTATCACGAGTACTCACAGAAAAGCTTCTGACTTACGAAGAGTTCTCTACCTTGTTGACGGAAGTGGAGGCGATGCTAAATTCCAGGCCTCTGATCCCGAAGTCATCGGATCCTTCCGATCCCACACCCTTAACACCAGGACATTTCTTAGTTACAGAACCCACTGTAACATTGCCGTCTCTAGATCACACTGAGACTCCCACAAATCGTTTGTCCTCATGGGAAATGTTGTCCAAGTTGCAACAACAATTTTGGGCACGCTGGCAACAAACATATCTTCGTACCTTGCAAGAACGGTACAAATGGAATGAGGATACCGATCCATTGACAATAGATACTATTGTCTTAATCAATGATCATCCAATGCCACCTACTGCATGGCGTTTGGCTAGAGTCATCAAATTGATTCCTGGATCAGATGGAATCAATAGAGTTGCCGTATTAAAAACTGCTAAAGGTTAAATCACTCGCCCTATAGCAAAACTGTGTCCTTTGCCAACAGCCTAAGTTTGTCTTTAGGGAGACCCTAAGGTGGCCGGTATGTTTAAAACTAACATGTTTTAATTGAGAGGAATTTGGAAAATATTAACCCCTTGAGGTAGCAACCCGCTGCACATGGGAATAGAACGGTTAACCCGCCTTGACTCTATTTAAATAAGTCAATAAATAAATGGAAATAACTGTTTCTGTAACTTGGAAAAATTAGTTATATATTTTTACGTGTTTAAGTTTAATTTTAGAATTGTTTGAAATAGCTGTAGTATCTTAAACTAATTATTAATATTAATATCACTGCATCTAGTTTCACGAGAGTGCGCGCGCAACCCCACGCCAAGTGCAGCTGCTACAGCACTGACCGACTGCGACCGACTCAGAGTGTCTCTGGCTTGCAAACGGTATACACGTATCGCGTCGTCGTCCGCGAGAGTGGTTTTCCACCATTTTGCATAAACTTTCTGATTTTCATATGGTCAGTAAAGTAATTGGTTGTTTAATTATCGTACGCGTAGCTTGATTAGCCTAGCACGACTAATTCAAGGAGTATCGTTCGGTTTTCATTTAATTTGGTACTTTAATAGTCCGTGAATACTTTCCGGCGCCAATTTGTGCAGCTAATAGACACATCTCAGGAATATATTGTAAAATCGAACTGTACAATTTGATTTCTCACGGGAATTCGTGTTGTTAGGGATTTGATTCATATTTCCTTGGGTGAAATTATTATTATTTCTTTGTAAACCTGTTTACACACGTCCACGTTCGAGTGACGTCATCCACAGCACACCTGCTGTTATTGTCGACTAGGTACATTCAATGCAACAAGTTTTGCATTCTAGTTGGTTGTTATTAAGTTCATTTAGAGTTCTTAATATTGTTTAACTAAATTTGTTTGTTCATACATTTATTAAATGATTTAGTTAATTTATACAAATATCGTATTTGTTTTATCTTTGGTTTATTATTGTTTGTCACTTATATTCAATACGCTATCACATATTTCTCAGAATTGTATTTCAGTTGTTTGTTATTTTGTTGCAATTATATTTAGCACGTTTGTTAGTTCGTAAAACTAGCTGGTCCTTCGGTCGTTGTTAATTAGTACGTTTCACAAATTAATATTATCCCGTATATTGGCCAAGTCCAGTGATGTGAACCAGCTATCGAAGGTTGTAATTAATTTGGTTTACATATAGTTTTGTTTTATTCTTTGAATTTGACATCAAACACATTGTTGGTGCTTCTAGACCGGATTCGCTGATCTAGAGACATCACATTTATGCTTGCGAGCAGGATCAAAACATTTTGGTTCTTCTAGACCGGATTCGCTGGTTTAGGGTTTGAACATTTGGTCCTTCGAGCCATTAGGTCCTTATTACTTAGTCCTTCGCACCGGAGGGACGCAACTCAAGGTTTTTGAGGCACTCCGTGGTGCACTCGCCAGCGCAGCCAGAGTGCCGATTTGAACTATAGAAGTTACTGCAAAACACCTTAAAAACACGCAATTCGCTTAGAAAACGCATTTTCAAGTGATTTGGAGACATGTTTTGAGAAACAGTTTTTACAGCATATTTGAGCGTTTTACGATCTGAAACGACGATTTTGCATGTATCTTTGGAAACATATTCTACCTGTAGTTTCGATGGAACTAGGTTATTTATGCTACAATAAGACAAAATACACATATTTTTAGTGAATACAAGGTTTTGGAGGCACTCCGTGGTGCACTCGCCAGCGCAACTAGAGTGCCGATTTGAAGTTACTGCAAAACACCTTAAAAACACGTAATTCGCTTAGAAAACGCATTTTCAAGTGATTTGGAGACATGTTTTGAGAAACTGTTTTTACAGCATATTTAGGCGTTTCACGATCTGAAACGACGATTTTGTATTTAGACTTTGTAAAAATATTCTACCTAAAGTTTCGATGGAACAAGGTTATTTATGCTATAATAAGACAAAATACACTGTTTTTTAGTGAATACAACCTTTTGGGGGCACTCCGTGGTGCACTCGCCAGCGCCGCTAGAGTGCCGATTTGAACTATAGAAGTTAATGCAAAACAACTTAAAAACACGTAATTCGCTTAGAAAACGCATTTTCAAGTGATTTGGAGACATGTTTTGAAAAACAGTTTTTACAACATATTTGAGCATTTCACGGTCTGTAACGACGATTTTGTATGTAGACTTTGTAAACATATTTTACCTGTAGTTTCGATGGAACTAGGTTATTTATGCTATAATAAAACAAAATACACAGATTTTTAGTGAATACAAGGTTTTGGAGGCACTCCGTGGTGCACTCGCCAGCGCAGCTAGAGTGCCGATTTGAACTATAGAAGTTACAGCAAAACACCTTAAAAACACGTACTTCGCTTAGAAAACGCATTTTCAAGTGATTTGGAGACATGTTTTGAGAAACAGTTTTTACATCATATTTGAGCGTTTCACGGTCTGAAACGACGATTTTGTATGTAGACTTTGTAAACATATTCTACCTATAGTTTCGATGGAACAAGGTTATTTATGCTATAATAAGACAAAATACACTGTTTTTTAGTGAATACAACCTTTTGGGGCACTCCGTGGTACACTCGCCAGCGCAGCTAGAGTGCCGATTTAAACTATAGAAGTTACTGCAAAACACCTTAAAAACACGTAATTCGCTTAGAAAACGCATTTTCAAGTGATTTGGAGACATGTTTTGAGAAACAGTTTTACATCATATTTAAGCGTTTCACGGTCTGAAACGACGATTTTGCATGAATCTTTGGAAACATATTCTACCTGTAGGTTTGATGGAACTAGGTTAATTATGCTACAATAAGACAAAATACACTGGTTTTTAGTGAATACAAGGTTTTGGAGGCGCTCTGTGGTGCACTCGCCAGCGCAGCTAGAGTGCCGATTTGATGTTACTGCAAAACACCTTAAAAACACGTAATTCGCTTAGAAAATGCATTTTCAAGTGATTTAGAGACATGTTTTGAGAAGCAGTTTTTACAGCATATTTGAGCGTTTTACGATCTGAAACGACGATTTTGCATGTATCTTTGGAAACATATTCTACCTGTAGTTTCGATGGAACTAGGTTATTTATGCTACAATAAGACAAAATACACTGATTTTTAGTGAATACAAGGTTTTGAAGGCACTCCGTGGTGCACTGGCCAGCGCAGCTAGAGTGCCGATTTGAACAATAGAAGTTACAGCAAAACACCTTAAAAACACGTAATTCGCTTAAAAAACGCATTTTCAAGTGATTTGGAGACATGTTTTGAGAAACAGTTTTTACATCATATTTGAGCGTTTCACGGTCTGAAACGACGATTTTGTATGTAGACTTTGTAAACATATTCTACCTGTAGTTTCGATGGAACTAGGTTATTTATGCTACAATAAGACAAAATACACTGATTTTTAGTGAATACAATGTTTTGGAGACACTCCGTGGTGCACTCGCCAGCGCAGCTAGAGTGCCGATTTGAACTATAGAAGTTACTGCAAAATACCTTAAAAACACGTAATTCGCTTGAAAACGCATTTTCAAGTGATTTGGAGACATGTTTTGAGAAACAGGTTTTACATCATATTTGAGCGTTTCACGATCTGAAACGACGATTTTGCATGTATCTTTGGAAACATATTTTACCTGTAGTTTCGATGGAACTAGGTTATTTATGCTACAATAAGACAAAATACACTGATTTTTAGTGAATACAAGGTTTTGACGGCACTCCGTGGTGCACTCGCCAGCGCAGCTAGAGTGCCGATTTGAAGTTACTGCAAAACACCTTAAAAACACGTAATTCGCTTAGAAAACGCATTTTCAAGTGATTTGGAGACATGTTTTGAGAAACAGTTTTTACAGCATATTTGAGCGCTTTACGATCTGAAACAACGATTTTGCATGTATCTTTGGAAACATGTTCTACCTGTAGTTTCGATGGAACTAGGTTATTTATGCTACAATAAGACAGAATACACAGATTTTTAGTGAATACAAGGTTTTGGAGGCACTCCGTGGTGCACTCGCCAGCGCAGCTAGAGTGCCGATTTGAAGTTACTGCAAAACACCTTAAAAACACGTAATTCGCATAGAAAACGCATTTTTAAGTGATTTGGAAACATGTTTTGAGAAACAGTTTTTACAGCATATTTGAGCGTTTCACGATCTGAAACGACGATTATGTATGTTGACTTTGTAAACATATTCTACCTGTAGTTTCGATGGAACTAGGTTATTTATGCTATAATAAGACAAAATACACAGATTTTTAGTGAATACAAGGTTTTGGAGGCACTCCGTGGTGCACTCGCCAGCGCAGCTAGAGTGCCGATTTGAACTACAGAAGTTACAGCAAAACACCTTAAAAACACGTAATTCGCTTAGAAAACGCATTTTCAAGTGATTTGGAGACATGTTTTGAGAAACAGTTTTTACATCATTTTTGAGCGTTTCACGGTCTGAAACGACGATTTTGTATGTAGACTTTGTAAACATATTCTACCTGTAGTTTCGATGGTACTAGGTTATTTATGCTACAATAAGACAAAATACACTGATTTTTAGTGAATACAAGGTTTTGAAGGCACTCCGTGGTGCACTGGCCAGCGCAGCTAGAGTGCCGATTTGAACTATAGAAGTTACAGCAAAACACCTTAAAAACACGTAATTCGCTTAAAAAACGCATTTTCAAGTGATTTGGAGACATGTTTTGAGAAACAGTTTTTACATCATATTTGAGCGTTTCACGGTCTGAAACGACGATTTTGTATGTAGACTTTGTAAATATATTCTACCTGTAGTTTCGATGGAACTAGGTTATTTAAGGTACAATTAGACAAAAGACACTGTTTTTTAGTGAATACAACCTTTTGGGGGCACTCCGTAGTGCACTCGCCAGCGCAGCCAGAGTGCCGATTTGAACTATAGAAGTTACTGCAAAACACCTTAAAAACACGTAATTCGCTTAGAACACGCATTTTCAAGTGATTTGGAGACATGTTTTGAGACACAGTTTTTACATCATATTTGAGCGTTTCACGGTGCGAAACGACGATTTTGCATGAATCTTTGGAAACATATTCTACCTGTAGGTTCGATGGAACTAGGTTATTTATGCTACAATAAGACAAAATACACTGATTTTTAGTGAATACAATGTTTTGGAGACACTCCGTGGTGCACTCGCCAGCGCAGCTAGAGTGCCGATTTGAACTATAGAAGTTACTGCAAAATACCTTAAAAACACGTAATTCGCTTGAAAACGCATTTTCAAGTGATTTGGAGACATGTTTTGAGAAACAGGTTTTACATCATATTTGAGCGTTTCACGATCTGAAACGACGATTTTGCATGTATCTTTGGAAACATATTTTACCTGTAGTTTCGATGGAACTAGGTTATTTATGCTACAATAAGACAAAATACACTGATTTTTAGTGAATACAAGGTTTTGACGGCACTCCGTGGTGCACTCGCCAGCGCAGCTAGAGTGCCGATTTGAAGTTACTGCAAAACACCTTAAAAACACGTAATTCGCTTAGAAAACGCATTTTCAAGTGATTTGGAGACATGTTTTGAGAAACAGTTTTTACAGCATATTTGAGCGCTTTACGATCTGAAACGACGATTTTGCATGTATCTTTGGAAACATGTTCTACCTGTAGTTTCGATGGAACTAGGTTATTTATGCTACAATAAGACAGAATACACAGATTTTTAGTGAATACAAGGTTTTGGAGGCACTCCGTGGTGCACTCGCCAGCGCAGCTAGAGTGCCGATTTGAAGTTACTGCAAAACACCTTAAAAACACGTAATTCGCATAGAAAACGCATTTTTAAGTGATTTGGAAACATGTTTTGAGAAACAGTTTTTACAGCATATTTGAGCGTTTCACGATCTGAAACGACGATTATGTATGTTGACTTTGTAAACATATTCTACCTGTAGTTTCGATGGAACTAGGTTATTTATGCTATAATAAGACAAAATACACAGATTTTTAGTGAATACAAGGTTTTGGAGGCACTCCGTGGTGCACTCGCCAGCGCAGCTAGAGTGCCGATTTGAACTACAGAAGTTACAGCAAAACACCTTAAAAACACGTAATTCGCTTAGAAAACGCATTTTCAAGTGATTTGGAGACATGTTTTGAGAAGCAGTTTTTACATCATTTTTGAGCGTTTCACGGTCTGAAACGACGATTTTGTATGTAGACTTTGTAAACATATTCTACCTGTAGTTTCGATGGTACTAGGTTATTTAGGGTACAATAAGACAAAATACACTGTTTTTTAGTGAATACAACCTTTTGGGGGCACTCCGTGGTGCACTCGCCAGCGCAGCCAGAGTGCTAATTTGAACTATAGAAGTTTCTGCAAAACACCTTTAAAACACGTAATTCGCTTAGAAAACGCATTTTCAAGTGATTTGGAGGCAAGTTTTGAGAAACAGTTTTTACATCATATTTGAGCGTTTCACGGTCTGAAACGACGATTTAGCATAAATCTTTGGAGACATATTCTACCTGTAGGTTCGATGGAACTAGGTTAGTTATGCTACAATAAGACAAAATACACTGATTTTTAGTGAATACAAGGTTTTGGAGGCACTCCGTGGTGCAGTCGCCAGCGCAGCTAGAGTGCCGATTTGAACTATAGAAGTTACTGCAAAACACCTTAAAAACACGTAATTAGCTTAGAAAACGCATTTTCAAGTGATTTGGAGACATGATTTGAGAAACAGTTTTTATATCATATTTGAGCGTTTCACGGTCTGAAACGACGATTTTGCATGTATCTTTGGAAACATATTCTACCTGTAGTTTCGATGGAACTAGGTTATTTATGCTACAATAAGACAAACACACTGATTTTTAGTGAATACAAGGTTTTAAAGGCACTCCGTGGTGCACTCGCCAGCGCAGCTAGAGTCCGGATTTGAACTTACTGCAAAACACCTTAAAAACACGTAATTCGCTTAGAAAACGCATTTTCAAGTGATTTGGAGACATGTTTTGAGAAACTGTTTTTACAGCATATTTGAGCGTTTCACGATCTGAAACGACGATTTTATATGTAGACTTTGTAAACATATTCTACCTATAGTTTCGATGGATCAAGGTTATTTATGCATGAAACGACGATTTTGTATGTAGACTTTGTAAACATATTCTACCTGTACTTTTGATAGCACTTGGTTATTTAGGGTACAATAAGACAAAATACACTGTTTTTTAGTGAATACAACCTTTTGGGGCACTCCGTGATGCACTCGCCAGCGCAGCTAGAGTGCCGATTTGAACTATAGAAGTTACTGCAAAACACCTTAAAACACGTAATTCGCTAAGAAAACGCATTTTCAAGTGATTTGGAGATATGTTTTGAGAAACAGTTTTTACATCATATTTTAACGTTTCACGGTCTGAAACGACGATTTTGTATGTAGACTTTGTAAACATATTCTACCTGTAGTTTCGATAGCACTTGGTTATTTAGGGTACAATAAGACAAAATACACTGTTTTTTAGTGAATACATCCTTTTGGGGCACTCCGTGGTGCACTCGCCAGCGCAGCTAGAGTGCCGATTTGAACTATAGAAGTTACTGCAAAACACCTTCAAAACACTTAATTCGCTTAGAAAACACATTTTCAAGTGATTTGGAGACATGTTTTGAGAAACAGTTTTTACTTCATATTTGAGCGTTTCACGGTGTGAAACGACGATTTTGCATGAATCTTTGGAAACATATTCTACCTGTAGGTTCGATGGAACTAGGTTATTTATGCTACAATAAGACAAAATACACTTATTTAGGGGGGAATACAATGTTTTGGAGACACTCCGTGGTGCACTCGCCAGCGCAGCTAGAGTGCCGATTTGAACTATAGAAGTTACTGCAAAACACCTTAACCCTCAACCGGGCGCGCCTATATCCATGACATGACAGGACGCGCGGCGCATAGAGTGCGCCAAGCGATATATTACCTTATAGTTTGTAATATAATAAAAAAAATTAAGATTATCTTTTATAGTTTATTGATCTTAACGTAGTCTTACATTAAGTTAATAATTTAACAAAAATCAAATAAAAATTAAACAATGAAAAATGAAAATAAACAAACTAAACACAATCAGTATCAGTATCATTTATTTTACTGCATTTTTCGCATAAAGTTTTTATTGTTGCATGTTTTTTGCAAACAAATGTTTTACACCCGTCACATCTGATTGTAGTGTTTACATTTTTAGAACGTCCACAAGTCTCGCAGCGTCCTTTTCGTTTTCGGTCAGGTTCTTCTTCCTTGGGTTCTTCTATATCCGTTCTGTATTTTGCTAATGAAGATTTTATATCTATGGGAAGTGAAAGTATTGTCGCTCTTTCGGCTAAGAAAGGTTTCATTAGAGTTATTGACAGATTTGTCAAAAATATTCTCCTTTTTAATTTCGGATTATTTTCATTTGACTGATACAACACTCGAGCATTTATGGCACTCAAGTCCATAATAGAGAAAAATATTACTAAAGGCCATCTTTTTGTAATTCTTTTTACAGAATATGTTCCACACATTTGGTCTATTGTATCAACTCCACCTTTAGTTGCGTTGTAATCCAGAATTATCTCAGGTTTTTTAGTATCCTCGTCAATATCTCCTGAATCATGCATTGTTGATAATAAAATTACCGACTTATTTTTTTTAGGTACATAGGATACAAGTACCGTGTCCTTTTGAAAACCGAATAATGAAGATTTTTCTTCCCTATTTTTTTGTGGTAGAAATTCTGTTGGTAATTCTCGTTTATTTTTTTTAATAGTTCCTAATAGTGTTATTTTATAATCTTTTAGTAATGTTTGTGACAGAGGAATACTCGTATACCAGTTGTCGGTCGTGAGATTTCTATTTGAGCCTTTTATTGGTTCAACGAGTCTTTTGACAATTTCTGAGGGTGTATTTTGCAATCTGTACGGTCCATCAGGTTGCTGACCGCAATAAATTTCTACGTTACTAGTGTAATGTGTTTTTGCATCACATAAAACAAACATTTTTATGCCATACTTAGCCGGCTTGTTCGGTATATACTGTATGAAACTGCAACGTCCTCTAAACGCTTCTAATTTTTCGTCAATTGTAACATACTCCCCTAATGAGTATGTATTTTTACAGTTAGTAACAAATTTATCAAAAATGTCTCTTATGGCAGCCAATTTGTCACTCTTTTTTCGTTCTTCTCTTGTATTCCGGTCATCAAATCGAATGGACCGTAAAAGAAATAAAAATCTTTTATAAGACATTACTTGTCTCAATATTGCAAATCCACTATTGGCATCCCAAAGCTCTTCAACATTCGTGTGATTTCCCTTTTTGACACCTATAAAGTACAATAATCCAAGCAATGCTATTATTTCATTTTTCGTGGTTTGTTTTACATCTCGAGCTCTTTGATAACTAACAGCATTTCTCTTCATTTCAATATACTGATTTGTATAATTCACAACAGTTTCAATCATATCAGCGTCAATAATTTTATCAAACGCTGAAAGTTCTGATGTAACTCCTCTGGCGATTGCTTTTGGCCCTGGCAAAATTTTAAGTAAATTCTTCTTTTTTACTTTAGATTTTGATGACACATTATTTTTATACCACTTTGTTTTTTTATCTCGTCCAAAAAAGTAATTAGACTCATCAACAGATTGAACTTCCGAGTTTTGATCACTAGCATATTCTTGCTCGGAATCGGTGTTATGGTCGCTATGATTCACGACTTCCTCATTTTCAGATTCATCTTCATTTTCATCGTCAGCTTCAATTGGCTGTTCTTCATCTTCAGATTCTTCATGAAGAATTTTGAATAACTCATCATCTGTTAGATATTTTCTAGCCCTAAAACAAAATTATTATAAAATAAAATATGTTTTTTTCTTACTAAAAAGGAAAATTTGGAATTTAAAAAGTAATCAGATTATAAATAATTGCACAGAATATTACATAATTATTATTATTCCAAAGAAACAAATGAAAAACCTTGCAAATATAAATGAAAAATATACTTACATGACCGGTCGCGCGGCGCACTTTGTGCGCCAGTTGTTACACAGTTACAAAATTTTATTTATTCCACGGGATACTTTCACTCTAAAAATCGTAGAAGCACTTTCGTCTAACTCCAAAGATATAATGAAGGAATAGCTAAAGTACTGCAGACCTATTATGACTAATAACGGTTTTATAGTGAAACAAATCGCATTGGCGCACTCAGTGCGCCAGCGCGCCTGCTCGAGGGTTAAAAACACGTAATTCGCTTGAAAACGCATTTTCAAGTGATTTGGAGACATGTTTTGAGAAACAGTTTTTACATCATATTTGAGCGTTTCACGATCTGAAACGACGATTTTGCATGTATCTTTGGAAACATATTCTACCCGTAGTTTCGATGGAACTAGGTTATTTATGCTACAATGAGAGAAAATACTCTGATTTTTAGTGAATACAAGGTTTTGGAGGCACTCCGTGGTGCACTCGCCAGCGCAGCTAGAGTGCCGATTTGAAGTTACTGCAAAACACCTTAAAAACACGTAATTCGCTTAGTAAACGCATTTTCAAGTGATTTGGAGACATGTTTTGAGAAACAGTTTTTACAGCATATTTGAGCGTTTCACGGTCTGAAACGACAATTTTGCATGTATCTTTGGAAACATATTCTACCTGTAATTTCGATGGAACTAGGTTATTTATGCTACAATAAGACAAAATACACTGTTTTTTAGTGAGTACAACCTTTTGGGGGCACTCTGTGGTGCACTCGCCAGCGCAGCCAGAGTGCCGATTTGAACTTTAGAAGTTACTGCAAAACACCTTAAAAACACGTAATTCGCTTAGAAAACGCATTTTCAAGTGATTTGGAGACATGTTTTGAGAAACAGTTTTTACATCATATTTGAGCGTTTCACGGTCTGAAACGACGATTTTGTATGTAGACTTTGTAAACATATTCTACCTGTAGTTTCGATAGCACTTGGTTATTTAGGGTACAATAAGACAAAATACACTGTTTTTTTTGTGAATACAACCTTTTGGGGCACTCCGTGGTGCACTCGCCAGCGCAGCTAGAGTGCCGATTTGAACTATAGAAGTTATTGCAAAACACCTTAAAAACACGTAATTCGCTTAGAAAACGCATTTTCAAGTGATTTGGAGGCATGTTTTGAGAAACAGTTTTTACATCATATTTGAGCGTTTCACGGTCTGAAACGACGATTTTGCATGAATCTTTGGAAACATATTCTACCTGTAGGTTCGATGGAACTAGGTTAATTATGCTACAATAAGACAAAATACACTGATTTTTAGTGAATACAAGGTTTTGGAGGCACTCCGTGGTGCACTCGCCAGCGCAGCTAGAGTGCCGATTTGAACTATAGAAGTTACTGCAAAACACCTTAAAAACACGTAATTCGCTTTAAAAACGCATTTTCAAGTTATTTGGAGACATGATTTGAAAAACAGTTTTTACATCATATTTGAGCGTTTCACGGTCTGAAACGACGATTTTGCATGTATCTTTGGAAACATATTCTACCTGTAGTTTCGATGGAACTAGGTTATTTATGCTACAATAAGACAAACACACTGATTTTTAGTGAATACAAGGTTTTAAAGGCACTCCGTGGTGCACTCGCCAGCGCAGCTAGAGTGCCGATTTGAAGTTACTGCAAAACACCGTTAAAACACGTATTTCGCTTAGAAAACGCATTTTCAAGTGATTTGGAGACATGATTTGAGAAACAGTTTTTACAGCATATTTGAGCGTTTTACGAACTGAAACGACGATTTTGCATGTATCTTTGGAAACATATTCTAATTGTAGGTTCGATGGAACTAGTTTAATTATGCTACAATAAGACAAAATACACTGATTTTTAGTGAATACAAGGTTTTGGAGGCACTCCGTGGTGCACTCGCCAGGGCAACTAGAGTGCCGATTTGAACTATAGAAGTTACAGCAAAACACCTTAAAAACACGTACTTCGCTTAGAAAACGCATTTTCAAGTGATTTGGAGACATGTTTTGAGAAACAGTTTTTACATCATATTTGAGCGTTTCACGGTCTGAAACGACGATTTTGTATGTAGACTTTGTAAACATATTCTACCTATAGTTTCGATGGAACTAGGTTATTTATACTATAATAAGACAAAATACACTGTTTTTTAGTGAATACAACCTTTTGGGGGCACTCCGTGGTGCACTCGCCAGCGCAGCTAGAGTGCCGATTTCAACTATAGAAGTTAATGCAAAACACCTTGAAAACACGTAATTCGCTTAGAAAACGCATTTTCAAGTGATTTGGAGACATGTTTTGAGAAACAGTTTTTACAGCATATTTGAGCGTTTCACGATCTGAAACGACGACTTTGCATGTATCTTTGGAAACATATTCTACCTGTAGTTTCGATAGAACTAGGTTATTTATGCTACAATAAGACAAAATACACTGATTTTCTAGGGTACAATAAGACAAAATACACTGTTTTTTAGTGAATACAACCTTTTGGGGGCACTCCGTGGTGCACTCGCCAGCGCAGCCAGAGTGCCGATTTGAACTATAGAAGTTACTGCAAAACACCTTAAAAACACGTAATTCGCTTAGAAAACGCATTTTCAAGTGATTTGGAGACATGTTTTGAGAAACAGTTTTTACATCATATTTTAACGTTTCACGGTCTGAAACAACGATTTTGTATGTAGACTTTGTAAACATATTCTACCTGTAGTTTCGATAGCACTTGGTTATTTAGGGTACAATAAGACAAAATACACTGTTTTTTAGCGAATTCAACCTTTTGGGGCACTCCGTGGTGCACTCGCCAGCGCAGCTAGAGTGCCGATTTGAACTATAGAAGAACCTTAAAAACACGTAATTCGCTTAGAAAACGCATTTTCAAGTGATTTGGAGACATGTTTTGAGAAACAGTTTGTACATCATATTTGAGCGTTTCACGATCTGAAACGACGATTTTGCATGTATCCTTGGAAACATATTCTACCTGTAGTTTCGATGGAACTAGGTTATTTATGCTACAATAAGACAAAATACACTGATTTTTAGTGAATACCAGGTTTTGGAGGCACTCCGTGGTGCACTCGCCAGCGCAGCCAGAGTGCCGATTTGAACTATAGAAGTTACTGCAAAACACCTTAAAAACACGTAATTCGCTTAGAAAACGCATTTTCAAGTGATTTGGAGACATGTTTTGAGAAACAGTTTTACATCATATTTGAGCGTTTCACGGTCTGAAACGACGATTTTGCATGTATCTTTGGAAACATATTCTACCTGTAGTTTCGATGGAACTAGGTTATTTATGATACAATAACACAAAATACACTGATTTTTAGCGAATACAAGGTTTTGGAGGCACTCCGTGGTGCACTTGCCAGCGCAGCTAGAGTGTCGATTTGAACTATAGAAGTTACTGCAAAACACCTTAAAAACACGTAATTCGCTTAGAAAACGCATTTTCAAGTGATTTGGAGACATGTTTTGAGAAACAGTTTTTATATCATATTTGAGCGTTTCACGGTCTGAAACGACGATTTTGCATGTATCTTTCGAAACATAATCTACGTGTAGTTTCGATGGAAGTAGGTTATTTATGCTACAATAAGACAAAATACACTGATTTTTAGTGAATACAAGGTTTTGGAGGCACTCCGTGGTGCACTAGCCAGCGCGGCTAGAGTGCCGATTTGAACTATAGAAGTTACTGCAAAACACCTTAAAAACACGTAATTCGCTTAGAAAACGCATTTTCAAGTGATATGGAGAAATGTTTTGAGAAACAGTTTTTACATCATATTTGAGCGTTTCACGGTCTGAAAAGACGATTTTGCATGTATCTTTGGAAATATATTCTACCTATAGTTCCGATGGAACTAGGTTATTTAGGGTACAATAAGACAAAATACACAGATTTTTAGTGAATACAACCTTTTGGAGGCACTCCGTTGTGCACTCGCCAGCGCAGCTAGAGTGCCGATTTGAACTATAGAAGTTACTGCAAAACACCTTAAAAACACGTAATTCGCTTAGAAAACGCATTTTCAAGTGATTTAGAGACATGTTTTGAGAAACAGTTTTTACATCATATTTGAGCGTTTCACGGTCTAAAACGACGATTTTGCATGAATCTTTGGAAACATATTCTACCTGTAGGTTCGATGGAACTAGGTTATCTATGCTACAATAAGACAAAATACACTGATTTTTAGTGAATACAAGGTTTTGGAGGCACTTCGTGGTGCACTCGCCAGCGCAGCTAGAGTGCCGATTTGAAGTTACTGCAAAACACCTTAAAAAAACGTAATCCGCTTAGAAAACGCATTTTCAAGTGATTTGGAGACATGTTTTGAGAAACAGTTTTTACATCATATTTGAGCGTTTCACGGTCTGAAACGACGATTTTGCATGAATCTTTGGAAACTTATTCTACCTGTAGGTTCGATGGAACTATGTTATTTATGCTACAATAAGACAAAATACACTGACTTTTAGTAAATACAAGGTTTTGGAGTCACTCCGTGGTGCACTCGCCAGCGCAGCTAGAGTGCCGATTTGAAGTTACTGCAAAACACCTTAAAAACACGTAATTCGCTTAGAAAACGCATTTTCAAGTGATTTGGAGACATGTTTTGAAAAACAGTTATTACATCATATTTGAGCGTTTCACGATCTGAAACGACGATTTTGCATGTATCTTTGTAAACATATTCTACCTGTAGTTTCGATGGAACTAGGTTATTTAGGGTACAATAAGACAAAATACACTGATTTTTAGTGAATACAAGGTGTTTAAAACTAACATGTTTTAAATGAGAGGAATTTAGAAAATATTAACCCCTTGAGGTAGCAACCCGCTGCACATGGGAATAGAACGGTTAACCCGCCCTGACTCTATTTAAATAAGTCAATAAATAAATGGAAATAACTGTTTCTGTTACTTGGAAAAATTAGTTATATATTTTTACGTGTTTAAGTTTAATTTTAGAATTGTTTGAAATAGCTGTAGTATCTTAAACTAATTATTAATATTAATAGCACTGCTTCTAGTTTCACGCGAGTGCACGCGCAACCCCACGCCAAGTGCAGCTGCTACAGCACTGACCGACTGCGACCGACTCAGAGTGTCTCTGGCTTGCAAACGGTAAACACGTATCGCGTCGTCGTCCGCGAGAGTGGTTTTCCACCATTTTGCATAAACTTTCTGATTTTCATATGGTCAGTAAAGTAATTGGTTGTTTAATTATCGTACGCGTAGCTTGATTAGCCTAGCACGACTAATTCAAGGAGTATCGTTCGGTTTTCATTTAATTTGGTACTTTAATAGTGCGTGAATACTTTCCGGCGCCAATTTATGCAGCTAATAGACACATCTCAGGAATCAATTGTAAAATCGAACTGTACAATTTGATTTCTCACGGGAATTCGTGTTGTTAGGGATTTGATTCATATTTCCTTGGGTGAAATTATTATTATTTCTTTGTAAACCTGTTTACACACGTCCACGTTCGAGTGACGTCATCCACAGCACACCTGCTGTTATTGTCGACTAGGTACATTCAATGCAACAAGTTTTGCATTCTAGTTGGTTGTTATTAAGTTCATTTAGAGTTCTTAATATTGTTTAACTAAATTTGTTTGTTCATACATTTATTAAATGATTTAGTTAATTTATACAAATATCGTATTTGTTTTATCTTTGGTTTATTATTGTTTGTCACTTATATTCAATACGCTATCACATATTTCTCAGAATTGTATTTCAGTTGTTTGTTATTTTGTTGCAATTATATTTAGCACGTTTGTTAGTTCGTAAAACTAGCTAGTCCTTCGGTCGTTGTTAATTAGTACGTTTCACAAATTAATATTATCCCGTATATTGGCCAAGTCCAGTGATGTGAACCAGCTATCGAAGGTTGTAATTAATTTGGTTTACATATAGTTTTGTTTTATTCTTTGAATTTGACATCAAACACATTGTTGGTGCTTCTAGACCGGATTCGCTGATCTAGAGACATCACATTTGGGCTTGCGAGCAGGATCAAAACATTTTGGTTCTTCTAGACCGGATTCGCTGGTTTAGGGTTTGAACATTTGGTCCTTCGAGCCATTAGGTCCTTATTACTTAGTCCTTCGCACCGGAGATAATTATTGTTTCTAGTTACATTTGATCGCTTCGACCTGGATTTGGCGGTATTCGGAGATAATTATTGTTTCTAGTTACTTTGGTATTAGTAATTGCATTTATTAGCACACTCTAAAATGGCTAAACTACTGCACAAACAATTAGAGGTTGTGACAGAAGATATTCGTCGTCTATCAGTCTATTCTTCAGAGACTGATGAAAAAAGTAAACTGAAATTTGAGGTAACTTTTCCGTCTCTCGCAGCTTGGGAACAGGAATTCAATCGTACTTATTGTGAATATTCTTTAAAGTTAGAACAAACCAAAAATCCCGACGAGGATATGTTGGCAGAAATTTCCCGAGTTAAGAAATTGTTTAATGAAATAAAAGAACTCATTTGCGACATACGTGTCAATTACAAGCTTAAGTTCAATGGAGACACCGGATCACAGTCAGGGTCCGACAGAGCTAAATCAGAATCACATTCAATTCAATCAGCACAATCTTTGCGATATATGCAACCCAGCTTGCCTAAATTGAATCTCCCAACATTCGATGGGGAGAAAACAACTTTTATGAATTTTTACGATTTATTCACACAGTTGGTGATAAATCGGGACAGTTTGTCAGATATTGAACGACTTCAATATCTCAAGTTATCTTTAAAAGGGGGAAGCCGCTAGGCTTATTACAAATATCCCCGTCAAAGCTGATAGTTTTGATATTGCATGGAACGCCATCACAGATGAATATTATCGTCCTAGGTTGTTGAGGTCGGTACATCTGAATGCACTCCAAGATGTGCAAAAGGTCAAGCAGGCAGACGCTCCTACACTAAAATCGTTGTTGAACACTGCACGCGAAAACATCGCTGCTCTGAAAAACTTAGAGGTTGATGTTGACTCATGTGGGGTCATTTTGGAAAACATGATTTGTCGTAAGCTGGATTCGGCTACTAGACGACAGTGGGAACTAACTTTGGATTCTGACTCCAAGCCCACTCATGTAGAGTTAATTGCGTTCTTGACTAAGCAAGTTTCAAGCTTAGAGGTTGAGCCAGACAAACCTGTCAAAACTCAAGAGCCAATCAAAAGGCACAAGCCAGCATCCCGAGCGATGACATTGGCAACTAATACGAATTGTCCGTATTGCAGAAAGTCTCACTACATCAGTCAGTGTGAAGGGTTTATAGCTCTTAAACCTAAAGGAAGACATAATGCTGCAATCAAACACAAGTTGTGCATCAACTGTCTTAGAATGGGCCACATACGCCCGAACTGTCCTAGTACAGCCACATGCAGAACGTGTAACAAAACTCACCATACGCTGCTACATTTTGGTGAAAGGTCGAACAAGTCGTTATCACCCAAGCGTGATAAAAAATCTGAGCAAAAAAATCGTCCGTCATCACCCAAGAGTGATGCAAACTCTCAAGCCAGTAGTAGTAATTCTGAAACTACTACGTCAATGTCTGCTAGGACTTATTCACTAAGTCAACACAGAAAACATACTTCGGTATTACTACCCACTGCAAAACTGCATATATTTGACAGTGCAGGAAAGGTACATGTTGTACGTGCCTTATTGGATACAGGATCGCAGAAATCCTACATCACAAGTCGTTGTGTCCACAATTTGAATCTGTCTATTGAAGCGTGTCAAACAAAGATTATGTCAATCAGTGACACCCACGTCAAGGATACTAGTGGTATTATACATACCAAAATCAAACCATGTCGTAGAGAAACTCCAGTTCTCGATTTGAGTTGCATTGTAATCGACAACATTACAGGCAGAATCCCAGATTATCCAATATCTCGGGATACCTTTAATCAATTTGGGAATATCCAACTTTCGGATCCCGAATGCTATAAATCTCAACGAATAGACATGCTGTTAGGAGCTGACATTTGGGGTCAGGTCATTCGTAACGGAGTTAAGAAAGGAGTCGATGGCACACTCACCGCCATCAAAACAATCTTTGGTTGGGTGGTTATGGGAGAATATACCAGCAAGCAAACAAGCAATGCTGTGGTGTCGTATCATACATACACACAAGAAGATACCCACGAACTATTGTCTAAATTTTGGGAATTGGAAAACGTTCCAACTCCATCGGTTGTTACTAAACCGGAGGATAAAATGGTGGAGGACCATTTTGTCAATACTACCCAAAGAGACTCCGTGGGAAAATACACGGTTTCTTTACCTTTTAAACAGTACCCACCAGTACTAGGCAATTCATACAAGAAAGCTTTGTCCATTTGTCACGCACAGCTGACTCGCTTGAGTAAAGACCCAGAGTTACTCAAGGCTTATGATGCAATATTCGAAGAATATTTGCAAAAGGGTTACGTCACGAGACTTGATGTGCAACCCAATTTGAATGATCGGGATTCGTACTATATTCCACACCATGCAGTGGTTAAACCTGATAGTGCGACGACACCGGTACGCATTGTGTTCAATGCTTCAAAGCCATCGTCTAATGGAAAGTCGATTAATTCCTATTTTAATTACGGGGGACTTAAAACAGATGTTTCTACAAATTAGAGTTGTACGCGAGCATCAACGATTTCTAAGGTTCATTTGGAAACCTGCGGATGCCACACATCCTATTGTGTACCAATTCAACACTATCTGCTTTGGTTTGAATTGTTCGCCGTTCTTAGCGTTGCGTACAGTTGAGCAGTTGGCTCAAGACGAAGGGAATCAATATCCCTTAGCAGCTAAAGTCCTGCAAAATGATGTCTATATGGACGATGTTGTGACTGGAGCTGAAGATATTCAGTCAGCACTGACACTGCGCCGTGAACTCACGGATATATTCGAAAAGGAAGGATTCACCCTCCGAAAATGGGCCAGTAATTCTCAAACAATACTGGATGAACTACGAAACAATGCACGCGCAGTGAAAGATGTCCACTTCAATGACGACGAGTCAGTGAAATTGTTAGGTGTCAAATGGGTTTGCAAGTCCAACTGCTACGAGTATACGGTCTCAAAACCCGACGATTTGTGCACCAAAAGAAACATTTTGTCCTGCATTGCAAGGATCTATGATCCATTAGGCATTACGTCCCCATTGGTGATGTTTCTTAAACTCATCATGCAAGAGCTTTGGAAATCAAAGGTAGAATGGGATGAAGAACCTCCCGCTCATATTGTCTCGGAGTGGAACTTGTTTCTGAAAGAGATCGATTGTATATCCAACTATTCGATACCAAGGTTAGCTTGTTTGAGTTATAAATTCGATCTTATCGGATTTGCGGATGCCTCCGAGCGAGGCTACTGTGCCGTTGTCTATGTTAGAAGTTATCTAAACGATAAACCAGTGGTGCAATTGCTCTGTGCAAAGACGCGTGTAGCGCCTTTGAAAAAATTACTATACCTCGTTTGAAATTATGTGCGGCGCATCTTCTCGCCAAACTTCTCGAGAATATTCTCGAAAATATTCCAAAACAACAGGAGGCTCTACATTGCTTCTCGGACTCTATGATAGTTCTTGCCTGGTTACGCAAGGAACCACACACTCTGAAAACATTTGTGGGTAATCGAGTCGCTCAAATACAAACAAATTTTCCGAGTGAACACTGGCGTCATGTAACGCCGGAACACAATGCGGCCGACGTAGGTTCTAGAGGTCTCAGTCCTCTAAGTTTCAAGACATGTACTATCTGGATAAGTGGACCAGAGTGGTTACAACAACCTTACTCGTGTTGGCCACAAAGTGAAGTGGTTCAACTTGACGAAGATCAAACCAACTCTGCTCAGACAGAGATTGTCAAAAGCCTAACATTGAAAACAGTACAGCAGTTCAGTTTTTTCAATGCAATGTCCAACTATAATCGGATGGTGCGAACTATGGCTTATTGTTTACGGTGGAGAGACATCTCTTCAGGCAAACGAAAAGGTGCTGATGTGTTTTCACCAGAAGAGCTTGTCCGAGCACAAGCCAAAGTCGTCCTGTTGGCCCAATCAGAAGGACTACAGGATGAATTATCACAACTACAACGAGGGAAAGTTTGTCGATCCCCAATTAAGTCGTTAGTCCCGTTTATTGATACTGAAGGAATAATTCGGGTCGGTGGCCGGCTGGAGCATGCTAATTTAGAATACGCCCAGAAACACCCCATTCTGTTGCCGTCGCAACACCCATTTACAAAGGCCCTCATAAAACACTTTCATGATAAGCATATGCATGTTGGTGCGCAAGGTCTAGAGTCTCTATTAGGACAACAATATTGGATCATTTCGAGCAGACGAACTATCCGTTCTGTGCTGAAAGGTTGTGTCCATTGTTTTCGGTTTCGACCAACAACCGACTACCCTCTCATGGGACAATTACCAAAGGACAGGGTTAACATTGCCAAACCCTTCCTTAATTCCGGAGTAGACTACGCCGGACCGTATAACATCTCCTGGAGCAGGAGACGAGGCACGTCCTCACACAAGGCATATATATGCCTATTTGTTTGTTTTGCCACAAAAGCCGTGCATATCGAACTTGTCACAGATATGTCCACGGACACCTTTTTGGCAGCACTAAGACGCTTTGTAGCACGCCGAGGTCGTGTTGCAAACCTATACAGCGATTGTGGCACGAATTTCATAGGTGCAAATCGCAAGCTCTCTGAATTACAAAAATTTTTGAGCTCTGAGGAATTCAATACTCAGGTGTCAAATCATGTGTACCAAGAAGGGATCACATGGCATTTCAATCCACCGTCCACGCCACACTTCGGCGGACTTTGGGAGGCTGCAATAAAGTCTACAAAGAGACTATTATCACGAGTACTCACAGAAAAGCTTCTGACTTACGAAGAGTTCTCTACCTTGTTGACGGAAGTGGAGGCGATGCTAAATTCCAGGCCTCTGATCCCGAAGTCATCGGATCCTTCCGATCCCACACCCTTAACACCAGGACATTTCTTAGTTACAGAACCCACTGTAACATTGCCGTCTCTAGATCACACTGAGACTCCCACAAATCGTTTGTCCTCATGGGAAATGTTGTCCAAGTTGCAACAACAATTTTGGGCACGCTGGCAACAAACATATCTTCGTACCTTGCAAGAACGGTACAAATGGAATGAGGATACCGATCCATTGACAATAGATACTATTGTCTTAATCAATGATCATCCAATGCCACCTACTGCATGGCGTTTGGCTAGAGTCATCAAATTGATTCCTGGATCAGATGGAATCAATAGAGTTGCCGTATTAAAAACTGCTAAAGGTTAAATCACTCGCCCTATAGCAAAACTGTGTCCTTTGCCAACAGCCTAAGTTTGTCTTTAGGGAGACCCTAAGGTGGCCGGTATGTTTAAAACTAACATGTTTTAATTGAGAGGAATTTGGAAAATATTAACCCCTTGAGGTAGCAACCCGCTGCACATGGGAATAGAACGGTTAACCCGCCTTGACTCTATTTAAATAAGTCAATAAATAAATGGAAATAACTGTTTCTGTAACTTGGAAAAATTAGTTATATATTTTTACGTGTTTAAGTTTAATTTTAGAATTGTTTGAAATAGCTGTAGTATCTTAAACTAATTATTAATATTAATATCACTGCATCTAGTTTCACGCGATTGCGCGCGCAACCCCACGCCAAGTGCAGCTGCTACAGCACTGACCGACTGCGACCGACTCAGAGTGTCTCTGGCTTGCAAAAGGTATACACGTATCGCGTCGTCGTCCGCGAGAGTGGTTTTCCACCATTTTGCATAAACTTTCTGATTTTCATATGGTCAGTAAAGTAATTGGTTGTTTAATTATCGTACGCGTAGCTTGATTAGCCTAGCACGACTAATTCAAGGAGTATCGTTCGGTTTTCATTTAATTTGGTACTTTAATAGTCCGTGAATACTTTCCGGCGCCAATTTGTGCAGCTAATAGACACATCTCAGGAATATATTGTAAAATCGAACTGTACAATTTGATTTCTCACGGGAATTCGTGTTGTTAGGGATTTGATTCATATTTCCTTGGGTGAAATTATTATTATTTCTTTGTAAACCTGTTTACACACGTCCACGTTCGAGTGACGTCATCCACAGCACACCTGCTGTTATTGTCGACTAGGTACATTCAATGCAACAAGTTTTGCATTCTAGTTGGTTGTTATTAAGTTCATTTAGAGTTCTTAATATTGTTTAACTAAATTTGTTTGTTCATACATTTATTAAATGATTTAGTTAATTTATACAAATATCGTATTTGTTTTATCTTTGGTTTATTATTGTTTGTCACTTATATTCAATACGCTATCACATATTTCTCAGAATTGTATTTCAGTTGTTTGTTATTTTGTTGCAATTATATTTAGCACGTTTGTTAGTTCGTAAAACTAGCTGGTCCTTCGGTCGTTGTTAATTAGTACGTTTCACAAATTAATATTATCCCGTATATTGGCCAAGTCCAGTGATGTGAACCAGCTATCGAAGGTTGTAATTAATTTGGTTTACATATAGTTTTGTTTTATTCTTTGAATTTGACATCAAACACATTGTTGGTGCTTCTAGACCGGATTCGCTGATCTAGAGACATCACATTTGGGCTTGCGAGCAGAATCAAAACATTTTGGTTCTTCTAGACCGGATTCGCTGGTTTAGGGTTTGATCATTTGGTCCTTCGAGCCATTAGGTCCTTATTACTTAGTCCTTCGCACCGGAGGGACGCAACTCAAGGTTTTTGAGGCACTCCGTGGTGCACTCGCCAGCGCAGCCAGAGTGCCGATTTGAACTATAGAAGTTACTGCAAAACACCTTAAAAACACGTAATTCGCTTAGAAAACGCATTTTCAAGTGATTTGGAGACATGTTTTGAGAAACAGTTTTACATCATATTTGAGCGTTTCACGGTCTGAAACGACGATTTTGTATGTAGACTTTGTAAACATATTCTACCTGTAGTTTCGATAGCACTTGGTTATTTAGGGTACAATAAGACAAAATACACTGTTTTTTAGTGGGGGGCTGTCTTTAAATTACGTAACGCTTCATGGGGAAGGGGGTCAAGAGTAGCGTTACGAAACGTTACGAGGGGGTGGTGGAGGGTTAATGTGTTAGTTACGTAACGATAAAATATAAAAAATATTGCTAAACTTGCTTTAATAGTTTTGAAACATTCAAATTTCGCGGTGCTAATTCGTATATGCAGGCAGTCGGTTGTTTTCAATAACAGTCAATATAATATGTCGGGCACAGTTCAAATTCGGCCCAGTGTTCTTTCATTCGTGCAATGCAATTCATATTAAAACATGAATTCAAGTAGTGTTGATAAGGAAAAACTTTTCAATAGTTTGTTAAAAGCATATGGAAATGCATATGTTTTTAATTACTGTGCTGTTATTTTTTATCTTTATGTACATTAATTAGTTTGTTTCAAATTTTAACTGAATATTAAAAAAAGCCATATACTTTTATATCCAGTAAAGAAATTGGGGTGACAAGCCGTAGGGCAAGAGTAGTACATTATTTTTCATCTTTATGTACATTAATTTAAATAGTTTCTGTTCTGTTCTGTTATTTTTCATCTTTATGTACATTAATTTAAATAGTTTCAGTTTCAAATTTTAACTAAATATTAAGGAGGCCATATACTTTTATATCCAGTAAAGAAATTGGGGTGACAAGCCGTAGGACAAGAGAAGTACATTATTTTTCATCTTTATGTATATTAATTTAAATAGTTGCTGTTCTGTTCTGTTATTTCTCATCTTTATATACATTAATTTTATTAGTTTCTGTTTCAAATTTTAACTGAATATTAAGGAGGCCATATACTTTTATATCCAGTAAAGAAATTGGGGTGACAAGCCGTAGGGCAAGAGTAGTACTTTATTTTTCATCTCTATGTACATTAATTTAAATAGTTTCTGTTCTGTTCTGTTATTTTTCATCTTTATGTATATTAATTTAAATAGTTTCTGTTTCAAATTTTAAATGAATATTAAGGAGGCCATATACTTTTATATCCGGTAAAGATATTGGGGTGACAAGCCGTTAGGCAAGAGTAGTACATTATTTTTCATCTTTATGTATATAAATTTAATTAGTTGCTGTTCTGTTCTGCTATTTTTCATCTTTATATACATTAATTTAAATAGTTTCTGTTTCAAATTTTAACTTAATAATAAGGAGACCATATACTTTTATATCCATTAAAGAAATTGGGGTGACAAGCCGTAGAACAAGAGAAGTACATTATTTTTCATCTTTATGTACATTAATTTAAATAGTTTCTGTTCTGTTCTGTAATTTTTTATATTTATGTACATTAATTTAAATAGTTTCTGTTGCAAATTTTAACTGAATATTAAGGAGGCCATATACTTTTATATCCAGTAAAAAATGGGGCGGTCAAGTACTGCGTCACGTAATAAATGGGAGGGGGTTCATGTTTGTGTTACGGATGCGTTACAAAGATGGTAGGGGGTATTAAAAATTTCCTAATTTTGCGTTACGTAATATAAGGACAGCCCCTGAAGACAACCATTTGGGGGCACTCCGTGGTGCACTCGCCAGCGCAGCTAGAGTGCCGATTTGAACTATAGAAGTTACAGCAAAACACCTTAAAAACACGTAATTCGCTTAGAAAACGCATTTTCAAGTGATTTGGAGACAATTATTTGAGAAACAGTTTTTACACCATATTTGAGCGTTTCACGGTCTGAAACGACGATTTTGTATGTATACTTTGTAAACATATTCTACCTGTAGTTTCGATGGAACTAGGTTATTTAGGGTACAATAAGACAAAATGCACTGTTTTTTAGTGAATACAATCTTTTGGGCGCACTCCGTGGTGCACCCGCCAGCGCAGCCAGAGTGCCGATTTGAACTATTGAAGTTACTGCAAAACACCTTAAAAACACGTAATTCGCTTAGAAAACGCATTTTCAATTGATTTGGGGACATGTTATGAGAAACAGTTTTTACAGCATATTTGAGCGTTTCACGATCTGAAACGACGATTATGTATGTTGACTTTGTAAACATATTCTACCTGTAGTTTCGATGGAACTAGGTTATTTATGCTACAATAAGACAAAATACACAGATTTTTAGTGCATACAAGGTTTTGGAGGCACTCCGTGGTGCACTCGCCAGCGCAGCTAGAGTGCCGATTTGAACTATAGAAGTTACTGCAAAACACCTTAAAAACACGTAATTCGCTTAGAAAACGCATTTTCAAGTGATTTGGATACATGTTTTGAGAAACAGTTTTTACATCATATTTGAGCGTTTCACGGTCTGAAACGACGATTTTGTATGTAGACTTTGTAAACATATTCTACCTGTAGTTTCGATAGCACTTGGTTATTTAGGGTACAATAAGACAAAATACACTGTTTTTTAGTGAATACAACCTTTTGGGGCACTCCGTGGTGCACTCGCCAGCGCAGCTAGAGTGCCGATTTGAACTATAGAAGTTACTGCAAAACACCTTAAAAACACGTAATTCGCTTAGAAAACGCATTTTCAAGTGATTTGGAGACATGTTTTGAGAAACAGTTTTTACATCATATTTGAGCGTTTTACGATCTGAAACGACGATTTTGCATGTATCTTTGGAAACATATTCTACCTGTAGGTTCGATGGAACTAGGATAATTATGCTACAATAAGACAAAATACACTGATTTTTAGTGAATACAAGGTTTTGGAGGCACTCCGTGGTACACTCGCCAGCGCAGCTAGAGTGCCAATTTGAAGTTACTGCAAAACACCTTAAAAACACGTAATTCGCTTAAAAAACGCGTTTTCAAATGATTTGGAGACATGTTTTGAGAAACAGTTTTTACAGCATATTTGAGCGTTTCACGATCTGAAACGACGATTATGTATGTTGACTTTGTAAATATATTCTACCTGTAGTTTCGATGGAACTAGGTTATTTATGCTACAATAAGACGAAATACACAGATTTTTAGTGAATACAAGGTTTTGGAGGCACTCCGTGGTGCACTCGCCAGCGCAGCTAGAGTGGCGATTTGAACTATCGAAGTTACAGCAAAACACCTTAAAAACACGTAGTTCGCTGAGAAAACGCATTTTCAAATGATTTGGAGACATGTTTTGAGAAATAGTTTTTACATCATATTTGAGCGTTTCACGGTCTGAAACGACGATTTTGTATGTAGACTTTGTAAACATATTCTACCTGTAGTTTCGATGGAACTAGGTTATTTAGAGTACAATAAGACAAAATACACTGTTTTTTAGTGAATACAACCTTTTGGGGCACTCCGTGGTGCACTCGCCAGCGCAGCTAGAGTGCCGATTTGAACTATAGAAGTTACTGCAAAACACCTTAAAAACACGTAATTCGCTTAGAAAACGCATTTTCAAGTGATTTGGAGACATGTTTTGAGAAACAGTTTTTACATCATATTTGAGCGTTTCACGGTCTGAAACGACGATTTTGCATGAATCTTTGGAAACATATTCTACCTGTAGGTTCGATGGAACTAGGTTAATTATGCTAGAATAAGACAAAATACACTGATTTTTAGTGAATACAAGGTTTTGACGGCACTCCGTGGTGCACTCGCCAGCGCAGCTAGAGTGCCGATTTAAAGTTACTGCAAAACACCTTAAAAACACGTAATTCGCTTAGAAAACGCATTTTCAAGTGATTTGGAGACATGTTTTAAGAAACAGTTTTTACAGCATATTTGAGCGTTTTACGATCTGAAACGACGATTTTGCATGTATCTTTGGAAACATATTCTACCTGTAGTTTTGATGGAACTAGGTTATTTATGCTACAATAAGACAAAATACACAGATTTTTAGTGAATACAAGGTTTTGGAGGCACTCCGTGGTGCACTCGCCAGCGCAGCTAGAGTGCCGATTTGAAGTTACTGCAAAACACCTTAAAAACACGAAATTCGCATAGAAAACGCATTTTTAAGTGATTTGGAGACATGTTTTGAGAAACAGTTTTTACAGCATATTTGAGCGTTTCACGATCTGAAACGACGATTATGTATGTTGACTTTGTAAACATATTCTACCTGTAGTTTCGATGGAACTAGGTTATTTATGCTATAATAAGACAAAATACACAGATTTTTAGTGAATACAAGGTTTTGGAGGCACTCCGTGGTGCACTCGCCAGCGCAGCTAGAGTGCCGATTTGAACTACAGAAGTTACAGCAAAACACCTTAAAAACACGTAATTCGCTTAGAAAACGCATTTTCAAGTGATTTGGAGACATGTTTTGAGAAACAGTTTTTACATCATTTTTGAGCGTTTCATGGTCTGAAACGACGATTTTGTATGTAGACTTTGTAAACATATTCTACCTGTAGTTTCGATGGTACTAGGTTATTTAGGGTACAATAAGACAAAATACACTGTTTTTTAGTGAATACAACCTTTTGGGGGCACTCCGTGGTGCACTCGCCAGCGCAGCCAGATTGCCGATTTGAACTAAAGAAGTTACTGCAAAACACCTTGAAAACACGTAATTTGCTTAGAAAACGCATTTTCAAGTGATTTGGAGGCATGTTTTGAGAAACAGTTTTTACATCATATTTGAGCGTTTCACGGTCTGAAACGACGATTTTGCATGAATCTTTGGAAACATATTCTACCTGTAGGTTCGATTGAACTAGGTTAATTATGCTACAATAAGACAAAATACACTGATTTTTAGTGAATACAAGGTTTTGGAGGCACTCCGTGGTGCACTCGCCAGCGCAGCTAGAGTGCCGATTTGAACTATAGAAGTTACTGCAAAACACCTTAAAAACACGTAATTCGCTTAGAAAACGCATTTTCAAGTGATTTGGAGACAAGATTTGAGAAACAGTTTTTACATCATATTTGAGCGTTTTACGGTCTGAAACGACGATTTTGTATGTATATTTGGAAACATATTCTACCTGTAGTTTCGATGAAATTAGGTTATTTATGCTACAATAAGACAAGCACACTGATTTTTAGTGAATACAAGGTTTTAAAAGCACTCCGTGGTGCACTCGCCAGCGCAGCTAGAGTGCCGATTTGAAGTTACTGCAAAACACCGTAAATACACGTAATTCGCTTAGAAAACGCATTTTCAAGTGATTTGGAGACATGTTTTGAGAAACAGTTTTTACAGCATATTTGAGCGTTTTACGATCTGAAACGACGATTTTGCATGTATCTTTGGAAACATATTCTACCTGTAGTTTCGATGGAACTAGGTTATTTATGCTACAATAAGACAAAATACACATATTTTTAGTGAATACAAGGTTTTGGAGGCACTCCGTGGTGCACTCGCCAGCGCAGCTAGAGTGCCGATTTGAAGTTACTGCAAAACACCTTAAAAACAGGTAATTCGCTTAGAAAACGCATTTTCAAGTGATTTGGAGACATGTTTTGAGAAACAGTTTTTACAGCATATTTGAGCGTTTCACGATCTGAAACGACGATTATGTATGTTGACTTTGTAAACATATTCTACCTGTAGTTTCGATGGAACTAGGTTATTTATGCTATAATAAGACAAAATACACAGATTTTTAGTGAATACAAGGTTTTGGAGGCACTCCGTGGTGCACTCGCCAGCGCAGCTAGAGTGCCGATTTGAACAATAGAAGTTAATGCAAAACACCTTAAAAACACGTAATTCGCTTAGAAAACGCATTTTCAAGTGATTTGGAGACATGTTTTGAGAAACAGTTTTTACAGCATATTTGAGCGTTTCACGATCTGAAACGACGACTTTGCATGTATCTTTGGAAACATATTCTACCTGTAGTTTCGATAGAACTAGGTTATTTATGCTACAATAAGACAAAATACACTGATTTTCTAGGGTACAATAAGACAAAATACACTGTTTTTTAGTGAATACAACCTTTTGGGGGCACTCCGTGGTGCACTCGCCAGCTTAGCCAGAGTGCCGATTTGAACTATAGAAGTTACTGCAAAACACCTTAAAAACACGTAATTCGCTTAAAACGCATTTTCAAGTGATTTGGAGATATGTTTTGAGAAACAGTTTTTACATCATATTTTAACGTTTCACGGTCTGAAACGACGATTTTGTATGTAGATTTTGTAAACATATTCTACCTGTAGTTTCGATAGCACTTGGTTATTTAGGGTACAATAAGACAAAATACACTGTTCTTTAGTGAATACAACCTTTTGGGGCACTCCGTGGTGCACTCGCCAGCGCAGCTAGAGTGCCGATTTGAACTATAGAAGTTACTGCAAAACACCTTAAAAACACGCAATTCGCTTAGAAAACGCATTTTCAAGTGATTTGGAGACATGTTCTGAGTAACAGTTTTTACATCATATTTGAGCGTTTCGCGGTCTGAAACGACGATTTTGCATGTATCTTTGGAAACATATTCTACCTGTAGTTTCGATGGAACTAGGTTATTTAGGGTACAATAAGACAAAATACACTGTTTTTTAGTGAATACAACCTTTTTGAGGCACTCCGTGGTGCACTCGCCAGCGCAGCTAGAGTGCCGATTTGAACTATAGAAGTTACTGCAAAACACCTTAAAAACACGTAATTCGCTTAGAAAACGCATTTTCAAGTGATTTGGAGACATGTTTCGCGAAACAGATTTTACATCATATTTGAGCGTTTCACGGTCTGAAACGACGATTTTGCATGTATTTTTGGAAACATATTCTACCCGTAGTTTTGATGGAACTAGGTTATTGATGCTACAATAAGACAAAATACACATATTTTTAGTGAATACAAGGTTTTGGAGGCACTCCGTGGTGCACTCGCCAGCGCAGCTAGAGTGCCGATTTGAAGTTACTGCAAAACACCTTAAAAACAGGTAATTCGCTTAGAAAACGCATTTTCAAGTGATTTGGAGACATGTTTTGAGAAACAGTTTTTACAGCATATTTGAGCGTTTCACGATCTGAAACGACGATTATGTATGTTGACTTTGTAAACATATTCTACCTGTAGTTTCGATGGAACTAGGTTATTTATGCTATAATAAGACAAAATACACAGATTTTTAGTGAATACAAGGTTTTGGAGGCACTCCGTGGTGCACTCGCCAGCGCAGCTAGAGTGCCGATTTGAACAATAGAAGTTAATGCAAAACACCTTAAAAACACGTAATTCGCTTAGAAAACGCATTTTCAAGTGATTTGGAGACATGTTTTGAGAAACAGTTTTTACAGCATATTTGAGCGTTTCACGATCTGAAACGACGACTTTGCATGTATCTTTGGAAACATATTCTACCTGTAGTTTCGATAGAACTAGGTTATTTATGCTACAATAAGACAAAATACACTGATTTTCTAGGGTACAATAAGACAAAATACACTGTTTTTTAGTGAATACAACCTTTTGGGGGCACTTCGTGGTGCACTCGCCAGCGCAGCCAGAGTGCCGATTTGAACTATAGAAGTTACTGAAAAACACCTTAAAAACACGTAATTCGCTTAGAAAACGCATTTTCAAGTGATTTGGAGATATGTTTTGAGAAACAGTTTTTACATCATATTTTAACGTTTCACGGTCTGAAACGACGATTTTGTATGTAGACTTTGTAAACATATTCTACCTGTAGTTTCGATAGCAATTGGTTATTTAGGGTACAATAAGACAAAATACACTGTTCTTTAGTGAATACAACCTTTTGGGGCACTCCGTGGTGCACTCGCCAGCGCAGCTAGAGTGCCGATTTGAACTATAGAAGTTACTGCAAAACACCTTAAAAACACGTAATTCGCTTAGAAAACGCATTTTCAAGTGATTTGGAGACATGTTCTGAGTAACAGTTTTTACATCATATTTGAGCGTTTCACGGTCTGAAACGACGATTTTGCATGTATCTTTGGAAACATATTCTACCTGTAGTTTCGATGGAACTAGGTTATTTATGGTACAATAAGACAAAATACACTGTTTTTTAGTGAATACAACCTTTTTGAGGCACTCCGTGGTGCACTCGCCAGCGCAGCTAGAGTGCCGATTTGAACTATAGAAGTTACTACAAAACACCTTAAAAACACGTAATTCGCTTAGAAAACGCATTTTCAAGTGATTTGGAGACATGTTTTGAGAAACAGTTTTTACATCATATTTGAGCGTTTCACGGTCTGAAACGACGATTTTGCATGTATTTTTGGAAACATATTCTACCCGTAGTTTTGATGGAACTAGGTTATTGATGCTACAATAAGACAAAATACACTGATTTTTAGTGAATACAAGGTTTTGGAGGCACTCCGTTGTGCACTCGTCAGCGCAGATAGAGTGCCGATTTGAACTATAGAAGTTACTGCAAAACACCTTAAAAACACGTAATTCGCTTAGAAAACGCATTTTTAAGTGATTTAGAGACATGTTTTGAGAAACAGTTTTTACATCATACTTGAGCGTTTCACGATCTGACACGCCGATTTTGCACGTATCCTTGGAAACATATTCTACCTGTAGGTTCGATGGAGCTAGGTTATTTATGCTACAATAAGACAAAATACACTGATTTTTAGTGAATACAAGGTTTTGGAGGCACTCCGTGGTGCACTCGCCAGCGCAGCTAGAGTGCCGATTTGAAGTTACTGTAAAACACCTTAAAAACACGTAATTCGCTTAGAAAACGCATTTTCAAGTGATTTGGAGACATGTTTTGAGAAAAAGTTTTTACAGCATATTTGAGAGTTTTACGATCTGAAACGACGATTTTGCATGTATCTTTGGAAACATATTCTACCTGTAGTTTCGATGGAACTAGGTTATTTATGCTACAATAAGACAAAATACACATATTTTTAGTGAATGCAAGGTTTTGGAGGCACTCCGTGGTGCACTCGCCAGCGCAGCTAGAGTGCCGATTTGAAATTACTGCAAAACATCAAAAAACAGGTAATTCGCTTAGAAAACGCATTTTCAAGTGATTTGGAGACATGTTTTGAGAAACTGTTTTTACATCATATTTGAGCGTTTCACGGTCTGAAACGACGATTTTGCATGAATCTTTGGAAACATATTCTACCTGTAGGTTCGATGGAACTAGGTTATTGATGCTACAATAAGACAAAATACACTGATTTTTAGTGAATACAAGGTTTTGGAGGCACTCCGTGGTGCACTCGTCAGCGCAGATAGAGTGCCGATTTGAACTATAGAAGTTACTGCAAAACACCTTAAAAACACGTAATTCGCTTAGAAAACGCATTTTTAAGTGATTTAGAGACATGTTTTGAGAAACAGTTTTTACATCATACTTGAGCGTTTCACGATCTGACACGCCGATTTTGCACGTATCCTTGGAAACATATTCTACCTGTAGGTTCGATGGAGCTAGGTTATTTATGCTACAATAAGACAAAATACACTGATTTTTAGTGAATACAAGGTTTTGGAGGCACTCCGTGGTGCACTCGCCAGCGCAGCTAGAGTGCCGATTTGAAGTTACTGTAAAACACCTTAAAAACACGTAATTCGCTTAGAAAACGCATTTTCAAGTGATTTGGAGACATGTTTTGAGAAAAAGTTTTTACAGCATATTTGAGAGTTTTACGATCTGAAACGACGATTTTGCATGTATCTTTGGAAACATATTCTACCTGTAGTTTCGATGGAACTAGGTTATTTATGCTACAATAAGACAAAATACACATATTTTTAGTGAATGCAAGGTTTTGGAGGCACTCCGTGGTGCACTCGCCAGCGCAGCTAGAGTGCCGATTTGAAATTACTGCAAAACATCAAAAAACAGGTAATTCGCTTAGAAAACGCATTTTCAAGTGATTTGGAGACATGTTTTGAGAAACTGTTTTTACATCATATTTGAGCGTTTCACGGTCTGAAACGACGATTTTGCATGAATCTTTGGAAACATATTCTACCTGTAGGTTCGATGGAACTAGGTTACTTTTGTTACAATAAGACAAAATACACTGATTTTTAGTGAATACAAGGTTTTGGAGGCACTCCGTGGTGCACTCGCCAGCACAGCTAGAGTGCCGATTTGAACTATAGAAGTTACTGCAAAACACCTTAAAAACACGTAATTCGCTTAGAAAACGCATTTTTAAGTGATTTAGAGACATGTTTTGAGAAACAGTTTTTACATCATACTTGAGCGTTTCACGATCTGACACGCCGATTTTGCACGTATCCTTGGAAACATATTCTACCTGTAGGTTCGATGGAGCTAGGTTATTTATGCTACAATAAGACAAAATACACTGATTTTTAGTGAATACAAGGTTTTGGAGGCACTCCGTGGTGCACTCGCCAGCGCAGCTAGAGTGCCGATTTGAACTATAGAAGTTACTGCAAAACACCTTCAAAACACTTAATTCGCTTAGAAAACACATTTACAAGTGATTTGGAGGCATGTTTTGAGAAACAGTTTTTACTTCATATTTGAGCGTTTCACGGTGTGAAACGACGATTTTGCATGAAACTATGGAAACATATTCTACCTGTAGGTTCGATGGAACTAGGTTAATTATGCTACAATAAGACAAAATACACTGATTTTTAGTGAATACAAGGTTTTGGAGGCACTCCGTGGTGCACTCGCCAGCGCAGCTAGAGTGCCGATTTGAACTATAGAAGTTACTGCAAAACACCTTAAAAACACGTAATTCGCTTAGAAAACGCATTTTCAAGTGATTTGGAGACATGATTTGAGAAACAGTTTTTACATCATATTTGAGCGTTTCACGGTCTGAAACGACGATTTTGCATGTATCTTTGGAAACATATTCTACCTGTAGTTTCCATGGAACTAGGTTATTTATGCTACAATAAGACAAACACACTGATTTTTAGTGAATACAAGGTTTTAAAGTCACTCCGTGGTGCACTCGCCAGCGCAGCTAGAGTGCCGATTTGAAGTTACTGCAAAACACCTTAAAAACACGTAATTCGCTTACAAAACGCATTTTCAAGTGATTTGGAGACATGTTTTGAGAAACAGTTTTTACAGCATATTTGAGAGTTTTACGATCTGAAACGACGATTTTGCATGTATCTTTGGAAACATATTCTACCTGTAGTTTCGATGGAACTAGGTTATTTATGCTACAATAAGACAAAATACACATATTTTTAGTGAATACAAGGTTTTGGAGGCACTCCGTGGTGCACTCGCCAGCGCAGCTAGAGTGCCGATTTGAAATTACTGCAAAACACCTTAAAAACAGGTAATTCGCTTAGAAAACGCATTTTCAAGTGATTTGGAGACATGTTTTGAGAAACTGTTTTTACATCATATTTGAGCGTTTCACGGTCTGAAACGACGATTTTGCATGAATCTTTGGAAACATATTCTACCTGTAGGTTCGATGGAACTAGGTTATTTATGTTACAATAAGACAAAATACACAGATTTTTAGTGAATACAAGGTTTTGGAGGCACTCCGTGGTGCACTCGCCAGCACAGCTAGAGTGCCGATTTGAACTATAGAAGTTACTGCAAAACACCTTAAAAACACGTAATTCGCTTAGAAAACGAATTTTTAAGTGATTTAGAGACATGTTTTGAGAAACAGTTTTTACATCATACTTGAGCGTTTCACGATCTGACACGCCGATTTTGCACGTATCCTTGGAAACATATTCTACCTGTAGGTTCGATGGAGCTAGGTTATTTATGCTACAATAAGACAAAATACACTGATTTTTAGTGAATACAAGGTTTTGGAGGCACTCCGTGGTGCACTCGCCAGCGCAGCTAGAGTGCCGATTTGAACTATAGAAGTTACTGCAAAACACCTTCAAAACACTTAATTCGCTTAGAAAACACATTTACAAGTGATTTGGAGGCATGTTTTGAGAAAAAGTTTTTACTTCATATTTGAGCGTTTCACGGTCTGAAACGACGATTTTGCATGTATCTTTGGAAACATATTCTACCTGTAGTTTCCATGGAACTAGGTTATTTATGCTACAATAAGACAAACACACTGATTTTTAGTGAATACAAGATTTTAAAGGCACTCCGTGGTGCACTCGCCAGCGCAGCTAGAGTGCCGATTTGAAGTTACTGCAAAACACCTTAAAAACACGTAATTTGCTTAGAAAACGCATTTTCAAGTGATTTGAAGACATGATTTGAGAAACAGTTTTTACATCATATTTGAGCGTTTCACGGTCTGAAACGACGATTTTGCATGTATCTTTGGAAACATATTCTACCTGTAGTTTTCATGGAACTAGGTTATTTATGCTACAATAAGACAAACACACTGATTTTTAGTGAATACAAGGTTTTGGAGGCACTCCTTGGTGCACTCGCCAGCGCAGCTAGAGTGCCGATTTGAACTATAGAAGTTACAGCAAAACACCTTAAAAACACGTACTTCGCTTAGAAAACGCATTTTCAAGTGATTTGGAGACATGTTTTGTGAAACAGTTTTTACATCATATTTGAGCGTTTCACGGTCTGAAACGACGATTTTGTATGTAGACTTTGTAAACATATTCTACCTATAGTTTCGATGGAACAAGGTTATTTATGCTATAATAAGACAAAATACACTGTTTTTTAGTGAATACAACCTTTTGGAGGCACTCCGTGGTGCACTCGCCAGCGCAGCTAGAGTGCCGATTTGAACTATAGAAGTTAATGCAAAACACGTTAAAAACACGTAATTCGCTTAGAAAACGCATTTTCAAGTGATTTGGAGACATGTTTTGAAAAACAGTTTTTACAACATATTTGAGCATTTCACGGTCTGTAACGACGATTTTGTATGTAGACTTTGTAAACATATTCTACCTGTAGCTTTGATAGCAATTGGTTATTTAGGGTACAATAAGACAAAATACACTGTTTTTTAGTGAATACAACCTTTTGGGGGCACTCCGTAGTGCACTCGCCAGCGCACCCAGAGTGCCGATTTGAACTATAGAAGTTACTGCAAAACACCTTAAAAACACGTAATTCGCTTAGAAAACGCATTTTCAAGTGATTTGGAGACATGTTTTGAGACACAGTTTTTACATCATATTTGAGCGTTTCACGGCTGAAACGACGATTTTGCATGTATCTTTCGAAACATATTCTACCTGTAGTTTTCATGGAACTAGGTTATTTATGCTACAATAAGACAAACACACTGATTTTTAGTGAATACAAGGTTTTGGAGGCACTCCGTGGTGCACTCGCCAGCGCAGCTAGAGTGCCGATTTGAACTATAGAAGTTACTGCAAAACACCTTAAAAACACGTAATTCGCTTAGAAAACGCATTTTCAAGTGATTTGGAGACATGATTTGAGAAAAAGTTTTTACATCATATTTGAGCGTTTCACGGTCTGAAACGACGATTTTGTATGTAGACTTTGTAAACATATTCTACCTGTAGTTTCGATGGAACTAGGTTATTTATGCTACAATAAGACAAAATACACTGTTTTTTAGTAAGTACAACCTTTTGGGGGCACTCCGTGGTGCACTCGCCAGCGCAGCCAGAGTGCTGATTTGAACTTTAGAAGTTACTGCAAAACACCTTAAAAACACGTAATTCGCTTAGAAAACGCATTTTTAAGTGATTTAGAGACATGTTTTGAGAAACAGTTTTTACATCATACTTGAGCGTTTCACGATCTGACACGCCGATTTTGCACGTATCCTTGGAAACATATTCTACCTGTAGGTTCGATGGAGCTAGGTTATTTATGCTACAATAAGACAAAATACACTGATTTTTAGTGAATACAAGGTTTTGGAGGCACTCCGTGGTGCACTCGCCAGCGCAGCTAGAGTGCCGATTTGAACTATAGAAGTTACTGCAAAACACCTTCAAAACACTTAATTCGCTTAGAAAACACATTTACAAGTGATTTGGAGGCATGTTTTGAGAAACAGTTTTTACTTCATATTTGAGCGTTTCACGGTGTGAAACGACGATTTTGCATGAAACTATGGAAACATATTCTACCTGTAGGTTCGATGGAACTAGGTTAATTATGCTACAATAAGACAAAATACACTGATTTTTAGTGAATACAAGGTTTTGGAGGCACTCCGTGGTGCACTCGCCAGCGCAGCTAGAGTGCCGATTTGAACTATAGAAGTTACTGCAAAACACCTTAAAAACACGTAATTCGCTTAGAAAACGCATTTTCAAGTGATTTGGAGACATGATTTGAGAAACAGTTTTTACATCATATTTGAGCGTTTCACGGTCTGAAACGACGATTTTGCATGTATCTTTGGAAACATATTCTACCTGTAGTTTCCATGGAACTAGGTTATTTATGCTACAATAAGACAAACACACTGATTTTTAGTGAATACAAGGTTTTAAAGGCACTCCGTGGTGCACTCGCCAACGCAGCTAGAGTGCCGATTTGAACTATAGAAGTTACTGCAAAACACCTTAAAAACACGCAATTCGCTTAAAAAACGCATTTTCAAGTGATTTGGAGACATGATTTGAGAAATAGTTTTAACATCATATTTGAGCGTTTCACGGTCTGAAACGACGATTTTGCATGTATTTTTGGACACATATTCTACCTGTAGTTTCCATGGAACTAGGTTATTTATGCTACAATAAGACAAACACACTGATTTTTAGTGAATACAAGGTTTTAAAGTCACTCCGTGGTGCACTCGCCAGCGCAGCTAGAGTGCCGATTTGAAGTTACTGCAAAACACCTTAAAAACACGTAATTCGCTTACAAAACGCATTTTCAAGTGATTTGGAGACATGTTTTGAGAAACAGTTTTTACAGCATATTTGAGAGTTTTACGATCTGAAACGACGATTTTGCATGTATCTTTGGAAACATATTCTACCTGTAGTTTCGATGGAACTAGGTTATTTATGCTACAATAAGACAAAATACACATATTTTTAGTGAATACAAGGTTTTGGAGGCACTCCGTGGTGCACTCGCCAGCGCAGCTAGAGTGCCGATTTGAAATTACTGCAAAACACCTTAAAAACAGGTAATTCGCTTAGAAAACGCATTTTCAAGTGATTTGGAGACATGTTTTGAGAAACTGTTTTTACATCATATTTGAGCGTTTCACGGTCTGAAACGACGATTTTGCATGAATCTTTGGAAACATATTCTACCTGTAGGCTCGATGGAACTAGGTTATTTATGTTACAATAAGACAAAATACACAGATTTTTAGTGAATACAAGGTTTTGGAGGCACTCCGTGGTGCATTTGCCAGCACAGCTAGAGTGCCGATTTGAACTATAGAAGTTACTGCAAAACACCTTAAAAACACGTAATTCGCTTAGAAAACGCATTTTTAAGTGATTTAGAGACATGTTTTGAGAAACAGTTTTTACATCATACTTGAGCGTTTCACGATCTGACACGCCGATTTTGCACGTATCCTTGGAAACATATTCTACCTGTAGGTTCGATGGAGCTAGGTTATTTATGCTACAATAAGACAAAATACACTGATTTTTAGTGAATACAAGGTTTTGGAGGCACTCCGTGGTGCACTCGCCAGCGCAGCTAGAGTGCCGATTTGAACTATAGAAGTTACTGCAAAACACCTTCAAAACACTTAATTCGCTTAGAAAACACATTTACAAGTGATTTGGAGGCATGTTTTGAGAAAAAGTTTTTACTTCATATTTGAGCGTTTCACGGTCTGAAACGACGATTTTGCATGTATCTTTGGAAACATATTCTACCTGTAGTTTCCATGGAACTAGGTTATTTATGCTACAATAAGACAAACACACTGATTTTTAGTGAATACAAGATTTTAAAGGCACTCCGTGGTGCACTCGCCAGCGCAGCTAGAGTGCCGATTTGAAGTTACTGCAAAACACCTTAAAAACACGTAATTCGCTTAGAAAACGCATTTTCAAGTGATTTGGAGACATGTTTTGAGAAACAGTTTTTACAGCATATTTGAGAGTTTTACGATCTGAAACGACGATTTTGCATGTATCTTTGGAAACATATTCTACCTGTACTTTCGATGGAACTAGGTTATTTATGCTACAATAAGACAAAATACACATATTTTTAGTGAATACAAGGTTTTGGAGGCACTCCGTGGTGCACTCGCCAGCGCAGCTAGAGTGCCGATTTGAAATTACTGCAAAACACCTTAAAAACAGGTAATTCGCTTAGAAAACGCATTTTCAAGTGATTTGGAGACATGCTTTGAGAAACTGTTTTTACATCATATTTGAGCGTTTCACGGTCTGAAACGACGATTTTGCATGAATATTTGGAAACATATTCTACCTGTAGGTTCGATGGAACTAGGTTATTTATGTTACAATAAGACAAAATACACTGATTTTCAGTGAATACAAGGTTTTGGAGGCACTCCGTGGTGCACTCGCCAGCACAGCTAGAGTGCCGATTTGAACTATAGAAGTTACTGCAAAACACCTTAAAAACACGTAATTCGATTAGAAAACGCATTTTCAAGTGATTTAGAGACATGTTTTGAGAAACAGTTTTTACATCATATTTGAGCGTTTCACGATCTGACACGCCGATTTTGCACGTATCCTTGGAAAAAAATTCTACCTGTAGGTTCAATGGAACTAGGTTATTTATGCTACAATAAGACAAAATACACTGTTTTTTTGTGAATACAAGGTTTTGGAGGCACTCCGTGGTGCACCCGCCAGCGCAGCTAGAGTGCCGATTTGAACTATAGAAGTTATTGCAAAACACCTTAAAAACACGTAATTCGCTTAGAAAACGCATTTTCAAGTGATTTGGAGGCATGTTTTGAGAAACAGTTTTTACTTCATATTTGAGCGTTTCACGGTCTGAAACGACGATTTTGCATGAATCTTTGGAAACATACTCTACCTGTAGGTTCGATGGAACTAGGTTAATTATGCTACAATAAGACAAAATACACTGCTTTTATTGAATACAAGGTTTTGGAGGCACTCCGTGGTGCACTCGCCAGCGCAGCTAGAGTGCCGATTTGAACTATAGAAGTTACTGCAAAACACCTTAAAAACACGTAATTTGCTTAGAAAACGCATTTTCAAGTGATTTGAAGACATGATTTGAGAAACAGTTTTTACATCATATTTGAGCGTTTCACGGTCTGAAACGACGATTTTGCATGTATCTTTGGAAACATATTCTACCTGTAGTTTTCATGGAACTAGGTTATTTATGCTACAATAAGACAAACACACTGATTTTTAGTGAATACAAGGTTTTGGAGGCACTCCGTGGTGCACTCGCCAGCGCAGCTAGAGTGCCGATTTGAACTATAGAAGTTACAGCAAAACACCTTAAAAACAATTACTTCGCTTAGAAAACGCATTTTCAAGTGATTTGGAGACATGTTTTGTGAAACAGTTTTTACATCATATTTGAGCGTTTCACGGTCTGAAACGACGATTTTGTATGTAGACTTTGTAAACATATTCTACCTATAGTTTCGATGGAACAAGGTTATTTATGCTATAATAAGACAAAATACACTGTTTTTTAGTGAATACAACCTTTTGGAGGCACTCCGTGGTGCACTCGCCAGCGCAGCTAGAGTGCCGATTTGAACTATAGAAGTTAATGCAAAACACGTTAAAAACACGTAATTCGCTTAGAAAACGCATTTTCAAGTGATTTGGAGACATGTTTTGAAAAACAGTTTTTACAACATATTTGAGCATTTCACGGTCTGTAACGACGATTTTGTATGTAGACTTTGTAAACATATTCTACCTGTAGCTTTGATAGCAATTGGTTATTTAGGGTACAATAAGACAAAATACACTGTTTTTTAGTGAATACAACCTTTTGGGGGCACTCCGTAGTGCACTCGCCAGCGCACCCAGAGTGCCGATTTGAACTATAGAAGTTACTGCAAAACACCTTAAAAACACGTAATTCGCTTAGAAAACGCATTTTCAAGTGATTTGGAGACATGTTTTGAGACACAGTTTTTACATCATATTTGAGCGTTTCACGGTCTGAAACGACGATTTTGCATGTATCTTTGGAAACATATTCTACCTGTAGTTTTCATGGAACTAGGTTATTTATGCTACAATAAGACAAACACACTGATTTTTAGTGAATACAAGGTTTTGGAGGCACTCCGTGGTGCACTCGCCAGCGCAGCTAGAGTGCCGATTTGAACTATAGAAGTTACTGCAAAACACCTTAAAAACACGTAATTCGCTTAGAAAACGCATTTTCAAGTGATTTGGAGACATGATTTGAGAAAAAGTTTTTACATCATATTTGAGCGTTTCACGGTCTGAAACGACGATTTTGTATGTAGACTTTGTAAACATATTCTACCTGTAGTTTCGATGGAACTAGGTTATTTATGCTACAATAAGACAAAATACACTGTTTTTTAGTAAGTACAACCTTTTGGGGGCACTCCGTGGTGCACTCGCCAGCGCAGCCAGAGTGCTGATTTGAACTTTAGAAGTTACTGCAAAACACCTTAAAAACACGTAATTCGCTTAGAAAACGCATTTTTAAGTGATTTGGAGACATGTTTTGAGAAACAGTTTTTACATCATATTTGAGCGTTTCACGATCTGACAGGCCGATTTTGCACGTATCCTTGGAAACATATTCTACCTGTAGGTTCGATGGAACTAGGTTATTTATGCTACAATAAGACAAAATACACTGATTTTTAGTGAATACAAGGTTTTGGAGGCACTCCGTGGTGCACCCGCCAGCGCAGCTAGAGTGCCGATTTGAACTATAGAAGTTATTGCAAAACACCTTAAAAACACGTAATTCGCTTAGAAAACGCATTTTCAAGTGATTTGGAGGCATGTTTTGAGAAACCGTTTTTACTTCATATTTGAGCGTTTCACGGTCTGAAACGACGATTTTGCATGTATCTTAGGAAACATATTCTACCTGTAGGTTCGATGGAACTAGGTTAATTATGCTACAATAAGACAAAATACACTGATTTTTATTGAATACAAGGTTTTGGAGGCACTCCGTGGTGCACTCGCCAGCGCAGCTAGAGTGCCGATTTGAACTATAGAAGTTACTGCAAAACACCTTAAAAACACGTAATTCGCTTAGAAAACGCATTTTCAAGTGATTTGGAGACATGATTTGAGAAACAGTTTTTACATCATATTTGAGCGTTTCACGGTCTGAAACGACGATTTTGCATGTATCTTTGGAAACATATTCTACCTGTAGTTTTCATGGAACTAGGTTATTTATGCTACAATAAGACAAACACACTAATTTTTAGTGAATACAAGGTTTTAAAGGCACTCCGTGGTGCACTCGCCAGCGCAGCTAGAGTGCCGATTTGAAATTACTGCAAAACACCTTAAAAACACGTAATTCGCTTAGAAAACGCATTTTTAAGTGATTTGGAGACATGTTTTGAGAAACAGTTTTTACAGCATATTTGAGAGTTTTACGATCTGAAACGACGATTTTGCATGTATCTTTGGAAACATATTCTACCTGTAGTTACGTTGGAACTAGGTTATTTATGCTACAATAAGACAAAATACACATATTTTTAGTGAATACAAGGCTTTGGAGGCACTCCGTGGTGCACTCGCCAGCGCAGCTAGAGTGCCGATTTGAAATTACTGCAAAACACCTTAAAAACAGGTAATTCGCTTAGAAAACGCATTTTCAAGTGATTTGGAGACATGTTTTGAGAAACTGTTTTTTCAGCATATTTGAGCGTTTCACGATCTGAAACAACGATTATGTATGTTGACTTTGTAAACATATTCTACCTGTAGTTTCGATGGAACTAGGTTATTTATGCTATAATAAGACAAAATACACAGATTTTTAGTGAATACAAGGTTTTGGAGGCACTCCGTGGTGCACTCGCCAGCGCAGCTAGACTGCCGATTTGAACTATAGAAGTTACAGCAAAACACCTTAAAAACACGTACTTCGCTTAGAAAACGCATTTTCAAGTGATTTGGAGACATGTTTTGTGAAACAGTTTTTACATCATATTTGAGCGTTTCACGGTCTGAAACGACGATTTTGTATGTAGACTTTGTAAACATATTCTACCTATAGTTTCGATGGAACAAGGTTATTTATGCTATAATAAGACAAAATACACTGTTTTTTAGTGAATACAACCTTTTGGAGGCACTCCGTGGTGCACTCGCCAGCGCAGCTAGAGTGCCGATTTGAACTATAGAAGTTAATGCAAAACACGTTAAAAACACGTAATTCGCTTAGAAAACGCATTTTCAAGTGATTAGGAGACATGTTTTGAAAAACAGTTTTTACAACATATTTGAGCATTTCACGGTCTGTAACGACGATTTTGTATGTAGACTTTGTAAACATATTCTACCTGTAGTTTTGATAGCAATTGGTTATTTAGGGTACAATAAGACAAAATACACTGTTTTTTAGTGAATACAACCTTTTGGGGGCACTCCGTAGTGCACTCGCCAGCGCACCTAGAGTGCCGATTTGAACTATAGAATTTACTGCAAAACACCTTAAAAACACGTAATTCGTTTAGAAAACGCATTTTCAAGTGATTTGGAGACATGTTTTGAGACACAGTTTTTACATCATATTTGAGCGTTTCACGGTCTGAAACGACGATTTTGTATGTAGACTTTGTAAACATATTCTACCTGTAGTTTCGATAGCACTTGGTTATTTAGGGTACAATAAGACAAAATACACTGTTTTTTAGTGAATACAACCTTTTGGGGCACTCCGTGGTGCACTCGCCAGCGCAGCTAGAGTGCCGATTTGAACTATAGAAGTTACTGCAAAACACCTTAAAAACACGTAATTCGCTTGAAAACGCATTTTCAAGTGATTTGGAGACATGTTTTGAGAAACAGTTTTTATTTCATATTTGAGCGTTTCACGGTCTGAAACGACGATTTTGCATGAATCTTTGGAAACATATTCTACCTGTAGGTTCGATGGAACTAGGTTAATTATGCTACAATAAGACAAAATAAACTGATTTTTAGTGAATACAAGGTTTTGGAGGCACTCCGTGGTGCACTCGCCAGCGCAGCTAGAGTGCCGATTTGAACTATAGAAGTTACTGCAAAACACCTTAAAAACACGTAATTCGCTTAGAAAACGCATTTTCAAGTGATTTGGAGACATGATTTGAGAAACAGTTTTTACATCATATTTGAGCGTTTCACGGTCTGAAACGACGATTTTGTATGTAGACTTTGTAAACATATTCTACCTGTAGTTTCGATGGAACTAGGTTATTTATGCTACAATAAGACAAAATACACTGTTTTTTAGTAAGTACAACGTTTTGGGGGAACTCCGTGGTGCACTCGCCAGCGCAGCCAGAGTGCCGATTTGAACTATAGAAGTTACTGCAAAACACCTTAAAAACACGTAATTCGCTTAGAAAACGCATTTTCAAGTGATTTGGAGGCATGTTTTGAGAAACAGTTTTTACATCATATTTGAGCGTTTCACGGTCTGAAACGACGATTTTGCATGAATCTTTGGAAACATATTCTACCTGTAGGTTCGATGGAACTAGGTTAATTATGCTACAATAAGACAAAATACACTGATTTTTAGTGAATACAAGGTTTTGGAGGCACTCCGTGGTGCACTCGCCAGCGCAGCTAGAGTGCCGATTTGAACTATAGAAGTTACTGCAAAACACCTTAAAAACACGTAATTCGCTTAGAAAACGCATTTTCAAGTGATTTGGAGACATGATTTGAGAAACAGTTTTTACATCATATTTGAGCGTTTCACGGTCTGAAACGACGATTTTGCATGTACCTTTGGAAACATATTCTACCTGTAGTTTCGATGGAACTAGGTTATTTATGCTACAATAAGACAAACACACTGATTTTTAGTGAATACAAGGTTTTAAAGGCACTCCGTGGTGCACTCGCCAGCGCAGCTAGAGTGCCGATTTGAAGTTACTGCAAAACACCTTAAAAACACGTAATTCGCTTAGAAAACGCATTTTCAAGTGATTTGGAGACATGTTTTGAGAAACAGTTTTTACATCATATTTGAGCGTTTCACGGTCTGAAACGACGATTTTGTATGTAGACTTTGTAAACATATTCTACCTATAGTTTCGATGAAACTAGGTTATTTATGCTATAATAAGACAAAATACACTGTTTTTTAGTGAATACAACCTTTTGGGGGCACTCCGTGGTGCACTCGCCAGCGCAGCTAGAGTGCCGATTTGATGTTACTGCAAAACACCTTAAAAACACATAATTCGCTTAGAAAACGCATTTTCAAGAGATTTGGAGACATGTTTTGAGAAACAGTTTTTACAGCATATTTGCACGTTTTACGATCTGAAACGACAATTTTGCATGTATCTTTGGAAACATATTCTACCTGTAGTTTCGATGGAACTAGGTTATTTATGCTACAATAAGACAAAATACACTGTTTTTTAGTGAATACAAGGTTTTGGAGGCACTCCGTGGTGCACTCGCCAGCGCAGCTAGAGTGCCGATTTGAACTATAGAAGTTACAGCAAAACACCTTAAAAACACGTAATTCGCTTAGAAAACGCATTTTCAAGTGATTTGGAGACATGTTTTGAGACACAGTTTTTACATCATATTTGAGCGTTTCACGGCTGAAACGACGATTTTGCATGTATCTTTCGAAACATATTCTACCTGTAGTTTTCATGGAACTAGGTTATTTATGCTACAATAAGACAAACACACTGATTTTTAGTGAATACAAGGTTTTGGAGGCACTCCGTGGTGCACTCGCCAGCGCAGCTAGAGTGCCGATTTGAACTATAGAAGTTTCTGCAAAACACCTTAAAAACACGTAATTCGCTTAGACAACGCATTTTCAAGTGATTTGGAGACATGATTTGAGAAAAAGTTTTTACATCATATTTGAGCGTTTCACGGTCTGAAACGACGATTTTGTATGTAGACTTTGTAAACATATTCTACCTGTAGTTTCGATGGAACTAGGTTATTTATGCTACAATAAGACAAAATACACTGTTTTTTAGTAAGTACAACCTTTTGGGGGCACTCCGTGGTGCACTCGCCAGCGCAGCCAGAGTGCTGATTTGAACTTTAGGAGTTACTGCAAAACACCTTAAAAACACGTAATTCGCTTAGAAAACGCATTTTTAAGTGATTTAGAGACATGTTTTGAGAAACAGTTTTTACATCATACTTGAGCGTTTCACGATCTGACACGCCGATTTTGCACGTATCCTTGGAAACATATTCTACCTGTAGGTTCGATGGAGCTAGGTTATTTATGCTACAATAAGACAAAATACACTGATTTTTAGTGAATACAAGGTTTTGGAGGCACTCCGTGGTGCACTCGCCAGCGCAGCTAGAGTGCCGATTTGAACTATAGAAGTTACTGCAAAACACCTTCAAAACACTTAATTCGCTTAGAAAACACATTTACAAGTGATTTGGAGGCATGTTTTGAGAAACAGTTTTTACTTCATATTTGAGCGTTTCACGGTGTGAAACGACGATTTTGCATGAAACTATGGAAACATATTCTACCTGTAGGTTCGATGGAACTAGGTTAATTATGCTACAATAAGACAAAATACACTGATTTTTAGTGAATACAAGGTTTTGGAGGCACTCCGTGGTGCACTCGCCAGCGCAGCTAGAGTGCCGATTTGAACTATAGAAGTTACTGCAAAACACCTTAAAAACACGTAATTCGCTTAGAAAACGCATTTTCAAGTGATTTGGAGACATGATTTGAGAAACAGTTTTTACATCATATTTGAGCGTTTCACGGTCTGAAACGACGATTTTGCATGTATCTTTGGAAACATATTCTACCTGTAGTTTCCATGGAACTAGGTTATTTATGCTACAATAAGACAAACACACTGATTTTTAGTGAATACAAGGTTTTCAAGGCACTCCGTGGTGCACTCGCCAACGCAGCTAGAGTGCCGATTTGAACTATAGAAGTTACTGCAAAACACCTTAAAAACACGCAATTCGCTTAAAAAACGCATTTTCAAGTGATTTGGAGACATGATTTGAGAAATAGTTTTTACATCATATTTGAGCGTTTCACGGTCTGAAACGACGATTTTGCATGTATTTTTGGACACATATTCTACCTGTAGTTTCCATGGAACTAGGTTATTTATGCTACAATAAGACAAACACACTGATTTTTAGTGAATACAAGGTTTTAAAGTCACTCCGTGGTGCACTCGCCAGCGCAGCTAGAGTGCCGATTTGAAGTTACTGCAAAACACCTTAAAAACACGTAATTCGCTTACAAAACGCATTTTCAAGTGATTTGGAGACATGTTTTGAGAAACAGTTTTTACAGCATATTTGAGAGATTTACGATCTGAAACGACGATTTTGCATGTATCTTTGGAAACATATTCTACCTGTAGTTTCGATGGAACTAGGTTATTTATGCTACAATAAGACAAAATACACATATTTTTAGTGAATACAAGGTTTTGGAGGCACTCCGTGGTGCACTCGCCAGCGCAGCTAGAGTGCCGATTTGAAATTACTGCAAAACACCTTAAAAACAGGTAATTCGCTTAGAAAACGCATTTTCAAGTGATTTGGAGACATGTTTTGAGAAACTGTTTTTACATCATATTTGAGCGTTTCACGGTCTGAAACGACGATTTTGCATGAATCTTTGGAAACATATTCTACCTGTAGGTTCGATGGAACTAGGTTATTTATGTTACAATAAGACAAAATACACAGATTTTTAGTGAATACAAGGTTTTGGAGGCACTCCGTGGTGCATTTGCCAGCACAGCTAGAGTGCCGATTTGAACTATAGAAGTTACTGCAAAACACCTTAAAAACACGTAATTCGCTTAGAAAACGCATTTTTAAGTGATTTAGAGACATGTTTTGAGAAACAGTTTTTACATCATACTTGAGCGTTTCACGATCTGACACGCCGATTTTGCACGTATCCTTGGAAACATATTCTACCTGTAGGTTCGATGGAGCTAGGTTATTTATGCTACAATAAGACAAAATACACTGATTTTTAGTGAATACAAGGTTTTGGAGGCACTCCGTGGTGCACTCGCCAGCGCAGCTAGAGTGCCGATTTGAACTATAGAAGTTACTGCAAAACACCTTCAAAACACTTAATTCGCTTAGAAAACACATTTACAAGTGATTTGGAGGCATGTTTTGAGAAAAAGTTTTTACTTCATATTTGAGCGTTTCACGGTCTGAAACGACGATTTTGCATGTATCTTTGGAAACATATTCTACCTGTAGTTTCCATGGAACTAGGTTATTTATGCTACAATAAGACAAACACACTGATTTTTAGTGAATACAAGATTTTAAAGGCACTCCGTGGTGCACTCGCCAGCGCAGCTAGAGTGCCGATTTGAAGTTACTGCAAAACACCTTAAAAACACGTAATTCGCTTAGAAAACGCATTTTCAAGTGATTTGGAGACATGTTTTGAGAAACAGTTTTTACAGCATATTTGAGAGTTTTACGATCTGAAACGACGATTTTGCATGTATCTTTGGAAACATATTCTACCTGTACTTTCGATGGAACTAGGTTATTTATGCTACAATAAGACAAAATACACATATTTTTAGTGAATACAAGGTTTTGGAGGCACTCCGTGGTGCACTCGCCAGCGCAGCTAGAGTGCCGATTTGAAATTACTGCAAAACACCTTAAAAACAGGTAATTCGCTTAGAAAACGCATTTTCAAGTGATTTGGAGACATGCTTTGAGAAACTGTTTTTACATCATATTTGAGCGTTTCACGGTCTGAAACGACGATTTTGCATGAATCTTTGGAAACATATTCTACCTGTAGGTTCGATGGAACTAGGTTATTTATGTTACAATAAGACAAAATACACTGATTTTCAGTGAATACAAGGTTTTGGAGGCACTCCGTGGTGCACTCGCCAGCACAGCTAGAGTGCCGATTTGAACTATAGAAGTTACTGCAAAACACCTTAAAAACACGTAATTCGATTAGAAAACGCATTTTCAAGTGATTTAGAGACATGTTTTGAGAAACAGTTTTTACATCATATTTGAGCGTTTCACGATCTGACACGCCGATTTTGCACGTATCCTTGGAAACATATTCTACCTGTAGGTTCGATGGAACTAGGTTATTTATGCTACAATAAGACAAAATACACTGATTTTTTGTGAATACAAGGTTTTGGAGGCACTCCGTGGTGCACCCGCCAGCGCAGCTAGAGTGCCGATTTGAACTATAGAAGTTATTGCAAAACACCTTAAAAACACGTAATTCGCTTAGAAAACGCATTTTCAAGTGATTTGGAGGCATGTTTTGAGAAACAGTTTTTACTTCATATTTGAGCGTTTCACGGTCTGAAACGACGATTTTGCATGAATCTTTGGAAACATACTCTACCTGTAGGTTCGATGGAACTAGGTTAATTATGCTATAATAAGACAAAATACACTGCTTTTATTGAATACAAGGTTTTGGAGGCACTCCGTGGTGCACTCGCCAGCGCAGCTAGAGTGCCGATTTGAACTATAGAAGTTACTGCAAAACACCTTAAAAACACGTAATTTGCTTAGAAAACGCATTTTCAAGTGATTTGAAGACATGATTTGAGAAACAGTTTTTACATCATATTTGAGCGTTTCACGGTCTGAAACGACGATTTTGCATGCATCTTTGGAAACATATTCTACCTGTAGTTTTCATGGAACTAGGTTATTTATGCTATAATAAGACAAACACACTGATTTTTAGTGAATACAAGGTTTTGGAGGCACTCCGTGGTGCACTCGCCAGCGCAGCTAGAGTGCCGATTTGAACTATAGAAGTTACAGCAAAACACCTTAAAAACACGTACTTCGCTTAGAAAACGCATTTTCAAGTGATTTGGAGACATGTTTTGTGAAACAGTTTTTACATCATATTTGAGCGTTTCACGGTCTGAAACGACGATTTTGTATGTAGACTTTGTAAACATATTCTACCTATAGTTTCGATGGAACAAGGTTATTTATGCTATAATAAGACAAAATACACTGTTTTTTAGTGAATACAACCTTTTGGAGGCACTCCGTGGTGCACTCGCCAGCGCAGCTAGAGTGCCGATTTGAACTATAGAAGTTAATGCAAAACACGTTAAAAACACGTAATTCGCTTAGAAAACGCATTTTCAAGTGATTTGGAGACATGTTTTGAAAAACAGTTTTTACAACATATTTGAGCATTTCACGGTCTGTAACGACGATTTTGTATGTAGACTTTGTAAACATATTCTACCTGTAGCTTTGATAGCAATTGGTTATTTAGGGTACAATAAGACAAAATACACTGTTTTTTAGTGAATACAACCTTTTGGGGGCACTCCGTAGTGCACTCGCCAGCGCACCCAGAGTGCCGATTTGAACTATAGAAGTTACTGCAAAACACCTTAAAAACACGTAATTCGCTTAGAAAACGCATTTTCAAGTGATTTGGAGACATGTTTTGAGACACAGTTTTTACATCATATTTGAGCGTTTCACGGTCTGAAACGACGATTTTGCATGTATCTTTGGAAACATATTCTACCTGTAGTTTTCATGGAACTAGGTTATTTATGCTACAATAAGACAAACACACTGATTTTTAGTGAATACAAGGTTTTGGAGGCACTCCGTGGTGCACTCGCCAGCGCAGCTAGAGTGCCGATTTGAACTATAGAAATTACTGCAAAACACCTTAAAAACACGTAATTCGCTTAGAAAACGCATTTTCAAGTGATTTGGAGACATGATTTGAGAAAAAGTTTTTACATCATATTTGAGCGTTTCACGGTCTGAAACGACGATTTTGTATGTAGACTTTGTAAACATATTCTACCTGTAGTTTCGATGGAACTAGGTTATTTATGCTACAATAAGACAAAATACACTGTTTTTTAGTAAGTACAACCTTTTGGGGGCACTCCGTGGTGCACTCGCCAGCGCAGCCAGAGTGCTGATTTGAACTTTAGAAGTTACTGCAAAACACCTTAAAAACACGTAATTCGCTTAGAAAACGCATTTTTAAGTGATTTGGAGACATGTTTTGAGAAACAGTTTTTACATCATATTTGAGCGTTTCACGATCTGACAGGCCGATTTTGCACGTATCCTTGGAAACATATTCTACCTGTAGGTTCGATGGAACTAGGTTATTTATGCTACAATAAGACAAAATACACTGATTTTTAGTGAATACAAGGTTTTGGAGGCACTCCGTGGTGCACCCGCCAGCGCAGCTAGAGTGCCGATTTGAACTATAGAAGTTATTGCAAAACACCTTAAAAACACGTAATTCGCTTAGAAAACGCATTTTCAAGTGATTTGGAGGCATGTTTTGAGAAACCGTTTTTACTTCATATTTGAGCGTTTCACGGTCTGAAACGACGATTTTGCATGTATCTTAGGAAACATATTCTACCTGTAGGTTCGATGGAACTAGGTTAATTATGCTACAATAAGACAAAATACACTGATTTTTATTGAATACAAGGTTTTGGAGGCACTCCGTGGTGCACTCGCCAGCGCAGCTAGAGTGCCGATTTGAACTATAGAAGTTACTGCAAAACACCTTAAAAACACGTAATTCGCTTAGAAAACGCATTTTCAAGTGATTTGGAGACATGATTTGAGAAACAGTTTTTACATCATATTTGAGCGTTTCACGGTCTGAAACGACGATTTTGCATGTATTTTTGGAAACATATTCTACCTGTAGTTTTCATGGAACTAGGTTATTTATGCTACAATAAGACAAACACACTAATTTTTAGTGAATACAAGGTTTTAAAGGCACTCCGTGGTGCACTCGCCAGCGCAGCTAGAGTGCCGATTTGAAATTACTGCAAAACACCTTAAAAACACGTAATTCGCTTAGAAAACGCATTTTTAAGTGATTTGGAGACATGTTTTGAGAAACAGTTTTTACAGCATATTTGAGAGTTTTACGATCTGAAACGACGATTTTGCATGTATCTTTGGAAACATATTCTACCTGTAGTTACGTTGGAACTAGGTTATTTATGCTACAATAAGACAAAATACACATATTTTTAGTGAATACAAGGCTTTGGAGGCACTCCGTGGTGCACCCGCCAGCGCAGCTAGAGTGCCGATTTGAACTATAGAAGTTATTGCAAAACACCTTAAAAACACGTAATTCGCTTAGAAAACGCATTTTCAAGTGATTTGGAGGCATGTTTTGAGAAACAGTTTTTACTTCATATTTGAGCGTTTCACGGTCTGAAACGACGATTTTGCATGAATCTTTGGAAACATACTCTACCTGTAGGTTCGATGGAACTAGGTTAATTATGCTACAATAAGACAAAATACACTGCTTTTATTGAATACAAGGTTTTGGAGGCACTCCGTGGTGCACTCGCCAGCGCAGCTAGAGTGCCGATTTGAACTATAGAAGTTACTGCAAAACACCTTAAAAACACGTAATTTGCTTAGAAAACGCATTTTCAAGTGATTTGAAGACATGATTTGAGAAACAGTTTTTACATCATATTTGAGCGTTTCACGGTCTGAAACGACGATTTTGCATGTATCTTTGGAAACATATTCTACCTGTAGTTTTCATGGAACTAGGTTATTTATGCTATAATAAGACAAACACACTGATTTTTAGTGAATACAAGGTTTTGGAGGCACTCCGTGGTGCACTCGCCAGCGCAGCTAGAGTGCCGATTTGAACTATAGAAGTTACAGCAAAACACCTTAAAAACACGTACTTCGCTTAGAAAACGCATTTTCAAGTGATTTGGAGACATGTTTTGTGAAACAGTTTTTACATCATATTTGAGCGTTTCACGGTCTGAAACGACGATTTTGTATGTAGACTTTGTAAACATATTCTACCTATAGTTTCGATGGAACAAGGTTATTTATGCTATAATAAGACAAAATACACTGTTTTTTAGTGAATACAACCTTTTGGAGGCACTCCGTGGTGCACTCGCCAGCGCAGCTAGAGTGCCGATTTGAACTATAGAAGTTAATGCAAAACACGTTAAAAACACGTAATTCGCTTAGAAAACGCATTTTCAAGTGATTTGGAGACATGTTTTGAAAAACAGTTTTTACAACATATTTGAGCATTTCACGGTCTGTAACGACGATTTTGTATGTAGACTTTGTAAACATATTCTACCTGTAGCTTTGATAGCAATTGGTTATTTAGGGTACAATAAGACAAAATACACTGTTTTTTAGTGAATACAACCTTTTGGGGGCACTCCGTAGTGCACTCGCCAGCGCACCCAGAGTGCCGATTTGAACTATAGAAGTTACTGCAAAACACCTTAAAAACACGTAATTCGCTTAGAAAACGCATTTTCAAGTGATTTGGAGACATGTTTTGAGACACAGTTTTTACATCATATTTGAGCGTTTCACGGTCTGAAACGACGATTTTGCATGTATCTTTGGAAACATATTCTACCTGTAGTTTTCATGGAACTAGGTTATTTATGCTACAATAAGACAAACACACTGATTTTTAGTGAATACAAGGTTTTGGAGGCACTCCGTGGTGCACTCGCCAGCGCAGCTAGAGTGCCGATTTGAACTATAGAAATTACTGCAAAACACCTTAAAAACACGTAATTCGCTTAGAAAACGCATTTTCAAGTGATTTGGAGACATGATTTGAGAAAAAGTTTTTACATCATATTTGAGCGTTTCACGGTCTGAAACGACGATTTTGTATGTAGACTTTGTAAACATATTCTACCTGTAGTTTCGATGGAACTAGGTTATTTATGCTACAATAAGACAAAATACACTGTTTTTTAGTAAGTACAACCTTTTGGGGGCACTCCGTGGTGCACTCGCCAGCGCAGCCAGAGTGCTGATTTGAACTTTAGAAGTTACTGCAAAACACCTTAAAAACACGTAATTCGCTTAGAAAACGCATTTTTAAGTGATTTGGAGACATGTTTTGAGAAACAGTTTTTACATCATATTTGAGCGTTTCACGATCTGACAGGCCGATTTTGCACGTATCCTTGGAAACATATTCTACCTGTAGGTTCGATGGAACTAGGTTATTTATGCTACAATAAGACAAAATACACTGATTTTTAGTGAATACAAGGTTTTGGAGGCACTCCGTGGTGCACCCGCCAGCGCAGCTAGAGTGCCGATTTGAACTATAGAAGTTATTGCAAAACACCTTAAAAACACGTAATTCGCTTAGAAAACGCATTTTCAAGTGATTTGGAGGCATGTTTTGAGAAACCGTTTTTACTTCATATTTGAGCGTTTCACGGTCTGAAACGACGATTTTGCATGTATCTTAGGAAACATATTCTACCTGTAGGTTCGATGGAACTAGGTTAATTATGCTACAATAAGACAAAATACACTGATTTTTATTGAATACAAGGTTTTGGAGGCACTCCGTGGTGCACTCGCCAGCGCAGCTAGAGTGCCGATTTGAACTATAGAAGTTACTGCAAAACACCTTAAAAACACGTAATTCGCTTAGAAAACGCATTTTCAAGTGATTTGGAGACATGATTTGAGAAACAGTTTTTACATCATATTTGAGCGTTTCACGGTCTGAAACGACGATTTTGCATGTATTTTTGGAAACATATTCTACCTGTAGTTTTCATGGAACTAGGTTATTTATGCTACAATAAGACAAACACACTAATTTTTAGTGAATACAAGGTTTTAAAGGCACTCCGTGGTGCACTCGCCAGCGCAGCTAGAGTGCCGATTTGAAATTACTGCAAAACACCTTAAAAACACGTAATTCGCTTAGAAAACGCATTTTTAAGTGATTTGGAGACATGTTTTGAGAAACAGTTTTTACAGCATATTTGAGAGTTTTACGATCTGAAACGACGATTTTGCATGTATCTTTGGAAACATATTCTACCTGTAGTTACGTTGGAACTAGGTTATTTATGCTACAATAAGACAAAATACACATATTTTTAGTGAATACAAGGCTTTGGAGGCACTCCGTGGTGCACTCGCCAGCGCAGCTAGAGTGCCGATTTGAAATTACTGCAAAACACCTTAAAAACAGGTAATTCGCTTAGAAAACGCATTTTCAAGTGATTTGGAGACATGTTTTGAGAAACTGTTTTTTCAGCATATTTGAGCGTTTCACGATCTGAAACAACGATTATGTATGTTGACTTTGTAAACATATTCTACCTGTAGTTTCGATGGAACTAGGTTATTTATGCTATAATAAGGCAAAATACACAGATTTTTAGTGAATACAAGGTTTTGGAGGCACTCCGTGGTGCACTCGCCAGCGCAGCTAGACTGCCGATTTGAACTATAGAAGTTACAGCAAAACACCTTAAAAACACGTACTTCGCTTAGAAAACGCATTTTCAAGTGATTTGGAGACATGTTTTGTGAAACAGTTTTTACATCATATTTGAGCGTTTCACGGTCTGAAACGACGATTTTGTATGTAGACTTTGTAAACATATTCTACCTATAGTTTCGATGGAACAAGGTTATTTATGCTATAATAAGACAAAATACACTGTTTTTTAGTGAATACAACCTTTTGGAGGCACTCTGTGGTGCACTCGCCAGCGCAGCTAGAGTGCCGATTTGAACTATAGAAGTTAATGCAAAACACGTTAAAAACACGTAATTCGCTTAGAAAACGCATTTTCAAGTGATTAGGAGACATGTTTTGAAAAACAGTTTTTACAACATATTTGAGCATTTCACGGTCTGTAACGACGATTTTGTATGTAGACTTTGTAAACATATTCTACCTGTAGTTTTGATAGCAATTGGTTATTTAGGGTACAATAAGACAAAATACACTGTTTTTTAGTGAATACAACCTTTTGGGGGCACTCCGTAGTGCACTCGCCAGCGCACCTAGAGTGCCGATTTGAACTATAGAATTTACTGCAAAACACCTTAAAAACACGTAATTCGTTTAGAAAACGCATTTTCAAGTGATTTGGAGACATGTTTTGAGACACAGTTTTTACATCATATTTGAGCGTTTCACGGTCTGAAACGACGATTTTGTATGTAGACTTTGTAAACATATTCTACCTGTAGTTTCGATGGAACTAGGTTATTTATGCTACAATAAGACAAAATACACTGTTTTTTAGTAAGTACAACGTTTTGGGGGCACTCCGTGGTGCACTCGCCAGCGCAGCCAGAGTGCCGATTTGAACTATAGAAGTTACTGCAAAACACCTTAAAAACACGTAATTCGCTTAGAAAACGCATTTTCAAGTGATTTGGAGGCATGTTTTGAGAAACAGTTTTTACATCATATTTGAGCGTTTCACGGTCTGAAACGACGATTTTGCATGAATCTTTGGAAACATATTCTACCTGTAGGTTCGATGGAACTAGGTTAATTATGCTACAATAAGACAAAATACACTGATTTTTAGTGAATACAAGGTTTTGGAGGCACTCCGTGGTGCACTCGCCAGCGCAGCTAGAGTGCCGATTTGAACTATAGAAGTTACTGCAAAACACCTTAAAAACACGTAATTCGCTTAGAAAACGCATTTTCAAGTGATTTGGAGACATGATTTGAGAAACAGTTTTTACATCATATTTGAGCGTTTCACGGTCTGAAACGACGATTTTGCATGTACCTTTGGAAACATATTCTACCTGTAGTTTCGATGGAACTAGGTTATTTATGCTACAATAAGACAAACACACTGATTTTTAGTGAATACAAGGTTTTAAAGGCACTCCGTGGTGCACTCGCCAGCGCAGCTAGAGTGCCGATTTGAAGTTACTGCAAAACACCTTAAAAACACGTAATTCGCTTAGAAAACGCATTTTCAAGTGATTTGGAGACATGTTTTGAGAAACAGTTTTTACATCATATTTGAGCGTTTCACGGTCTGAAACGACGATTTTGTATGTAGACTTTGTAAACATATTCTACCTATAGTTTCGATGAAACTAGGTTATTTATGCTATAATAAGACAAAATACACTGTTTTTTAGTGAATACAACCTTTTGGGGGCACTCCGTGGTGCACTCGCCAGCGCAGCTAGAGTGCCGATTTGATGTTACTGCAAAACACCTTAAAAACACATAATTCGCTTAGAAAACGCATTTTCAAGAGATTTGGAGACATGTTTTGAGAAACAGTTTTTACAGCATATTTGCACGTTTTACGATCTGAAACGACAATTTTGCATGTATCTTTGGAAACATATTCTACCTGTAGTTTCGATGGAACTAGGTTATTTATGCTACAATAAGACAAAATACACTGTTTTTTAGTGAATACAAGGTTTTGGAGGCACTCTGTGGTGCACTCGCCAGCGCAGCTAGAGTGCCGATTTGAACTATAGAAGTTACAGCAAAACACCTTAAAAACACGTAATTCGCTTAGAAAACGCATTTTCAAGTGATTTGGAGACATGTTTTGAGAAAAAGTTTTTACAACATATTTGAGCGTTTCACGGTCTGAGACGACGATTTTGTATGTAGAATTTGTAAACATATTCTACCTGTAGTTTTGATAGCACTTGGTTATTTAGGGTACAATAAGACAAAATACAATGTTTTTTAGTGAATACAACCTTTTGGGGCACTCCGTGGTGCACTCGCCAGCGCAGCTAGAGTGCCGATTTGAACTATAGAAGTTACTGCAAAACACCTTAAAAACACTTAATTCGCTTAGAAAACACATTTTCAAGTGATTTGGAGACATGTTTTGAGAAACAGTTTTTACTTCATATTTGAGCGTTTCACGGTGTGAAACGACGATTTTGCATGAATCTTTGGAAACATATTCTACCTGTAGGTTCGATGGAACTAGGTTATTTATGCTACAATAAGAGAAAATACACTGATTTTTAGTGAATACAAGGTTTTGGAGACACTCGGTGGTGCACTCGCCAGCGCAGCTAGAGTGCCGATTTGAACTATAGAAGTTACTGCAAAACACCTTAAAAACACGTAATTCGCTTAGAAAACGCATTTTCAAGTGATTTGGAGACATGTTTTGAGAAACAGTTTTTACATCATATTTGAGCGTTTCACGATCTGAAACGACGATTTCGCATGTATCTTTGGAAACATATTCTACCCGTAGTTTCGATGGAACTAGGTTATTTATGCTACAATAAGAGAAAATACACTGATTTTTAGTGAATACAAGGTTTTGGAGGCACTCCGTGGTGCACTCGCCAGCGCAGCTAGAGTGCCGATTTGATGTTACTGCAAAACACCTTAAAAACACATAATTCGCTTAGAAAACGCATTTTCAAGAGATTTGGAGACATGTTTTGAGAAACAGTTTTTACAGCATATTTGCACGTTTTACGATCTGAAACGACAATTTTGCATGTATCTTTGGAAACATATTCTACCTGTAGTTTCGATGGAACTAGGTTATTTATGCTACAATAAGACAAAATACACTGTTTTTTAGTGAATACAAGGTTTTGGAGGCACTCCGTGGTGCACTCGCCAGCGCAGCTAGAGTGCCGATTTGAACTATAGAAGTTACAGCAAAACACCTTAAAAACACGTACTTCGCTTAGAAAACGCATTTTCAAGTGATTTGGAGACATGTTTTGAGAAACAGTTTTTACATCAAATTTGAGCGTTTAACGGTCTGAAACGACGATTTTGCATGTATCTTTGGAAACATATTCTACCTGTAGTTTCAATGGAATTAGGTCTTTTAGGATACAATAAGACAAAATACACTGTTTTTTAGTGAATACAACCTTTTGGGGCACTCCGTGGTGCACTCGCCATTGCTGCTAGAGTGCCGATTTGAACTATAGAAGTTACTGCAAAACACCTTAAAAACACGTAATTCGCTTAGAAAACGCATTTTCTAGTGATTTGGAGACATGTTTTGAGAAACAGTTTTTACAGCATATTTGAGCGTTTCACGATCTGAAACGACGATTATGTATGTTGACTTTGTAAATATATTCTACCTGTAGTTTCGATGGAACTAGGTTATTTATGCTATAATAAGACAAAATACACAGATTTTTAGTGAATACAAGGTTTTGGAGGCACTCCGTGGTGCACTCGCCAGCGCAGCTAGAGTGCCGATTTCAAGTTACTGCAAATCACCTTAAAAACACGTAATTCGCTTAGAAAACGCATTTTCAAGTGATTTGAAGACATGTTTTGTAAAACAGTTTTTACATCATATTTGAGCGTTTCACGGTCTGGAACGACGATTTTGTATGTAGACTTTGTAAACATATTCTACCTGTAGTTTCGATGGAACTAGGTTATTTAGGGTACAACAAGACAAAATACACTGTTTTTTTAGTGAATAAAACCTTTTGAGGGCACTCCGTGGTGCACTCGCCAGCGCAGCCAGAGTGCCGATTTGAACTATAGAAGTTACTGCAAAACACCTTAAAAACACGTAATTCGCTTAGAAAACGCATTTTTAAGTGATTTGGAGACATGTTTTGAGAAACAGTTTTTACATCATATTTGAGCGTTTCACGGTCTGAAACGACGATTTTGTATGTAGACTTCGTAAACATATTCTAAATGTAGTGTCGATAGCACTTGGTTATTTAGGGTACAATAAGACAAAATATACTGATTTTTAGAGAGTACAACCTTTTGGGGCACTCCGTGGTGCACTCGCCGGCGCAGCTATAGTGCCGATTTGAACTATAGAAGTTACTGCAAAACACCTTAAATACACGTAATTCGCTTAGAAAACGCATTTTCAAGAGATTTGGAGACATATTTTGAGAAACGATGTTTACATCATATTTGAGCGTTTCACGGTCTGAAACGACGATTTTGCGTGAATTTTTGGAAACATATTCTACCTGTAGGTTCGATGGAACTAGGTTATTTATGCTACAATAAGACAAAATACACTGATTTTTAGTGAATACAAGGTTTTGGAGGCACTCCGTGGTGCACTCGCCAGCGCAGCTAGAGTGCCAATTTGAACTATAGAAGTTACAGCAAAACACTTTAAAAACACGTAATTCGCTTAGAAAACGCATTTTCAAGTGATTTGGAGACATGTTTTGAGAAACAGTTTTTACATCATATTTGAGCATTTCACGGTCTGAAACGACGATTTTGTATGTAGACTTTGTAAACATATTCTACCTGTAGTTTCGATGGAACTAGGTTATTTAGGGTACAATAAGACAAAATACAATGTTTTTTAGTGAATACAACCTTTTGGGGGCACTACGTGGTGCACTCGTCAGCGCAGCCAGAGTGCCGATTTATACTATAGAAGTTACTGCAAAACACCTTAAAAACACGTAATTAGCTTAGAAAACGCATTTTCAAGTGATTTGGAGACATGTTTTGAGACACAGTTTTTACATCATATTTGAGCGTTTCACGGTCTGAAACGACGATTTTGTATGTAGAATTTGTAAACATATTCTACCTGTAGTTTCGATAGCACTTGGTTATTTAGGGTATAATAAGACAAAATACACTGTTTTTTAGTGAACACAACCTTTTGGGGCACTCCGTGGTGCACTCGCCAGCGCAACTAGAGTGCCGATTTGAAGTTACTGCAAAACACCTTAAAAACACGTAATTCGCGTAGAAAACGCGTTTTCAAGTGATTTGGAGACATGTTTTGAGAAACTGGTTTTACAGCAAATTTGAACGTTTTACCATCTGAAACGACGATTTTGCATGTATCTTTGGAAACATATTCTACCTGTAATTTCAATGGAACTAGGTTATTTATGCTACAATTAGACAAAATACACTGTTTTTTAGTAAGTACAACCTTTTGGGGGCACTCCGTGATGCACTTGCCAGCGCAGCTAGAGTGCCAATTTGAACTATAGAAGTTACTGCAAAACACCTTAAAAAAAACACGTAATTCGCTTAGAAAACGCATTTTCAAGTGATTTGGAGATATGTTTTGAGAAACAGTTTTTACACCATATTTGAGCGTTTCACGATCTGAAACGACGATTTTGCATATATCTTTGGAAACATATTCTACCTATTGTTTCGATGGAACTAGGTTATTTATGCTACAATAAGACAAAATACACTGATTTTTAGTGAATACAAGGTTTTGAAAGCACTCCGTGGTGCACTCGCCAGCGCAGCTAGAGTGCCGTTTCGATGTTACTGCAAAACAACTTAAAAACACGTAATTCGCTTAGAAAACGCATTTTCAAGTGATTTGGAGACATGTTATATGAAACAGTTTTTACAGCATATTTGAGCGTTTCACGATCTGAAACGACGATTATGTATGTTGACTTTGTAAACATATTCTACCTGTAGTTACGATGGAACTAGATTATTTATGCTACAATAAGACAAAATACACAGATTTTTAGTGAATACAAGGTTTTGGAGGCACTCCGTGGTGCACTCGCCAGCGCAGCTAGAGTGCCAATTTGAACTATAGAAGTTACTGCAAAACACCTTAAAAATACGTAATTCGCTTAGAATACGCATTTTCAAGTGATTTGGATACATGTTTTGAGAAACAGTTTTTACATCATATTTGAGCGTTTCACGGTCTGAAACGACGATTTTGTATGTAGACTTTGTAAACATATTCTACCTGTAGTTTCAAAAGCACTTGGTTATTTAGGGTACAATAAGACAAAATACACTGTTTTTTAGTGAATACAACCTTTTGGAGGCACTCCGTGGTGCACTCGCCAGCGCAGCTAGAGTGCCGATTTGAACTATAGAAGTTACTGCAAAACACCTTAAAAACACGTAATTCGCTTAGAAAACGCATTTTCAAGTGATTTGGAGACATGTTTTGAGAAACAGTTTTTACAGCATATTTGAGCGTTTCACGATCTGAAACGACGATTTTGCATGTACCTTTGGAAACATATTCTACCTGTAGTTTCGATGGAACTAGTTTATTTAGGTTACAATAAGACAAAATACACTGTTTTTTAGTGAATACAACCTTTTGGAGGCACTCCGTGGTGCACTCGCCAGCGCAGCTAGAGTGCCGATTTGAACTATAGAAGTTACTGCAAAACACCTTAAAAACACGTAATTCGCTTAGAAAAAGCATTTTCAAGTGATTTGGAAATATGTTTTGAGAAACAGTTTTTACATCATATTTGAGCGTTTCATTGTCTGAAACGACGATTTTGCATGAATCTTTGGAAACATATTCTACCTGTAGTTTCAATGGAATTAGGTCTTTTAGGATACAATAAGACAAAATACACTGTTTTTTAGTGAATACAACCTTTTGGGGCACTCCGTGGTGCACTCGCCATTGCTGCTAGAGTGCCGATTTGAACTATAGAAGTTACTGCAAAACACCTTAAAAACACGTAATTCGCTTAGAAAACACATTTTCAAGTGATTTGGAGACATGTTTTGAGAAACAGTTTTTACATCATATTTGAGCGTTTCACGGTCTGAAACGACGATTTTGTATGTAGACTTTGTAAACATATTCTACCTGTAGTTTCGATAGCACTTGGTTATTTATGGTACAATAAGACAAAATACACTGTTTTTTAGTGAATACAACCTTTTGGGGCACTCCGTGGTACACTCGCCAGCGCAGCTAGAATGCCGATTTGAACTATAGAAGTTACTGCAAAACACCTTAAACACACGTAATTCGCTTAGAAAACGCATTTTCAAGCGATTTGGAGACATGTTTTGAGAAACAAATTTTACATCATATTTGAGCGTTTCACGGTCTGAAACGACGATTTTGCATGAATCTTTAGAAACATAATCTACCTGTAGTTTCGATGGAACTAGGTTATTTATGCTACAATAAGACAAAATACACTGATTTTTAGTGAATACAAGGTTTTGGAGACACTCCGTGTTGCACTCGCCAGCGCAGCTAGAATGCCGATTTGAACTATAGAAGTTACTGCAAAACACCTTAAAAACACGTAATTTGCTTAGAAAACGCATTTTCAAGTGATTTGAAGACATGTTTTGAGAAACAGTTTTTACATCATATTTGAGCGTTTCACGATCTAAAACGACGATTTTGCATGTATCTTTGGAAACATATTCTACCTGTAGTTTCGATGGAACTAGATTATTTATGCTATAATAAGACAAAATACACAGATTTTTAGTGAATACAAGGTTTTGGAGGCACTCCGTGGTGCACTCGCCAGCGCAGCTAGAGTGCCGATTTGAACTATAGAAGTTACTGCAAAACACCTTAAAAACACGTAATTCGCTTAGAAAACGCATTTTCAAGTGATTTGGAGACATGTTTTAAAAAACAGTTTTTACAGCATATTTGAGCGTTTCACGATCTGAAACGACGATTTTGCATGTACCTTTGGAAACATATTCTACCTGTAGTTTCGATGGAACTAGTTTATTTAGGGTACAATAAGACAAAATACACTGTTTTTTAGTGAATACAACCTTTTGGAGGCACTCCGTGGTGCACTCGCCAGCGCAGCTAGAGTGCCGATTTGAACTATAGAAGTTACTGCAAAACACCTTAAAAACACGTAATTCGCTTAGAAAAAGCATTTTCAAGTGATTTGGAAACATGTTTTGAGAAACAGTTTTTACATCATATTTGAGCGTTTCATTGTCTGAAACGACGATTTTGCATGAATCTTTGGAAACATATTCTACCTGTAGTTTCAATGGAACTAGGTCTTTTAGGATACAATAAGACAAAATACACTGTTTTTTAGTGAATACAACCTTTTGGGGCACTCCGTGGTGCACTCGCCATTGCTGCTAGAGTGCCGATTTGAACTATAGAAGTTACTGCAAAACACCTTAAAAACACGTAATTCGCTTAGAAAACGCATTTTCAAGTGATTTGGAGACATGTTTTGAGAAACAGTTTTTACATCATATTTGAGCGTTTCACGGTCTGAAACGACGATTTTGTATGTAGACTTTGTAAACATATTCTACCTGTAGTTTCGATAGCACTTGGTTATTTATGGTACAATAAGACAAAATACACTGTTTTTTAGTGAATACAACCTTTTGGGGCACTCCGTGGTACACTCGCCAGCGCAGCTAGAATGCCGATTTGAACTATAGAAGTTACTGCAAAACACCTTAAAAACACGTAATTCGCTTAGAAAACGCATTTTCAAGTGATTTGGAGACATGTTTTGAGAAACAAATTTTACATCATATTTGAGCGTTTCACGGTCTGAAACGACGATTTTGCATGAATCTTTGGAAACATATTCTACTTGTAGGTTCGATGGAACTAGGTTATTTATGCTACAATAAGACAAAATACACTGATTTTTAGTGAATACAAGGTTTTGGAGACACTCCGTGGTGCACTCGCCAGCGCAGCTAGAGTGCCGATTTGAACTATAGAAGTTACTGGAAAACACCTTAAAAATACGTAATTCGCTTAGAAAACGCATTTTCAAGTGATTTGGAGACATGTTTTGAGAAAAAGTTTTTACATCATATTTGAACGTTTCACGATCTGTACCGACGATTTTGTATGTATCTTTGGAAACATATTCTACCTGTAGTTTTGATGGAACTAGGTTATTTATGCTACAATAAGACAAGATACACTGATTTTTAGTGAATACAAGGTTTTGGAGGCACTCCGTGGTGCACTCGCCAGCGCAGCTAGAGTGCCGATTTGAAGTTACTGCAAAACACCTTAAAAACACTTAATTCGCTTAGAAAACGCATTTTCAAGTGATTTGGAGACATTTTTTGAGAAACAGTTTTTACAGCATATTTGAGCGTTTTACGATCTGAAACGACGATTTTGCATGTATCTTTGGAAACATATTCTACCTGTAGTTTCGATGGAACTAGGTTATTTATGCTACAATAAAACAAAATACACTGATTTTTAGTGAATACAAGGTTTTGGAGGCACTCCGTGGTGCACTCGCCAGCGCAGCTAGAGTGTCGATTTGAACTATAGAAGTTACAGCAAAACACCATAAAAACGCGTAATTCGCTTAGAAAACGCATTTTCAAGTGATTTGGAGACATGTTTTGAGAAACAGTTTTTACATCATATTTGAGCGTTTCACGGTCTGAAACGACGATTTTGTATTTAGACTTTGTAAACATATTCTACCTGTAGTTTTGATAGCACTTGGTTATTTAGGGTACAATAAGACAAAATACACTGTTTTTTGGTGAGGGGCTGTCCTTAAATTACGTAACGCTTCATGGGGAAGGGGGTCAAGAGTAGCGTTACGAAGCGTTACGAGGGGGTGGGGGAGGGTTAATGTGTGAGTTACGTAACAATAAAATATAAAAAATATTACTAAACTTGCTTTAATAGTTTTGAAACTTTCAAATTTCGCGGTGCTAATTCGTATATGCAGGCAGTCGTTTGTTTTCAATAACAGTCAACATAATATGTCGGGCACAGTTCAAATTCGGCCCAGTGTTCTTTCATTCGTGCAATGCAATTCATATTAAAACAGGAATTCAAGTAGTGTTGATAAGGAAAAACTTTTCAATAGTTTGTTAAAAGCATATGGAAATGCATATGCTTTTAATTTCTGTGCTGTAATTTTTTCATCTTTATGTACACTAATTTAACTAGTTTGTTTCAAATTTTAACTGAATATTAAAGAGGCCATATACTTTTATATCCAGTAAAGGAATTGGGGTGACAAGCCGTAGGGCAAGAGTAGTACATTATTTTTCATCTTTATGTAAATTAATTTAAATAGTTGCTGTTCTGTTCTGTTATTTTTCATCTTTATATACATTAATTTAAATAGTTTATGTTTCAAATTTTAACTGAATATTAAGGAGGTCATATACTTTTATATCCAGTAAAGAAATTGGGGTGACAAGCCGTAGGGCAAGAGTAGTACATTATTTTTCATCTTTATGTATATTAATTTAAATAGTTGCTGTTCTGTTCTGTTATTTTTCATCTTTATATACATTAATTTAAATAGTTTCTGTTTTAAAATTTAACTGAATATTAAGGAGGCCATATACTTTTATATACAGTAACGAAATTGGAGTGACAAGCTGTAGGACAAGAGTAGTACATTATTTTTCATCTTTATGTACATTAATTTAAATAGTTTATGTTTCAAATTTTAACTGAATATTAAGGAGGCCATATAGTTTTATATCCAGTAAAAAAATGGGGGGTCAAGTACTGCGTCACGTAATATATAAGGGAGGATCATGTTTGCGTTACGGGTGCGTTACAAAGGGGTGAGGGGGTATTAAAAATTTTCTAATTTTGCGTTACGTAATTTAAGGACAGCCCCTGAATAAAACCTTTTGGGGGCACTCCGTGGTGCACTCGCCAGCGCAGCTAGAGTGCCGATTTGAACTATAGAAGTTACTGCAAAACATCTTAAAAACACGTAATTCGCGTAGAAAACACATTTTCAAGTGATTTGGAGACATGTTTTGTTAAACAGTTTTTACATCATATTTGAGCGTTTCACGGTCTGAAACAACGATTTTCTATGTAGACTTTGTAAACATATTCTACCTGTAGTTTCGATAGCACTTGGTTATTTAGGGTACAATAAGACAAAATACACTGTTTTTTAGTGAGGGGCTGTCCTTAAATTACGTAACGCTTCAAGGGAAGGGTGGGGTCAAGAGTATCGTTACGAAGCGTTACGAGAGGGTGGAGGAGGGTTAATGTGTGAGTTACGTAACGATAAAATATAAAAAATATTGCTAAACTTGCTTTAATAATTTTGAAACATTCAAATTTCGTGGTGCTAATTCGTATATGCAGGCAGTCGTGTGTTTTCAATAACAGTCAACATAATAGGTACGTTCAATAAGCCAAGCAAACAAGCAACCGGAAGTAAAAGTTGTTGAACGAATTTGCTAGCCTAGCATTTGCTTGATTTGCTCGCAAGCAATCCAAGCCACAATTTTCTCGCTTGTCTTGCTAAGTGTCAAATATAATGGAGGGAAATATAAATTTTACATACATGAAGTTAACTTGAACTGTTTCTATTTCTTTATATGGTGTGTGTCTATCAACCACATGTAAAAAAGGCTTTCAGAGTTTTATGATGGATGTTTATAACATTATTAAATTTGAAATATTTTGTTATAGTCAATATAGCTCCTTCCAAATTAATCCCACTATGTAAAAATAAATATATAAATTCATTTTCCATATGTTCGCAGACCAAGAAAAGAAATACAACAGGTACACAATTACACAATGTTATATTTGACATCTATATACGTTTCTCGATGACAGTTGTGGATGACAGTTCGTCATATAGCTAGCAAATCGTTCAGCGCACTAAGCAACAAGCCTCGTTTGCTGACCTAGCATTCGCTAGATTTGCTTACTTCATTAAACGCACCTATAATGTCGGGCACAGTTCAAATTTGGCCCAGTGGTTTTTCATTCGTGCAATGCAATTCATATTAAAACATGAATTCAAGTAGTGTTGATAAGGAAAAACTTTTCAATAGTTTGTTAAAAGCATATGGAAATGCATATGCTTTTAATTTCTATGCTGTTATATTTTCATCTTTATGTACATTAATTTAATTAGTTTGTTTCAAATTTTAACTGAATATTAAAGAGGCCATATACTTTTATATCCAGTAAAGAAATTGGTGTGACAAGCCGTAGAGCAAGAGTAGTACATTATTTTTCATCTTTATGTACATTAATTTAAATAGTTTCTGTTCTGTTCTGTTATTTTTATCTTCATGTACATTAATTTAAATAGTTTCTGTTTCAAATTTTAACTAAATATTATGGAGGCCATATATTTTATATCCAGTAAAGAAATTGGGGTGACAAGCCGTAGGGCAAGAGTAGTACATTATTTTTCATCTTTATGTATATTAATTTAAATAGTTTCTGTTCTGTTCTGTTATTTTTCATCTTTATGTACATTAATTTAAATAGTTTCTGTTTCAAATTTTAACTGAATTTTAAGGAGGCCATATACTTTTATATCCAGTAAAGGAATTGGGGTGACAAGCCGTAGGGCAAGAGTAGTACATTATTTTTCATCTTTATGTATATTAATTTAAATAGTTGCTGTTCTGCTATTTTACATCTTTATATACATTAATTTAAATAGTTTCTGTTTCAAATTTTAACTGAATATTAAAGAGGCCATATACTTTTATATCCAGTAAAGAAATTGGGGTGTCAAGCCGTAGGGCAAGAGTAGTACATTATTTTTCATCTTTATGTATATTAATTTAAATAGTTGCTGTTCTGTTTTGTTATTTTTCATCTTTATGTACATTAATTTAAATAGTTTCTGTTTCAAATTTTAACTGAATATTAAGGAGGCCATATACTTTTATATTCAGTAAAGAAATTGGGGTGACAAGCCGTAGGGCAAGAGTAGTACATTATTTTTCATCTTTATGTATATTAATTTAAATAGTTGCTGTTCTGTTATTTTTCATCTTTATGTACATTAATTTAAATAGTTTCTGTTTCAAATTTTAACTGAATATTAAGGAGGCCATATACTTTTATATCCAGTAAAGGAATTGGGGTGACAAGCCGTAGGGCAAGAGTAGTACATTATTTTTTATCTTTATGTATATTAATTTAAATAGTTGCTGTTCTGTTATTTTTCATCTTTATATATATTAATTTGAATAGTGTCTGTTTCAAATTTTAACTGAATATTAAAGAGGCCATATACTTTTATATCCAGTAAATAAATTGGAGTGACAAGCCGTAGAGCAAGAGTAGTACATTATTTTTCATCTTTATGTACATTAATTTAAATAGTTTCTGTTCTGTTCTGATATTTTTCATCTTTATGTACATTAATTTAAATAGTTTCTGTTTCAAATTTTAACTGAATATTAAGGAGGCCATATACTTTTATATCCAGTAAAGAAATTGGGGTGACAAACCGTAGGGCAAGAGTAGTACATTATTTTTCATCTTTATGTACATTAATTTAAATAGTTTATGTTTCAAATTTTAACTGAATATTAAGGAGGCCATATACTTTTATATCCAGTAAAAAAATAGGGGGTCAAGTACTGCGTCACGTAATATATAAGGGAGGATCATGTTTGCGTTACGGGTGCGTTACAAAGGGGTGGGGGGGGTATTAAAAATTTCCTAATTTTGCGTTACGTAATTTAAGGACAGCCCCTGAATAAAACCTTTTGGGGGCACTCCGTGGTGCACTCGCCAGCGCAGCTAGAGTGCCGATTTGAACTGTAGAAATTACTGCAAAACATCTTAAAAACACGTAATTCGCGTAGAAAACGCATTTTCAAGTGATTTGGAGACATGTTTTGAGAAACAGTTTTTACATCATATTTGAGCGTTTCACGGTCTGAAACAACGATTTTGTATGTAGACTTTGTAAACATATTCTACCTGTAGTTTCGATAGCACTTGGTTATTTAGGGTACAATAAGACAAAATACACTGTTTTTTAGTGAGGGGCTGTCCTTAAATTACGTAACGCTTCAAGGGAAGGGTGGGGTCAAGAGTATCGTTACGAAGCGTTACGAGAGGGTGGAGGAGGGTTAATGTGTGAGTTACGTAACGATAAAATATAAAAAATATTGCTAAACTTGCTTTAATAATTTTGAAACATTCAAATTTCGCGGTGCTAATTCGTATATGCAGGCAGTCGTGTGTTTTCAATAACAGTCAACATAATATGTCGGGCACATTTCAAATTCGGCCCAGTGGTCTTTCATTCGTGCAATGCAATTCATATTAAAACATGAATTCAAGTAATGTTGATAAGGAAAACTTTTCAACAGTTTGTTAAAAGCATATAGAAATGCATATGCTTTTAATTTCTGTGGTTATTTTTTCATCTTTATGTACATTAATTTAATTAGTTTGTTTCAAATTTTAACAGAATATTAAAGAAGCCATATACTTTATATCCAGTAAAGAAATTGGGGTGACAAGCTGTAGGGCAAGTGTAGTACATCATTTTTCATCTTTATGTATATTAATTTAAATAGTTGCTGTTCTGTTCTGTTATTTTTCATCTTTATATACATTAATTTAAATAGTTTCTGTTTCAAATTTTACCTGAATATTAAGGAGGCCATATACTTTTATATCCAGTAAAGAAATTGGGGTGACAAGCCGTAGGGCAAGAGCATTACATTAATTTTCATCTTTATGTATATTAATTTAAATAGTTGCTGTTCTGTTCTGTAATTTTTTCATCTTTATATACATAAATTTAAATAGTTTCTGTTTCAAATTTTAACTGAATATTAAGGAGGCCATATACTTTTTTATCCAGTAAAGAAATTAGGGTGACAAGACGTAGGGCAAGAGTAGTACATTATTATTCATCTTTATGCATATTAATTTAAATAGTTGCTGTTCTGTTAACAGTTTCTGTTTCAAATTTTAACTGAATATTAAGGAGGCCATATACTTTTATATCCAGTAAGGAAATTGGGGTGACAAGCCGTAGGGCAAGAGTAGTACATTATTTTTCATCTTTATGTACATTAATTTAAATAGTTGCTGTTCTGTTCTGTTATTTTTCATCTTTATATACATTAATTTAAATAGTGTCTGTTTCAAATTTTAAATGAATATTAAGGAGGCCATATTCTTTTATATCCAGTAAAGAAATTGGGGTGACAAGCCGTAGGGCAAGAGTAGTACATTATTTTTCATCTTTATGTATATTAATTTAAATAGTTTCTGTTCTTTTCTGTTATTTTTCATCTTTATGTACATTAATTTAAATAGTTTCTGTTTCAAATTTTAACTGAATATTAAGGAGGCCATATACTTTTATATCCAGTAAAGAAATTGGGGTGACAAGCCGTACAACAAGAGTAGTACATTATTTTTCATCTTTATGTATATTAATTTAAATAGTTGCTGTTCTGTTATTTTTCATCTTTATATACATTAATTTAAATAGTTTCTGATTCAAATTTTAACTGAATATTAAAGAGGCCATATACTTTTATAGCCAGTAAAGAAATTGGGGTGACAAGCCGTAGGGCAAGAGTAGTACATTATTTTTCAACTTTATGTATATTAATTTAAATAGTTGCTGTTCTGTTCTACTATTTTTCATCTTTATGTACATTAATTTAAATAGTTTCTGTTTCAAATTTTAACTGAATATTAAGGAGGCCATATACTTTTATATCCAGTAAAGAAATTGGGGTGACAAGCCGTAGGGCAAGAGTAGTACATTATTTTTCATCTTTATGTATATTAATTTAAATAGTTGCTGTTCTGTTCTGTTATTTTTCATCTTTATATACATTAATTTAAATAGTGTCTGTTTCAAATTTTAAATGAATATTAAGGAGGCCATATTCTTTTATATCCAGTAAAGAAATTGAGGTGACAAGCCGTAGGGCAAGAGTAGTACATTATTTTTCATCTTTATGTACATTAATTTAAATAGTTTCTATACTGTTCTGTTATTTTTCATTTTTATGTACATTAATTTAAATAGTTTCTGTTTCAAATTTTAACTGAATATTAAGGAGGCCATATACTTTTATATCCAGTAAATAAATTGGGGTGACAAGCCGTAGGGTAAGGTAGTACGTTATTTTTCATCTTTATGTATATTAATTTAAATAGTTGCTGTTCTGTTCTGTTATTTTTCATCTTTATGCACATTAATTTAAATAGTTTCTATTTCAAATTTTAACTAAAAATTAAGGAGGCCATATACTTTTATATCTAGTAAAAAATTGGAGTGACAAGCCGTAGGGCAAGAGTAGTACATTATTTTTCATCTTTATGTACATTAATTTAAATAGTTTCTGTTCTGTTCTGTTATTTTTCATATATATGTACATTAATGTAAATAGTTTCTGTTTCAAATTTTAACTGAATATTAAAGAGGCCATATACTTTTATATCCAGTAAAAAAATGGGGGGGTCAACTAATAATAATATATGGGTGGTTTGCGTTACGGGTACGTTACAAAGGGTGTAGGGGTATTAAAAATTTCCTAATTTTGCGTTACGTAATATAAGGACAGCCCCTGAAGACAACCTTTTGGGGGCACTCCGTGGTGCACTCGCCAGCGCATCTAGAGTGCCGTTTTGAACTATAGAAGTTACTGCAAAACACCTTAAAAACACGTGATTCGCTTAGAAAACGCATTTTCAAGTAATTTGGAGACATGTTTTGAAAAACAGATTGTACATCATATTTGAGCGTTTCACGGTCTGAAACGACGATTTTGTATGTAGATTTTGTAAACATATTCTACCTGTAGTTTCGATGGAACTAGGTTATTTAGGGTACAATAAGACAAAATACACTGTTTTTTAGTGAATACAACCTTTTGGGGGCACTCCGTGGTGCACTCGCCAGCGCAGCCAGAGTGCCACTTTGAAATATAGAAGTTACTGCAAAACACCTTAAAAACACGTAATTCGCTTAGAAAACGCATTTTCAAGTGATTTGGAGACATGTTTTGAAAAACAGTTTTTACATCATATTTGAGCGTTTCACGGTCTGAAACGACGATTTTGTATGTAGACTTTGTAAACATATTCTACCTGTAGTTTCGATAGCACTTGGTTATTTAGGGTACAATAAGACTAAATACACTGTTTTTTAGTGAATACAACCTTTTGGGGCACTCCGTGGTGCACTCGCCAGCGCAACTAGAGTGCCGATTTGAACCATAGAAGTTACTGCAAAACACCTTAAAAACACGTATTTCGCTTAGAAAACGCATTTACAAGTGATTTGGAGACATGTTTTGAGAAACAGTTTTTACATCATATTTGAACGTTTCACGGTCTGAAACGACGAATTTGCATGAATCTTAGGAAACATATTCTACCTGTAGTTTCGATGGAACTAGGTTATTTATGCTTTAATAAGACAAAATACACTGATTTTTAGTGAATACAAGGTTTTGGAGGCACTCCGTGGTGCACTCGCCAGCGCAGCTAGAGTGCCGATTTGAACTATAGAAGTTCCTGCAAAACACCTTAAAAACACGTAATTTGCTTAGAAAACGCATTTTGAAGTGATTTGAAGACATGTTTTGAAAAACAGTTTTTACGTCATATTTGAGCGTTTCACGATCTGAAACGATGATTTTGCATGTATCTTTGGAAACATATTCTACCTGTAGTTTCGATGAAACTAGGTTATTTATGCTACAATAAGACATCATACACTGATTTTTAGTAAATACAAGGTTTTGGAGGCACTCCGTGGTGCACTCGCCAGCGCAGCTAGAGTGCCGATATGAAGTTACTGCAAAACACCTTAAAAACACGTAATTCGTTTAGAAAACGCATTTTCAAGTGATTTGGAGACATGTTTTGAGAAACAGTTTTTACAGCATATTATTGTTCGTTTCACGATCTAAAACGTCGATTTTGCATGTAACTTTGGAAACATATTCTACCTGTAGTTTCGATGGAACTAGGTTATTTATGCTACAATAAGACAAAATACACTGATTTTTAGTGAATACAAGGTTTTGGAGGCACTCCGTGGTGCACTCGCCAGCGCAGCTAGAGTGCCGATTTGAAGTTACTGCAAAACACCTTAAAAACACGTAATTCCCTTAGAAAACGCATTTTTAAGTGATTTGGAGACATGTTTTGAGAAACAGTTTTTACAGCATATTTGAGCGTTTCACGAACTGAAACGACGATTTTGCACGTATCTTTGGAAACATATTCTACCTGTAGTTTCGATGGAACTAGGGTATTTATGCTACAATAAGACAAAATACACTGATTTTTAGTGAATACAATATTTTAGAGGCACTTCGTGGTGCACTCGCCAGCGCAGCTAGAGTGCCGATTTGAACTATAGAAGTTACTGCAAAACACCTTAAAAACACGTAATTCGCTTAGAAAACGCATTTTCAAGTGATTTGGTGACATGTTTTGAGAAACAGTTTTTACATCATATTTGAGCGTTTCACGGTCTGAAACGACGATTTTGTATGTAGACTTTCTAAACATATTCTACCTGTATTTTCGATAGCACTTGGTTATTAAGGGTACAATAAGACAAAATGCACTGTTTTTTAGTGAATACAACCTTTTGGGGCACTCCGTGGTGCACTCACCAGCGCAGCTAGAGTGCCGATTTGAACTATAGAAGTTACTGCAAAACACCTTAAAAACACGTAATTCGCTTAGAAAACGCATTTTCAAGTGATTTGGAGACATGTTTTGAGAAACAGTTTTTACATCATATTTGAGCGTTTCACGGTCTGAAACGACGATTTAGCATGAATCTTTGGAAACATATTCTACCTGTAGTTTCGATGGAACTAGGTTAAATATGCTACAATAAGACAAAATACACTGCTTTTTAGTGAATACAACCTTTTGAGGGCACTCCGTGGTGCACTCGCCAACGCAGCTAGAGTGCCGATTTGAACTATAGAAGTTACTGCAAAACACCTTAAAAACACGTAATTCGCTTAGAAAACGCATTTTTAAGTTGGAGACATGTTTTGAGAAACAGTTTTTACATCATATTTGAGCGGTTCACGGTCTGAAACGGCGATTTTGTAAGTAGACTTTGTAAACATATTCTACCTGTAGTTTCGATAGCACTTGGTTATTTAGGATACAATAAGACAAAGTACACTGTTTTTTAGTGAATACAACCTTTTGGGGCACTCCGTGGCGCACTCGCCAGCGCAGCTAGAGTGCCGATTTGAACTATAGAAGTTACTGCAAAACACCTTATAAACACGTAATTTGCTTAGAAAACGCATTTTGAAGTGATTTGAAGACATGTTTTGAGAAACAGTTTTTACGTCATATTAGAGCGTTTCACGATCTGAAACGATGATTTTGCATGTATCCTTGGAAACATATTCTACCTGTAGTTTCGATGGAACTAGGTTATTTATGCTACAATAAGACAAAATACACTGATTTTTAGTGAATACAAGGTTTTGGAGGCACTCCATGGTGCACTCGCCAGCGCAGCTAGAGTGCCGATTTGAAGTTACTGCAAAACACCTTAAAAACACGTAATTCGTTTAGAAAACGCATTTTCAAGTGATTTGGAGACATGTTTTGAGAAACAGTTTTTACAGCATATTTGAGCGTTTCACGATCTGAAACGACGATTTTGCATGTATCTTTGGAAACATATTCTACCTGTAGTTTCGATGGAACTAGGTTATTTATGCTACAATAAGACAAAATACACTGATTTTTAGTGAATACAATATTTTAGAGGCACTTCGTGGTGCACTCGCCAGCGCAGCTAGAGTGCCGATTTGAACTATAGAAGTTACAGCACAACACCTTAAAAACACGTAATTCGTTTAGAAAACGCATTTTCAAGTGATTTGGAGACATGTTTTGAGAAACAGTTTTTACATCATATTTGAGCGTTTCACGGTCTGAAACGACGATTTAGCATGAATCTTTGGAAACATATTCTACCTGTAGTTTCGATGGAACTAGGTTATTTATGCTACAATAAGACAAAATACACTGATTTTTAGTGAAAACAAGTTTTTGGGGGCACTCCGTGGTGCACTCGACAGCGCAGCTAGAGTGCCGATTTGAACTATAGAAGTTACAGCAAAACACGTAATTCGCTTAGAAAACGCATTTTCAAGTGATTTGTACACATGTTTTGAGAAACAGTTTTTACATCATATTTGAGCGTTTCACGGTCTGAAACGACGATTTTGTATGTAGACTTTGTAAACATATTCTACCTGTAGTTTCGATGGAACTAGGTTATTTAGGGTACAATAAGACAAAATACACTGTTTTTTAGTGAATACAACCTTTTGGGGGCACTCCGTGGTGCACTCGCCAGCGCAGCCAGAGTGCCGATTTGAACTATAGAAGTTACTGCAAAACACCTTAAAAACACGTAATTCGCTTAAAAAACGCATTTTCAAGTGATTTGGAGACATGTTTTGAGAAACAGTTTTTACATCATATTTGAGCGTTTCACGGTCTGAAACGACGATTTTGTATGTAGACTTTGTAAACATATTCTACCTGTAGTTTCGATGGAACTAGGTTATTTAGGGTACAATAAGACAAAATACACTGTGTTTTAGTGAATACAACCTTTTAGGGGTACTCCGTGGTGCACTCGCCAGCGCAGCCAGAGTGCCGATTTGAACTATAGAAGTTACTGCAAAACACCTTAAAAACACGTAATTCGCTTAGAAAACGCATTTTCAAGTGATTTGGAGACATGTTTTGAGAAACAGTTTTTACATCATATTTAAGCGTTACACGGACTGAAACGACGATTTTGTATGTAGACTTTGTAAACATATTCTACCTGTAGTTTCGATAGCACTTGGTTTTTTAGGGTACAATAAGACAAAATACACTGTTTTTTAGTGAATACAACCTTTTGGGGCACTCCGTGGTGCACTCACCAGCGCAGCTAGAGTGCCGATTTGAACTATAGAAGTTACTGCAAAACACCTTAAAAACACGTAATTCGCTTAGAAAACGCATTTTTAAGTGATTTGGAGACATGTTTTGAGAAAAAGTTTTTACATCATATTTGAGCGTTTCACGGTCTGAAACGACGATTTAGCATGAATCTTTGGAAACATATTCTACCTGTAGTTTCGATGGAACTAGGTTATTTATGCTACAATAAGACAAAATACACTGATTTTTAGTGAAAACAAGGTTTTGGAGGCACTCCGTGGTGCACTCGCTAGCGCAGCCAGAGTGCCGATTTAAACTATAGAAGTTACTGCAAAACACCTTAAAAACACGTAATTCGCTTAGAAAACGCATTTTCAAGTGATTTGGATACATGTTTTGAGAAACAGTTTTTACATCATATTTGAGCGTTTCACGGTCTGAAACGATGAATTTGTATGTATACTTTGTAAACATATTCTACCTGTAGTTTCAATAGAACTAGGTTATTTAGGGTACAATAAGACAAAATACACTGTTTTTTGTGAATACAACCTTTTGGGGGCACTCCGTGGTGCACTCGCCAGCGCAGCCAGAGTGCCGATTTGAACTATAGAAGTTACTGCAAAACACCTTAAAAACACGTAATTCGCTTAGAAAACGCATTTTCAAGTGATTTGGAGACATGTTTTGAGAAACAGTTTTTACATCATATTTGAGCGTTTCACGGTCTGAAACGACGATTTAGCATGAATCTTTGGAAACATATTCTACCTGTAGTTTCGATGGAACTAGGTTATTTATGCTACAATAAGACAAAATACACTGATTTTTAGTGAAAACAAGTTTTTGGGGGCACTCCGTGGTGCACTCGACAGCGCAGCTAGAGTGCCGATTTGAACTATAGAAGTTACAGCAAAACACGTAATTCGCTTAGAAAACGCATTTTCAAGTGATTTGTACACATGTTTTGAGAAACAGTTTTTACATCATATTTGAGCGTTTCACGGTCTGAAACGACGATTTTGTATGTAGACTTTGTAAACATATTCTACCTGTAGTTTCGATGGAACTAGGTTATTTAGGGTACAATAAGACAAAATACACTGTTTTTTAGTGAATACAACCTTTTGGGGGCACTCCGTGGTGCACTCGCCAGCGCAGCCAGAGTGCCGATTTGAACTATAGAAGTTACTGCAAAACACCTTAAAAACACGTAATTCGCTTAAAAAACGCATTTTCAAGTGATTTGGAGACATGTTTTGAGAAACAGTTTTTACATCATATTTGAGCGTTTCACGGTCTGAAACGACGATTTTGTATGTAGACTTTGTAAACATATTCTACCTGTAGTTTCGATGGAACTAGGTTATTTAGGGTACAATAAGACAAAATACACTGTGTTTTAGTGAATACAACCTTTTAGGGGTACTTCGTGGTGCACTCGCCAGCGCAGCCAGAGTGCCGATTTGAACTATAGAAGTTACTGCAAAACACCTTAAAAACACGTAATTCGCTTAGAAAACGCATTTTCAAGTGATTTGGAGACATGTTTTGAGAAACAGTTTTTACATCATATTTAAGCGTTACACGGACTGAAACGACGATTTTGTATGTAGACTTTGTAAACATATTCTACCTGTAGTTTCGATAGCACTTGGTTTTTTAGGGTACAATAAGACAAAATACACTGTTTTTTAGTGAATACAACCTTTTGGGGCACTCCGTGGTGCACTCACCAGCGCAGCTAGAGTGCCGATTTGAACTATAGAAGTTACTGCAAAACACCTTAAAAACACGTAATTCGCTTAGAAAACGCATTTTCAAGTGATTTGGAGACATGTTTTGAGAAACAGTTTTTACATCATATTTGAGCGTTTCACGGTCTGAAACGACGATTTAGCATGAATCTTTGGAAACATATTCTACCTGTAGTTTCGATGGAACTAGGTTATTTATGCTACAATAAGACAAAATACACTGATTTTTAGTGAAAACAAGGTTTTGGAGGCACTCCGTGGTGCACTCGCCAGCGCAGCCAGAGTGCCGATTTGAACTATAGAAGTTACTGCAAAACACCTTAAAAACACGTAATTCGCTTAGAAAACGCATTTTTAAGTGATTTGGATACATGTTTTGAGAAACAGTTTTTACATCATATTTGAGCGTTTCACGGTCTGAAACGACGATTTTGTATGTAGACTTTGTAAACGTATTCTACCTGTAGTTTCGATGGAACTAGGTTATTTAGGGTACAATAAGACAAGATACACTGTTTTTTAGTGAATACAAGCTTTTGGGGGCACTCCGTGGTGCACTCGCCAGCGCAGCCAGAGTGCCGATTTGAACTATAGAAGTTACTGCAAAACACCTTAAAAACACGTAATTCGCTTAGAAAACGCATTTTCAAGTGATTTGGAGACATGTTTTGAAAAACAGTTTTTACATCATATTTGAGCGTTTCACGGTCTGAAACGACGATTTAGCATGAATCTTTGGAAACATATTCTACCTGTAGTTTCGATGGAACTAGGTTATTTAGGGTACAATAAGACAAAATACACTGTTTTTTAGTGAATACAACCTTTTGGGGGCACTCCGTGGTGCACTCGCCAGCGCAGCCAGAGTGCCGATTTGAACTATAGAAGTTACTGCAAAACACCTTAAAAACACGTAATTCGCTTAGAAAACGCATTTTCAAGTGATTGGGAGACATGTTTTGAGAAACAGTTTTTGCATCATATTTGAGCGTTTCACGGTCTGAAACGACGATTTTGCATGAATCTTTGGAAATATATTCTACCTGTAGTTTCGTTGGAACTAGGTTATTTATACTACAATAAGACAAAATACACTGATTTTTAGTGAATATAAGGTTTTGGAGGCACTCCGTGGTGCACTCGCCAGCGCAGCTAGAGTGCCGATTTGAACTATAGAAGTTACTGCAAAACACCTTAAAAACACGTAATTCGCTTAGAAAACGCATTTTCAAGTGATTTGGAGACATGTTTTGAGAAACAGTTTTTACATCATATTTGAGCGTTTCACGGTCTGAAACGACGATTTTGCATGAATCTTTGGAAACATATTCTACCTGTAGTTTCGATGGAACTAGGTTATTTATGCTACAACAAGACAAAATACACTGATTTTTCGTGAATACAAGGTTTTGGAGGCACTCCGTGGTGCACTCGCCAGCGCAGCTAGAGTGCCGATTTGAAGTTACTGCAAAACACCTTAAAAACACGTAATTCCCTTAGAAAACGCATTTTTAAGTGATTTGGAGACATGTTTTGAGAAACAGTTTTTACAGCATATTTGAGCGTTTCACGATCTGAAACGACAATTTTGCACGTATCTTTGGAAACATATTCTACCTGTAGTTTCGATGGAACTAGGGTATTTATGCTACAATAAGACAAAATACACTGATTTTTAGTGAATACAAGGTTTTGGGGGCACTCCGTGGTGCACTCGCCAGCGCAGCTAGAGTGCCGGTTTGAACTATAGAAGTTACAGCAAAACACCTTAAAAACACGTAATTCGCTTAGAAAACGCATTTTCAAGTGATTTGTAGACATGTTTTGAGAAACAGTTTTTACATCATATTTGAGCGTTTCACGGTCTGAAACGACGATTTTGTATGTAGACTTTGTAAACATATTCTACCTGTAGTTTCGATGGAACTAGGTTATTTAGGGTACAATAAGACAAAATACACTGTTTTTTAGTGAATACAACCTTTTGGGGGCACTCCGTGGTGCACTCGCCAGCGCAGCCAGAGTGCTGATTTGAACTACAGAAGTTACTGCAAAACACCTTAAAAACACGTAATTCGCTTAGAAAACGCATTTTCAAGTGATTTGGAGACATGTTTTGAGAAACAGTTTTTACATCATATTTGAGCGTTTCACGGTCTGAAACGACGATTTTGTATGTAGAATTTGTAAACATATTCTACCTGTAGTTTCGATGGAACTAGGTTATTTAGGGTACAATAAGACAAAATACACTGTTTTTTAGTGAATACAACCTTTTAGGGGTACTCCGTGGTGCACTCGCCAGCGCAGCCAGAGTGCCGATTTGAACTATAGAAGTTACTGCAAAACACCATAAAAACACGTAATTCGCTTAGAAAACGCATTTTCAAGTGATTTGGAGACATGTTTTGAGAGACAATTTTTACATCATATTTGAGCGTTTCACGGTCTGAAACGACGATTTTGTATGTAGACTTTGTAAACATATTCTACCTGTATTTTCGATAGCACTTGGTTATTAAGGGTACAATAAGACAAAATACACTGTTTTTTAGTGAATACAACCTTTTGGGGCACTCCGTGGTGCACTCACCAGCGCAGCTAGAGTGCCGATTTGAACTATAGAAGTTACTGCAAAATACCTTAAAAACACGTAATTCGCTTAGAAAACGCATTTTCAAGTGATTTGGAGACATGTTTTGAGAAACAGTTTTTACATCATATTTGAGCGTTTCACGGTCTGAAACGACGATTTAGCATGAATCTTTGGAAACATATTCTACCTGTAGTTTCGATGGAACTAGGTTATATATGCTACAATAAGACAAAATACACTGAGTTTTAGTGAATATAAGGTTTTGGAGGCACTCCGTGGTGCACTCGCCAGCGCAGCCAGAGTGCCGATTTGAACTATAGAAGTTACTGCAAAACACCTTAAAAACACGTAATTCGCTTAGAAAACGCATTTTCAAGTGATTTGGAGACATGTTTTGAGAAACAGTTTTTACACCATATTTGAGCGTTTCACGGTCTGAAACGACGATTTAGCATGTGTTTAGTAAAATTGTGTAAAATAATGTCATGTGCCTTCCACCTTTAGAGGATTCGCACGCCACTGCATTTGTGACTTGCGCTCTTGCACATATTGTGAATGAGGAAATAAGTCTGCAGCAGTTGGTATCAAGAAGAGTTGTGTTTTAGACGTTGGAGAGTGTAGACATTGACGAGAAGAGAGCTGTGTGATTTCTTGTATACATTGTTATATCTTGAAAATAAACTGTTTTATGAAGTTGAAAATAAATACAGTCAATCAATATAAACATTTAGTGGTCCTTCGTACCAGATTGCCGGATTGTGCTACGTATTTTAGACGTGTTTTGTTAGTTGTATTGTGTAAACACGTGTTGCAACGAGACGCGGAGATCTTCGCTCGTCAAACTTCGAAGGTGTTCGGCCGCAATCGTGTGGCACACCCGAGATACGTCAGAATATTTTGATTAGGCTACCAGTACAACGTAGCAGTGTAGCGGTACATCACAGCAAGGCGTCATTCAACTACAAGTTGAGGCAGATCACCGCAGAAGCAACAAGGTAGGTGTAAGAGCCAATTTCTCCTTATTAAATTATCCTGTTTCTTAATTAAACTCCTAAATACCAATAATGGCAAATAATCAACAACTACAAACTTTAATTAGAAAAAGGGGAGCATTAAAAGCGAAATTAACCACATTGTCTCAATTTATCGAAGAAATTGAGAAGGTCATTAATAGTAGTGATCATTCGAAACTCCTATCACTTTATTCGGAATTACGAGTAAGAGTAGTGAAGTTTGAAAATGTATGGCCAAATTTCAATGAGCATCAAGATAGTATTGAAGAATTGTCTGAGAACTTTGATGAGCAATTGGAAGAAAGAAGGATATTTGAAAATCAATATTTCAAAGTAGTTGCAAAAGCTAATCATTTACTTAAAGAAAAAGAAGAAGAGTCTGAGACGGGTGATGATAATATATCAGTTGGATCAAGAACTTCAGCTTCAAATCTAGAGACAAGAGCGGTTAAGTGTAACATCAAATTGCCCCAAATAAAATTGCCTGAGTTTAATGGAACTTACGAAAAATGGCTAGAATTTAAGGATACATTTCAGTCACTCGTACATGAAAATGAAAACATAAGTGAAATTGAAAAGTTTCATTATTTGAGGTCATCGTTACATAGCACGGCAGCTCAAGTCATACGTTCAGTCGAATTTTCTGCAGCTAATTATAGTTTAGCTTGGGACCTACTGTGCGATAGGTACAATAACAAATCTGTTCTCATTAGCACACATATAAACACGCTATTCAATTTGCCACCAGTTTCAAAGGAAATTGCAAATGAATATCGATCAATGGTAGATCAAGTTACCAAAAACGTAAAATCATTGAATATCTTAGGATTGCCTACCGAGTCATGGGACACATTGGTCAATCACTTAATTACAATGAAGTTAGACAAGCCCACAACAAAGGAATGGGAACAGAAGAAGAAAACAGACGATTTACCTACACTAGATGATATGAAAGAATTCCTAAGAAAGAAAGCGGATCTCTTAGAAAACTTAGAATTAACAAAGGGTCAAAGGGTAAAACCGGAAGTCAAACCATATAATCCGAAATTGAAATCATATGTAACATCAGAAGTTAAATGTCCTCTTTGCAGAGAAAACCATTTGTTGTATAATTGCAAAACATTCCAGAGTAATTATATACCAGATTCTCGATACAAGTTGGTTCAAAAATTGAATTTATGTTTAAATTGCCTGAAATCAGGACATCGCAGCTTTGCATGTAATTCCAGTTATTGTAAACATTGCAATGGTAAACATCATACATTGTTACATCGAAACAATGAACAAGAGCAAAAACCCAAGGAGGAGACGGTGTCTTCATCAAAGGAAGAAGATACTCGCGCATATACTTCTACATCTAAAACTCAAGTAATATTGTCGACCGCAGTAATTCAAGTTCAAGATGTTAATGGAAAATTTCAAAATTGTCGTGCTCTATTAGATAATGGGTCACAGTCTCATTTTATTTCAAAAGATTGTTGCTCAAATTTGGGTTTAGCACAGTATAATAGCGAAAGTGTTGTAGTTGGTATAGGCCAAACTGCTGCACCTATAACCCATAAATGTCAAATTAAATTTAAATCTCTGTACAATAACTATTCTACGAACATTGAATGTTTAGTTATTGACAACTTATGTGATGATATTCCAAACCATTCTTTCGATATTTCGTCATTGAAAGTACCCACTCATATAAAATTGGCTGATCCAAAATGTAATGAACCTGGATCATTTGACATCATTTTAGGAGCTGGTATTTTCTGGAAGCTTCTAAGTGTGGGACAGCATCATTTAAGGAATAATGGCCCAGTTTTACAAAAAACTGTTCTAGGGTGGATTTTGACGGGAGCACTAAAATCTCACAATGGTGCTCAAATGGTTAATTGTAATTTCGTGAAATCTATTGAAACGCAGTTGGAAAAATTTTGGGAAGTAGAAGAGGTGGCTCAAGATTCACACCGGACTCAGTCCTTGGATGAAGAAAGATGTGAAGAAATATTTGAATTGACTACCACTAGAACATTTGAAGGAAGGTTTGTGGTAAATATACCATTGAAGTTATTACCTGACGTCTTGGGAGAATCATATGAACAAGCTGAAAGAAGACTACTTTCAATGGAAAGAAAATTCTCAAGAAATCAATCTTTTAGAAATTCGTACTGTCAATTCATGAATGAGTATTTACAACTAGAACATATGACAAGGATAAAGGATCCGTCATGTAATCACAATCGAGTTTACCTTCCTCACCATGGGGTGGAAAATGATAGTAGTGTGTCAACGAAATTGAGAGTTGTATTCGACGGCTCAAGTGAAACAACGTCTGGATATTCCTTAAACGACATACAATACATTGGCCCACAACTTCAAGAAGACTTATTGTCTATAATATGACGATTCCGACAACACAGTATTATCATATGTGCCGATATACAAAAAATGTATAGACAAATACTCATCAATCCAGAACAACGTCATCTTCAAAGTATTCTATGGCGATTCAATACAGAAGACCCAATAGAAACATTCGAACTCAACACTGTAACATATGGAACATCTTCAGCGCCATATTTGGCCACAAAGTGTCTAACCCAACTTGCAATTGAATGTAAGGATTTATATCCCGAAGCATCCAAAGTTATTAGTTCTGATTTTTATGTTGACTATCTAGTTACAGGGGGAGAATCAATGGATAATTTAAAACCCATTATTCAAGATGTAATTAAAGTTCTACAGTCAGCTGGATTAAAATTAACAAAATGGTATTCTAATGAAGACAACATCTTGAAAGAGTTAGATGTTGTAACTGATTCACATCCACTTCAGTTAGGAGTGGTAGAACATGCAAAAACATTAGGTTTATTTTGGACGAATGATGATGATTCATTCTTATATAAAATTAATGTCACCAAACGTAAACATATTACGAAGAGAACTATATTATCTGATGTATCACAAATTTTTGATCCAATGGGACTCCTAGCTCCATGTATAATAGTTGCAAAAATAATTCTGCAAAAACTATGGATTTCAAAACTCAGTTGGGATGAATCCATACCGCAACATATATATAGTAAATGGAAAACCTTTTGTGATAGGTTACCTATGTTAAATAATCTTAGAATTCCACGTCAGATAACTTGCACTAAACCCACATTCTTGGAATTACATGGGTTCGCAGATGCATCCCAAGATGCTTATGGTTGTTGTTTGTACATGAAGACCATAAATGAACTAGGGGAGTATCAAGTTAACCTTCTTATTGCAAAAACAAGAGTTGCACCAGTAAAAATGCTTACTATTCCCAGACTGGAATTATGTGCAGCGCACTTGTTAGCACAACTTCTAACAAGGATAAAATCGGTCTTTACTTTACCGATTACTAACATTGTTTTGTGGTCAGACTCAATGGTTGTCTTACAATGGATTAATACTCCAGCCAATACATTGCAAGTGTTTGTTGGCAACAGGGTCTCTCAGATCCAAACAATGACTAGTCCATCTAATTGGAATCACATACCGTCAAATCAGAATCCTGCCGATTTACTTTCGCGTGGAATGAATCCTGAAGAATTATTGAAGAGTAGTTTCTGGTGGAATGGCCCATCATTTTTGAAAACAGAGCATGAGCATTGGCCTGAAACAAAACTGGAATTTTCTGGAATAGTACCAGAAACAAGAAAATCCGAAATAGCAATGGTTGCACAGAAAAAAGAAAACATTGATATTTTCTGTATTAAAAATTCCTCATAACTGAACAAATTAGTTCGAATGGTTGCATATTGTCAACGTTTCTTGAAAAACTGTCAATCAAAGCGTGAGGAAAGGGAGATAGGATGTATTACTCCAGTGGAATACTCACTAGCACTGCAAACACTAGTGAAGTTGTCACAACAAGAGCTTTTTAAATCAGAATTTAATTGGCTAACGAATGGTACATCGATCCCATCAAGCAGTAAGTTACACGCATTAAGCCCGTTTATTGATACAGACAAATTAATTCGCGTTGGTGGACGATTGGAACAATCTGCCTGTACATTTGAGAAGAAACATCCTATACTACTAGGAAAATCTTATCTCACTAGACTGATACTGAAAAACGAACATATGCGATTAGGCCACGCAGGACTTTATCATACGCTATCTTCGATCCGGGAAACTTATTGGCCTCTCTCAGCTCGAACAACATTAAGGCAAATAATTCACTCTTGTGTGAAGTGTTTTAAGGCAAACCCGAGACCAATGAAGATAAAAATGGGAAATTTGCCCCAAGAGAGAACTTCAATTTCCTGGCCGTTTCAACACACTGGTGTAGATATTGCTGGACCATTCTTTACCAAAACAAGGGGAGGTCGCGGCACCCAACTTCAAAAATCTTATATTTGCATTTTCATTTGTATGAGTACAAAGGCCATACACTTGGAACTTGTGACATCGTTAAGCATGGAATATTTTTTGGCTAGTTTCCGACGTTTTGTCTCTAGAAGAGGGAGACCTTCAACTATGCATTCTGATAATGCAACAAATTTTACAGCGGCAAATAAAGAACTTATTGAATTATCACGGTTCTTAAACCAAAATGAAGGGGAATTAGCTCAGTCACTTGCAAATGAAGGAATAACTTGGAAATTTATTCCGCCACGTGCTCCACATTTTGGTGGATTGTGGGAGTCGGGGGTAAAATTTGTTAAAACAAAATTAATTAGAATGGTTGGAAAAACACATCTTACATATGAATTGTTTTCCACTATACTTACCCAGGTTGAAGCCATCCTAAACTCTAGACCTTTAGTCCCGTTAACATCTGATCCTAATGATCTCCAGGCTCTTACACCTGCACATTTTCTAATTGGGCGGCGATTAACAGCATTGCCAGATCCCGATGTATCATCAATACCTGAAAATGAATTATCGAAGTTCCAGTTCATCCAACACATCCAGCAACAGTTTTGGAGGCAATGGTGTAGGGAATACCTCACGGAACTTCAGGTTCGGACAAAGTGGAACAAGACTACATCATCTTTAAGTGAAGGTTCGTTAGTCATCATCAAGGATGATCTCCAATATCCTTTACATTGGCAGTTAGGCCGTGTAATCCAGATCTTTCCAGGCAAGGATGGAGCAGCACGAGTCGCCAACATCAAGGTCGCCAACAAGATCATCAAGAGAGCATTGTCGAAAATCTGTCCTCTTCCCATTAGTGACAGTGAAATTATAGTGTAGTGAAATTGCATGACGAGTGTTGTGTCAAGTGCTACCTAATTAGTATGAATATATAAGAAGAAAGGACAATACTTATGAACCATAGTTTAGATATAGGTTAGTTTAGTCAACATCATTCTGTTCATTTTGAAAGAGATCCTTTCAAGGTCGGGGGCATGTTTAGTAAACTTGTGTAAAATAATGTCATGTGCCTTCCACCTTTAGAGGATTCGCACGCCACTGCATTTGTGACTTGCTCTCTTGCACATATTGTGAATGAGGAAATAAGTCTGCAGCAGTTGGTATCAAGAAGAGTTGTGTTTTAGACATTGGAGAGTGTAGACATTGACGAGAAGAGAGCTGTGTGATTTCTTGTATACATTGTTATATCTTGAAAATAAACTGTTTTATGAAGTTGAAAATAAATACAGTCAATCAATATAAACAGCATGAATGTTTGGAAACATATTCTACCTGTAGTTTCGATGGAACTAGGTTATTTATGCTACAATAAGACAAAATACACTGATTTTTAGTGAATACAAGGTTTTGGAGGCACTCCGTGGTGCACTCGCCAGCGCAGCCAGAGTGCCGATGTGAACTATAGAAGTTACTGCAAATCACCTTAAAAACACGTAATTCGCTTAGAAAACGCATTTTCAAGTGATTTGGAGACATGTTTTGAGAAACAGTTTTTACATCATATTTGAGCGATTCACGGTCTGAAACGACGATTTTGCATTAATCTTTGGAAACATATTCTACCTGTAGTTTCGATGGAAGTAGGTTATTTATGCTACAATAAGACAAAATACACTGATTTTTAGTGAATACAAAGTTTTGGAGGCACTCCGTGGTGCACTCGCCAGCGCAGCTAGAGTGCCGATTTGAAGTTACTGCAAATCACCTTAAAAACACGTAATTCGCTTAGAAAACGCATTTTCAAGTGATTTAAAGACATGTTTTGAGAAACAGTTTTTACATCATATTTGAGCGTTTCACGGTCTGAAACGATGAATTTGTATGTAGACTTTGTAAACATATTCTACCTGTAGTTTCGATGGAACTAGGTTATTTAGGGTACAATAAGACAAAATACACTGTTTTTTAGTGAATACAACCTTTTGGGGGCACTCCGTGGTGCACTCGCCAGCGCAGCCAGAGTGCCGATTTGAACTATAGAAGTTACTGCAAAACACCTTAAAAACACGTAATTCGCTTAGAAAACGAATTTTCAAGTGATTTGGAGACATGTTTTGTAAAACAGTTATTACATCATATTTGAGCGTTTCACGGTCTGAAACGACGATTTTGTATGTAGACTTTGTAAACATATTCTACCTGTAGTTTCGATAGCACTTGGTTATTTAGGGTACAATAAGACAAAATAAACTGTTTTTTAGTGAATACAACCTTTTGGGGGCACTCCGTGGTGCACTCGCCAGCGCAACTAGAGTGCCGATTTGAACTATAGAAGTTACTGCAAAACACCTTAAAAACACGTAATTCGCTTAGAAAACGCATTTTCAAGTGATTTGGAGACATGTTTTGAGAAACAGTTTTTACATCATATTTGAGCAATTCACGGTCTGAAACGACGATTTTGTATGAATCTTTGGAAACATATTCTACCTGTAGTTTCTATGGAACTAGGTTATTTATGATACAATAAGACGAAATACACTGATTTTTAGTGAATACAAGGTTTTGGAGGCACTCCGTGGTGCATTCACCAGCGCAGCTAGAGTGCCGATTTGAACTATATAAGTTACTGCAAAACACCTTAAAAACACGTAATTCGCTTAGAAAACGCATTTTCAAGTGATTTGGAGACATGTTTTGAGAAACAGTTTTTACATCATATTTGAGCGTTTCACGGTCTGAAACGACGATTTTGTAAGTAGAATTTGTAAACATATTCTACCTGTAGTTTCGATAGCACTTGGTTATTTAGGGTACAATAAGACAAAATACACTGTTTTTAGTGAATACAACCTTTTGGGGCACTCCGTGGTGCACTCGCCAGCGCAGCTAGAGTGCCGATTTGAACTATAGAAGTTACTGCAAAACACTTTAAAAACACGTAATTTTTTTAGAAAACGCATTTTGAAGTGATTTGGAGACATGTTTTGAGAAACAGTTTTTACGTCATATTTGAGCGTTTCACGATCTGAAACGATGATTTTGCATGTATCCTTGGAAACATATTCTACCTGTAGTTTCGATGGAACTAGGTTATTTATGCTACAATAATGCAAAATACACTGATTTTTAGTGAATACTAGGTTTTGGAGGCACTCCATGGTGCACTCGCGAGCGCAGCTAGAGTGCCGATTTGAAGTTACTGCAAAACACCTTAAAAACACATAATTCGCTTAGAAAACGCATTTTCAAATGATTTGGAGACATGTTTTGAGAAACAGTTTTTACAGCATATTTGAGCGTTTCACGATCTGAAACGACGATTTTGCATGTATCTTTGGAAACATATTCTACCTGTAGTTTCGATGGAACTAGGTTATTTATGCTACAATAAGACAAAATACACTGATTTTTAGTGAATACAAGGTTTTAGAGGCACTGCGTGGTGCACTCGCTAGCGCAGCTAGAGTGCCGATTTGAACTATAGAAGTTACAGCAAAACACCTTAAAAACACGTAATTCGCTTAGAAAACGCATTTTCAAGTGATTTGGAGACATGTTTTGAGAAACAGTTTTTACATCATATTTGAGCGTTTCACGGTCTGAAACGACGATTTTGTATGTTGACTTTGTAAACATATTCTACCTGTAGTTTCGATGGAGCTAGGTTATTTAGGGTACAATAAGACAAAATACACTGTTTTTTAGTGAATACAACCTTTTGGGGGCACTCCGTGGTGCACTCGCCATGGCAGCCAGAGTGCCGATTTGAACTATAGAAGTTACTGCAAAACACCTTAAAAACACGTAATTCGCTTAGAAAACGCATTTTTAAGTGATTTGGAGACATGTTTTGAGAAACAGTTTTTACATCATATTTGAGCGTTTCACGGTCTGAAACGACGATTTTGTATGTAGAATTTGTAAATATATTCACCTGTAGTTTCGATAGCACTTGGTTATTTAGGGTACAATAAGACAAAATACACTGTTTTTTAGTGAATACAACCTTTTGGGGGCATTCCATGGTGCACTCGCCAGCGCAGCGAGAGTGCCGATTTGAACTATAGAAGTTACTGCAAAACACCTTAAAAACACGTAATTCGCTTAGAAAACGCATTTTCAAGTGATTTGGAGACATGTTTTGAGAAACAGTTTTTACATCATATTTGAGCGGTTCACGGTCTGAAACGACGATTTTGTATGTAGACTTTGTAAACATATTCTACCTGTATTTTCGATAGCCCTTGGTTATTAAGGGTACAATAAGACAAAATACACTGTTTTTTAGTGAATACAACCTTTTGGGGCACTCCGTGGTGCACTCACCAGCGCAGCTAGAGTGCCGATTTGAACTATAGAAGTTACTGCAAAACACCTTAAAAACACGTAATTCGCTTAGAAAACGCATTTTCAAGTGATTTAGAGACATGTTTTGAGAAACAGTTTTTACATCATATTTGAGCATTTCACGGTCTGAAACGACGATTTAGCATGAATCTTTGGAAACATATTCTACCTGTAGTTTCGATGGAACTAGGTTATTTATGCTACAATAAGACAAAATACACTGAGTTTTAGTGAATATAAGGTTTTGGAGGCACTCCGTGGTGCATTCGCCAGCGCAGCCAGAGTGCCGATTTGAACTATAGAAGTTACTGCAAAACACCTTAAAAACACATAATTCGCTTAGAAAACGCATTTTCAAGTGATTTGGAGACATGTTTTGAGAAACAGTTTTTACACCATATTTGAGCGTTTCACGGTCTGAAACGACGATTTAGCATGAATGTTTGGAAACATATTCTACCTGTAGTTTCGACGGAACTAGGTTATTTATGCTACAATAAGACAAAATACACTGATTTTTAGTGAATACAAGGTTTTGGAGGCACTCCGTGGTGCACTCACCAGCGCAGCCAGAGTGCCGATTTGAACTATAGAAGTTACTGCAAAACACCTTAAAAACACGTAATTCGCTTAGAAAACGCATTTTCAAGTGATTTGGAGACATGTTTTGAGAAACAGTTTTTACTTCATATTTGAGCGTTTCACGGTCTGAAACGACGATTTTGCATGAATCTTTGGAAACATATTCTACCTGTAGTTTCGATGGAACTAGGTTATTTATACTAGAATAAGACAAAATACACTGATTTTTAGTGAATACACGGTTTTGGAGGCACTCCGTGGTGCACTCGCCAGCGCAGCTAGAGTGCCGATTTGAAGTTACTGCATATCACCTTAAAAAAACGTAATTCACTTAGAAAACGCATTTTCAAGTGATTTGGAGACATGTTTTGAGAAACAGTTTTTACATCATATTTGAGCGTTTCACGGTCTGAAACGATGAATTTGTATGTAGACTTTGTAAACATATTCTAACTGTAGTTTCGATGGAACTAGGTTATTTAGGGTACAATAAGACAAAATACACTGTTTTTTAGTGAATACAACCTTTTGGGGGCACTCCGTGGTGCACTCGCCAGCGCAGCCAGCGTGCCGATTTGAACTATAGAAGTTACTGCAAAACACCTTAAAAACACGTAATTCGCTTAGAAAACGCATTTTCAAGTGTTTGGAGACATGTTTTGAGAAACAGTTTTTACATCATATTTGAGCGTTTCACGGTCTGAAACGACGATTTTGTATGTAGACTTTGTAAACATATTCTACCTGTAGTTTCGATAGCACTTTGTTATTTAGGGTACAATAAGACAAAATAAACTGTTTTTTAGTGAATACAACCTTTTGGGGGCACTCCGTGGTGCACTCGCCAGCGCAACTAGAGTGCCGATTTGAACTATAGAAGTTACTGCAAAACACCTTAAAAACACGTAATTCGCTTAGAAAACGCATTTTCAAGTGATTTGGAGACATGTTTTGAGAAACAGTTTTTACATCATATTTGAGCATTTCACGGTCTGAAACGACGATTTAGCATGAATCTTTGGAAACATATTCTACCTGTAGTTTCGATGGAACTAGGTTATTTATGCTACAATAAGACAAAATACACTGAGTTTTAGTGAATATAAGGTTTTGGAGGCACTCCGTGGTGCATTCGCCAGCGCAGCCAGAGTGCCGATTTGAACTATAGAAGTTACTGCAAAACACCTTAAAAACACATAATTCGCTTAGAAAACGCATTTTCAAGTGATTTGGAGACATGTTTTGAGAAACAGTTTTTACACCATATTTGAGCGTTTCACGGTCTGAAACGACGATTTAGCATGAATGTTTGGAAACATATTCTACCTGTAGTTTCGACGGAACTAGGTTATTTATGCTACAATAAGACAAAATACACTGATTTTTAGTGAATACAAGGTTTTGGAGGCACTCCGTGGTGCACTCACCAGCGCAGCCAGAGTGCCGATTTGAACTATAGAAGTTACTGCAAAACACCTTAAAAACACGTAATTCGCTTAGAAAACGCATTTTCAAGTGATTTGGAGACATGTTTTGAGAAACAGTTTTTACTTCATATTTGAGCGTTTCACGGTCTGAAACGACGATTTTGCATGAATCTTTGGAAACATATTCTACCTGTAGTTTCGATGGAACTAGGTTATTTATACTAGAATAAGACAAAATACACTGATTTTTAGTGAATACACGGTTTTGGAGGCACTCCGTGGTGCACTCGCCAGCGCAGCTAGAGTGCCGATTTGAAGTTACTGCATATCACCTTAAAAAAACGTAATTCACTTAGAAAACGCATTTTCAAGTGATTTGGAGACATGTTTTGAGAAACAGTTTTTACATCATATTTGAGCGTTTCACGGTCTGAAACGATGAATTTGTATGTAGACTTTGTAAACATATTCTAACTGTAGTTTCGATGGAACTAGGTTATTTAGGGTACAATAAGACAAAATACACTGTTTTTTAGTGAATACAACCTTTTGGGGGCACTCCGTGGTGCACTCGCCAGCGCAGCCAGCGTGCCGATTTGAACTATAGAAGTTACTGCAAAACACCTTAAAAACACGTAATTCGCTTAGAAAACGCATTTTCAAGTGTTTGGAGACATGTTTTGAGAAACAGTTTTTACATCATATTTGAGCGTTTCACGGTCTGAAACGACGATTTTGTATGTAGACTTTGTAAACATATTCTACCTGTAGTTTCGATAGCACTTTGTTATTTAGGGTACAATAAGACAAAATAAACTGTTTTTTAGTGAATACAACCTTTTGGGGGCACTCCGTGGTGCACTCGCCAGCGCAACTAGAGTGCCGATTTGAACTATAGAAGTTACTGCAAAACACCTTAAAAACACGTAATTCGCTTAGAAAACGCATTTTTAAGTAATTTGGAGACATGTTTTGAGAAACAGTTTTTACATCATATTTGAGCGATTCACGGTCTGAAACGACGATTTTGCATGAATCTTTGGAAAAATATTCTACCTGTAGTTTCGATGGAACTAGGTTATTTATGCTACAATAAGACAAAATACACTGATTTTTAGTAAATACAAGGTTTTGGAGGCACTCCGTGGTGCACTCGCCAGCGCTGCTAGAGTGCCGATTTGAAGTTACTGCAAAACACCTTAAAAACACGTAATTCGCTTAGAAAACGCATTTTCAAGTGATTTGGAGACATGTTTTGAGAAACAGTTTTTACGTCATATTTGAGCGTTTCACGATCTGAAACGATGATTTTGCATGTATTCTTGGAAACATATTCTACCTGTAGTTTCGATAGAACTAGGTTATTTATGCTACAATAAGACAAAATACACTGATTTTTAGTGAATACAAGGTTTTGGAGGCACTCCATGGTGCACTCGCCAGCGCAGCTAGAGTGCCGATTTGAAGTTACTGCAAAACACCTTAAAAACACGTAATTCGCTTAGAAAAGGCATTTTCAAGTGATTTGGAGACATGTTTTGAGAAACAGTTTTTACCGCATATTTGAGCGTTTCACGATCTGAAACGACGATTTTACATGTATCTTTGGAAACATATTCTACCTGTAGTTTCGATGGAACTAGGTTATTTATGCTACAATAAGACGAAATACACTGATTTTTAGTGAATACAAGGTTTTGTAGGCACTCCGTGGTGCATTCGCCAGCGCAGCTAGAGTGCCGATTTAAACTATAGAAGTTACTGCAAAACACCTTAAAAACACGTAATTCGCTTAGAAAACGCATTTTCAAGTGATTTGGAGACATGTTTTGAGAAACAGTTTTTACATCAAATTTGAGCGTTTCACTGTCTGAAACTACGATTTTGCATGAACCTTTGGAAACATATTCTACCTGTAGTTTAGATGGAACTAGGTTATTTATGCTACAATAAGACAAAATACACTGATTTTTAGTGAATACAAGGTTTTGGAGGCACTCCGTGGGGCACTCGCCAGCGCTGCTAGAGTGCCGATTTGAAGTTAATGCAAAACACCTTAAAAACACGTAATTCGCTTAGAAAACGCATTTTCAAGTGTTTTGGAGACATGTTTTGAGAAACAGTTTTTACAGCATATTTGAGCGTTTCACGATCTGAAACGACGATTTTGCATGTATCTTTGGAAACATATTCTACCTGTAGTTTCGATGAAACTAGTTTATTTATGCTACAATAAGACGAAATACACTGAATTTTAGTGAATACAAAGTTTTGGAGGCACTCCGTGGTGCATTCGCCAGCGCAGCTAGAGTGCCGATTTGAACTATAGAAGTTACTGCAAAACACCTTAAAAACACGTAATTCGCTTAGAAAACGCATTTTCAAGTGATTTGGAGACATGTTTTGAGAAACAGTTTTTACATCATATTTGAGCGTTTCACGGTCTGAAACGACGATTTTGTATGTAGACTTTGTAAACATATTCTACCTGTAGTTTCGATGGAACTAGGTTATTTAGGGTACAATAAGACAAAATACACTGTTTTTTATTGAATACAACCTTTTGGGGGCACTCCGTGGTGCACTCGCCAGCGCAGCTAGAGTGCCGATTAGAACTATAGAAGTTACTGCAAAACACCTTAAAAACACGTAATTCGCTTAGAAAACGCATTTTCAAGTGATTTGGAGACATGTTTAGAGAAACAGTTTTTACATCATATTTGAGCGTTTCACGGTCTGAAACGACGATTTTGTAAGTAGCCTTTGTAAACATATTCTACCTGTAGTTTCGATAGCACTTGGTTATTTAGGGTACAATAAGACAAAATACACTGTTTTTTAGTGAATACAACCTTTTGGGGCACTCCGTAGTGCACTCGCCAGCGCATCTAGAGTGCCGTTTTGAACTATGGAAGTTTCTGCAAAACACCTTAAAAACACGTGATTCGCTTAGAAAACGCATTTTCAAGTAATTTGGAGACATGTTTTGAGAAACAGATTGTACATCATATTTGAGCGTTTCAAGGTCTGAAACGACGATTTTGTATGTAGATTTTGTAAACATATTCTACCTGTAGTTTCGATGGAACTAGGTTATTTAGGATACAATAAGACAAAATACACTGTTTTTTAGTGAATACAACCTTTTGGGGGCACTCCGTGGTGCACTCGCCAGCGCAGCCAGAGTGCCGATTTGAAATATAGAAGTTACTGCAAACACCTTAAAAACACGTAATTCGCTTAGAAAACGCATTTTCAAGTGATTTGGAGACATGTTTTGAGAAACAGTTTTTACATCAAATTTGAGCGTTTCACGGTCTGAAACGACGATTTTGCATGAATCTTTGGAAACATATTCTACCTGTAGTTTCGATGGAACTAGGTTATTTATACTACAATAAGACAAAATACACTGATTTTTAGTGAATACAAGGTTTTGGAGGCACTCCGTGGTGCACTCGCCAGCGTTGCTAGAGTGCCGATTTGAAGTTACTGCAAAACACCTTAAAAACACGTAATTCGCTTAGAAAACGCATTTTCACGTGATTTGGAGACATGTTTTGAGAAACAGTTTTTACATCAAATTTGAGCGTTTCACTGTCTGAAACTACGATTTTGCATGAACGTTTGGAAACATATTCTACCTGTAGTTTAGATGGAACTAGGTTATTTATGCTACAATAAGACAAAATACACTGATTTTTAGTGAATACAAGGTTTTGGAGGCACTCCGTGGTGCACTCGCCAGCGCTGCTAGAGTGCCGATTTGAAGTTAATGCAAAACACCTTAAAAACACGTAATTCGCTTAGAAAACGCATTTTCATGTGATTTGGAGACATGTTTTGAGAAACAGTTTTTACATCATATTTGAGCGTTTCACGGTCTGAAACGACGATTTTGTATGTAGACTTCGTAAACATATTCTACCTGTAGTTTCGATGGAACTAGGTTATTTAGGGTACAATAAGACAAAATACACTGTTTTTTAGTGAATACAACCTTTTGGGGGCACTCCGTGGTGCACTCGCCAGCGCAGCTATAGTGCCGATTTGAACTATAGAAGTTAGTGCAAAACACCTTAAAAACACGTAATTCGCTTAGAAAACGCATTTTCAAGTGATTTGGAGACATGTTTAGAGAAACAGTTTTTACATCATATTTGAGCGTTTCACGGTCTGAAACGTCGATTTTGTAAGTAGACTTTGTAAACATATTCTACCTGTAGTTTCGATAGCACTTGGTTATTTAGGGTACAATAAGACAAAATACACTGTTTTTTAGTGAATACAACCTTTTGGGGCACTCCGTGGTGCACTCGCCAGCGCAGCTAGAGTGCCGATTTGAACTATAGAAGTTACTGCAAAACACCTTAAAAACACGTAATTTGCTTAGAAAACGCATTTTGAAGTGATTTGGAGACATGTTTTGAGAAACAGTTTTTACGTCATATTTGAGCGTTTCACGATCTGAAACGATGATTTTGCATGTATCCTTGGAAACATATTCTACCTGTAGTTTCGATGGAACTAGGTTATTTATGCTACACTAAGACAAAATACACTGATTTTTAGTGAATACAAGGTTTTGGAGGCACTCCATGGTGCACTCGCCAGCGCAGCTAGAGTGCCGATTTGAAGTTACTGCAAAACACCTTAAAAACACGTAATTCGCTTAGAAAACGCATTTTCAAGTGATTTGGAGACATGTTTTGAGAAACAGTTTTTACAGCATATTTGAGCGTTTCACGATCTGAAACGACGATTTTGCATGTATCTTCGGAAACATATTCTACCTGTAGTTTCGATGGAACTAGGTTATTTATGCTACAATAAGACAAAATACACTGATTTTTAGTGAATACAAGCTTTTGGAGGCACTCCGTGGTGCACTCGTTAGCGCAGCCAGAGTGCCGATTTAAACTATAAAAGTTACTGCAAAACACATTAAAAACACGTAATTCGCTTAGAAAACGCATTTTCAAGTGATTTGGAGACATGTTTTGAGAAAAAAGTTTTTACATCATATTTGAGCGTTTCACGGTCTGATACGACGATTTTGTATGTAGACTTTGTAAACATATTCTACCTGTAGTTTCGATGGAACTAGGTTATTTAGGGTACAATAAGACAAAATACACTGTTTTTTAGTGAATACAACCTTTTGGGGGCACTCCGTGGTGCACTCGCCAGCGCAGCTAGAGTGCCGATTTGAAGTTACTGCAAAACACCTTAAAAACACGTAATTCGCTTAGAAAACGCATTTTCAAGTGATTTGGAGACATGTTTTGAGAAACAGTTTTTACATCATATTTGAGCGTTTCACGGTTTGAAACGACGATTTTGCATGAATCTTTGGAAACATATTCTACCTGTAGTTTCGATGGAACTAGGTTATTTATGCTACAATAAGACAAAATACACTGTTTTTTAGTGAATACAACCTTTTGGAGGCACTCCGTGGTGCACTCGCCAGCGCAGCTAGAGTGCCGATTTGAACTATAGAAGTTACTGCAAAACACCTTAATAACACGTAATTTGCTTAGAAAACGCATTTTCAAGTGATTTGGAGACATGTTTTGAGAAACAGTTTTTACAGCAAATTTGAGCGTTTCACGATCTGAAACGACGATTTTGCATGTATCTTTGGAAACATATTCTACTTGTAGTTTCGATGGAACTAGGTTATTTATGCTAGAATAAAACAAAATACACTGATTTTTAGTGAATACAAGGTTTTGGAGGGACTCCGTGGTGCACTCGCCAGCGCAGCTAGAGTGCCGATTTGAACTATAGAAGTTACTGCAAAACACCTTAAAAACACGTAATTCGCTTAGAAAACGCATTTTCAAGTGATTTGGAGACATGTTTTGAGAAACAGTTTTTACATCATATTTGAGCGTTTCACGGTCTGAAACGACGATTTTGCATGAATCTTTGAAAACATATTCTACCTGTAGTTTCGATGGAACTAGGTTATTTATGCTACAATAAGACAAAATACACTGATTTTTAGTGAATACAAGGTTTTGGAGGCACTCCGTGGTGCACTTGCCAGCGCAGCTAGAGTGCCGATTTGAACTGTAGAAGTTACTGCAAAACACCTTAAAAACACGTAATTTGCTTAGAAAACGCATTTTGAAGTGATTTGGAGACATGTTTTGAGAAACAGTTTTTACGTCATATTTGAGCGTTTCACGATCTGAAACGATGATTTTGCATGTATCTTTGGAAACATATTCTACCTGTAGTTTCGATGAAACTAGGTTATTTAAGCTACAATAAGACAAAATACACTGATTTTTAGTGAATACAAGGTTTTGGAGGCACTCCGTGGTGCACCCGCCAGCGCAGCTAGAGTGCCGATTTGAAGTTACTGCAAAACACCTTAAAAACACGTAATTCCCTTAGAAAATGCATTTTTAAGTGATTTGGAGACATGTTTTGAGAAACAGTTTTTACAGCATATTTGAGCGTTTCACGATCTGAAACGACGATTTTGCATGTATCTTTGGAAACATATTCTACCTGTAGTTTCGATGGAACTAGGTTATTTATGCTACAATAAGACAAAATACACTGATTTTTAGTGAATACAAGGTTTTGGAGGCACTCCGTGGTGCACCCGCCAACGCAGCTAGAGTGCCGATTTGAACTATAGAAGTTACAGCAAAACACCTTAAAAACACGTAATTCGCTTAGAAAACGCATTTTCAAGTGATTTGGAAACATGTTTTGAGAAACAGTTTTTACATCATATTTGAGCGTTTCACGGTCTGAAACAACGATTTTATATGTAGACTTTGTAAACATATTCTACCTGTAGTTTCGATAGAACTAGGTTATTTAGGGTACAACAAGACAAAATACACTGTATTTTAGTGAATACAACCTTTTGGGGGCACTCCGTGGTGCACTCGCCAGCGCAGCCAGAGTGCCGATTTGAACTATAGAAGTTACTGCAAAACACCTTAAAAACACGTAATTCGCTTAGAAAACGCATTTTCAAGTGTTTGGAGACATGTTTTGAGAAACAGTTTTTACATCATATTTGAGCGTTTCACGGTCTGAAACGACGATTTTGTATGTAGTCTTTGTAAACATATTCTACCTGTAGTTTCGATAGCACTTGGTTATTTAGGGTACAATAAGACAAAATACACTGTTTTTTAGTGAATACAACCTTTTGGGGCACTCCGTGGTGCACTCGCCAGCGCAGCTAGAGTGCCGATTTGAACTATAGAAGTTACTGCAAAACACCTTAAAAACACGTAATTCGCTTAGAAAACGCAATTTCAAGTGATTTGGAGACATGTTTTGAGAAACAGTTTTTACATCATATTTGAGCGTTTCACGGTCTGAAACGACGATTTAGCATGAATCTTTGGAAACATATTCTACCTGTAGTTTCGATGGAACTAGGTTATTTATGCTACAATAAGACAAAATACACTGATTTTTAGTGAATACAAGGTTTTGGAGGCACTCCGTGGTGCACTCGCCAGCGCAGCCAGAGTGCCGATTTGAACTATAGAAGTTACTGCAAAACACCTTAAAAACACGTAATTCGCTTAGAAAACGCATTTTCAAGTGATTTGGAGATATGTTTTGAGAAACAGTTTTTACATCATATTTGAGCGTTTCACGGTCTGAAACGACGATTTTGCATGAATCTTTGGAAACATACTCTACCTGCAGTTGCGATGGAACTAGGTTATTTATGCTACAACAAGACAAAATACACTGATTTTTTGTGAATACAAGGTTTTGGAGGCACTCCGTGGTGCACCCGCCAGCGCAGCTAGAGTGCCGATTTGAAGTTACTGCAAAACACCTTAAAAACACGTAATTCCCTTAGAAAATGCATTTTTAAGTGATTTGGAGACATGTTTTGAGAAACAGTTTTTACAGCATATTTGAGCGTTTCACGATCTGAAACGACGATTTTGCACGTACCTTTGGAAACATATTCTACCTGTAGTTTCGATGGAACTAGTTTATTTATGCTACAATAAGACAAAATACACTGATTTTTAGTGAATACAAGGTTTTGGGGGCACTCCGTGGTGCACTCGCCAGCGCAGCTAGAGTGCCGATTTGAACTATAGAAGTTACAGCAAAACACCTTAAAAACACGTAATTCGCTTAGAAAACGCATTTTCAAGTGATTTGTAGACATGTTTTGAGAAACAGTTTTTACATCATATTTGAGCGTTTCACGGTCTGAAACGACGATTTTGTATGTAGACTTTGTAAACATATTCTACCTGTAGTTTCGATGGAACTAGGTTATTTAGGGTACAATAAGACAAAATACACTGTTTTTTAGTGAATACAACCTTTTGGGGGCACTCCGTGGTGCACTCGCCAGCGCAGCCAGAGTGCCGATTTGAACTATAGAAGTTACTTCAAAACACTTTAAAAACACGTAATGCGCTTAGAAAACGCATTTTCAAGTGATTTGGAGACATGTTTTGAGAAACAGTTTTTACATCATATTTGAGCGATTCACGGTCTGAAACGACGATTTTGCATGAATCTTTGGAAACATATTCTACCTGCAGTTGCGATGGAACTAGGTTATTTATGCTACAATAAGACAAAATACACTGATTTTTAGTGAATACAAGGTTTTGGGGGCACTCCGTGGTGCACTCGCCAGCGCATCTAGAGTGCCGATTTGAAGTTACTGCAAATCACCTTAAAAACACGTAATTCGCTTAGAAAACGCATTTTCAAGTGATTTGGAGACATGTTTTGAGAAACAGTTTTTACATCATATTTGGGCGTTTCACGGTCTGAAACGATGAATTTGTATATAGACTTTGTAAACATATTCTACCTGTAGTTTCGATGGAACTAGGTTATTTAGGGTACAATAAGACAAAATACACTGTTTTTTAGTGAATACAACCTTTTGGGGGCTCTCCGTGGTGCACTCGCCAGCGCAGCCAGAGTGCCGATTTAAACTATAGAAGTTACTGCAAAACACCTTTAAAACACGTAATTCGCTTAGAAAACGAATTTTCAAGTGATTTGGAGACATGTTTTGAGAAACAGTTTTTACATCATATTTGGGCGTTTCACGGTCTGAAACGATGAATTTGTATATAGACTTTGTAAACATATTCTACCTGTAGTTTCGATGGAACTAGGTTATTTAGGGTACAATAAGACAAAATAAACTTTTTTTTAGTGAATACAACCTTTTGGGGGCACTCCGTGGTGCACTCGCCAGCGCAGCTAGAGAGCCGATTTGAACTATAGAAGTTACTGCAAAACACCTTAAAAACACGTAATTTGCTTAGAAAACGCATTTTGAAGTGATTTGGAGACATGTTTTGAGAAACAGTTTTTACGTCATATTTTGCGTTTCACGATCTGAAACGATGATTTTGCATGTATCCTTGGAAACATATTCTACCTGTAGTTTCGATGGAACTAGGTTATTTATGCTACAGTAAGACAAAATACACTGATTTTTAGTGAATACAAGGTTTTGGAGGCACTCCATGGTGCACTCGCCAGCGCAGCTAGAGTGCCGATTTGAAGTTACTGCAAAACACCTTAAAAACACGTAATTCGCTTAGAAAACGCATTTTCAAGTGATTTGGAGACATGTTTTGAGAAACAGTTTTTACATCATATTTGAGCGTTTCACGGTCTGAAACGACGATTTTGCATGAATCTTTGGAAATATATTCTACCTGTAGTTTCGATGGAACTAGGTTATTTATGCTACAACAAGACAAAATACACTGATTATTAGTGAATACAAGGTTTTGGAGGCACTCCGTGGTGCACACGCCAGCGCAGCTAGAGTGCCGATTTGAACTATAGAAGTTACAGCAAAACACCTTAAAAGCACGTAATTCGCTTAGAAAACATATTTTCAAGTGATTTGGAGACATGTTTTGAGAAACAGTTTTTACATCATATTTGAGCGTTTCACGGTCTGAAACGACGATTTTGTAAGTAGACTTTGTAAACATATTCTACCTGTAGTTTCGATAGCACTTGGTTATTTAGGGTACAATAAGACAAAATACACTGTTTTTTAGTGAATACAACCTTTTGGGGCACTCCGTGGTGCACTCGCCACCGCAGCTAGAGTGCCGATTTGAACTATAGAAGTTACTGCAAAACACCTTAAAAACACGTAATTCGCTTAGAAAACGCATTTTCAAGTGATTTGGAGACATGTTTTGAGAAACAGTTTTTACATCATATTTGAGCGTTTCACGGTCTGAAACGACGATTTTGTATTCTACATACATAGACTTTGTAAACATATTCTACCTGTAGTTTCGATAGCACTTTGTTATTTAGGGTACAATAAGACAAAATAAACTGTTTTTTAGTGAATACAACCTTTTGGGGGCACTCCGTGGTGCACTCGCCAGCGCAGCTAGAGTGCCGATTTGAACTATAGAAGTTACTGTAAAACACCTTAAAAACACGTAATTCGCTTAGAAAACGCATTTTTAAGTGATTTGGAGACATGTTTTGAGAAACAGTTTTTACATCATATTTGAGCGATTCACGGTCTGAAACGACGATATTGCATGAATCTTTGGAAAAATATTCTACCTGTAGTTTCGATGGAACTAGGTTATTTATGCTACAATAAGACAAAATACACTGATTTTTAGTGAATACAAGGTTTTGGAGGCACTCCGTGGTGCACTCGCCAGCGCTGCTAGAGTGCCGATTTGAACTATAGAAGTTACTTCAAAACACCTTAAAAACACGTAATTCGCTTAGAAAACGCATTTTCAAGTGATTTGGAGACATGTTTTGAGAAACAGTTTTTACATCATATTTGAGCGTTTCACGGTCTGAAACGACGATTTTGTATGTAGACTTTGTAAACATATTCTACCTGTAGTTTCGATGGAACTAGGTTATTTAGGGTACAATAAGACAAAATATACTGTTTTTTAGTGAATTCAACCTTTTGGGGGCACTCCGTGGTGCACTCGCCAGCGCAGCTAGAGTGCCGATTTGAACTATAGAAGTTACTGCAAAACACCTTAAAAACACGTAATTCGCTTAGAAAACGAATTTTCAAGTGATTTGGAGACATGTTTTGAGAAACAGTTTTTACATCATATTTGAGCGTTTCACGGTCTGAAACGACGATTTTGTATGTAGACTTTGTAAACATGATCTACCTGTAGTTTCGATAGCACTTGGTTATTTAGGGTACAATAAGACAAAATAAACTTTTTTTTAGTGAATACAACCTTTTGGGGGCACTCCGTAGTGCACTCGCCAGCGCAGCTAGAGAGCCGATTTGAACTATAGAAGTTACTGCAAAACACCTTAAAAACACGTAATTTGCTTAGAAAACGCATTTTGAAGTGATTTGGAGACATGTTTTGAGAAACAGTTTTTACGTCATATTTTGCGTTTCACGATCTGAAACGATGATTTTGCATGTATCCTTGGAAACATATTCTACCTGTAGTTTCGATGGAACTAGGTTATTTATGCTACAATAAGACAAAATACACTGATTTTTAGTGAATACAAGGTTTTGGAGGCACTCCATGGTGCACTCGCCAGCGCAGCTAGAGTGCCGATTTGAAGTTACTGCAAAACACCTTAAAAACACGTAATTCGCTTAGAAAACGCATTTTCAAGTGATTTGGAGACATGTTTTGAGAAACAGTTTTTACATCATATTTGAGCGTTTCACGGTCTGAAACGACGATTTTGCATGAATCTTTGGAAAAATATTCTACCTGTAGTTTCGATGGAACTAGGTTATTTATGCTACAACAAGACAAAATACACTGATTATTAGTGAATACAAGGTTTTGGAGGCACTCCGTGGTGCACACGCCAGCGCAGCTAGAGTGCCGATTTGAACTATAGAAGTTACAGCAAAACACCTTAAAAGCACGTAATTCGCTTAGAAAACGTATTTTCAAGTGATTTGGAGACATGTTTTGAGAAACAGTTTTTACATCATATTTGAGCGTTTCACGGTCTGAAACGACGATTTTGTAAGTAGACTTTGTAAACATATTCTACCTGTAGTTTCGATAGCACTTGGTTATTTAGGGTACAATAAGACAAAATACACTGTTTTTTAGTGAATACAACCTTTTGGGGCACTCCGTGGTGCACTCGCCAGCGCAGCTAGAGTGCCGATTTGAACTATAGAAGTTACTGCAAAACACCTTAAAAACACGTAATTCGCTTAGAAAACGCATTTTCAAGTGATTTGGAGACATGTTTTGAGAAACAGTTTTTACATCATATTTGAGCGTTTCACGGTCTGAAACGACGATTTTGTATTCTACATACATAGACTTTGTAAACATATTCTACCTGTAGTTTCGATAGCACTTTGTTATTTAGGGTACAATAAGACAAAATAAACTGTTTTTTAGTGAATACAACCTTTTGGGGGCACTCCGTGGTGCACTCGCCAGCGCAGCTAGAGTGCCGATTTGAACTATAGAAGTTACTGTAAAACACCTTAAAAACACGTAATTCGCTTAGAAAACGCATTTTTAAGTGATTTGGAGACATGTTTTGAGAAACAGTTTTTACATCATATTTGAGCGATTCACGGTCTGAAACGACGATATTGCATGAATCTTTGGAAAAATATTCTACCTGTAGTTTCGATGGAACTAGGTTATTTATGCTACAATAAGACAAAATACACTGATTTTTAGTGAATACAAGGTTTTGGAGGCACTCCGTTGTGCACTCGCCAGCGCTGCTAGAGTGCCGATTTGAAGTTACTGCAAAACACCTTAAAAACACGTAATTCGCTTAGAAAACGCATTTTCAAGTGATTTGGAGACATGTTTTGAGAAACAGTTTTTACAGCATATTTGAGCGTTTCACGATCTGAAACGACGATTTTGCATGTATCTTTGGAAACATATTCTACCTGTAGTTTCGATGGAACTAGGTTATTTATGCTACAATAAGACGAAATACACTGATTTTTAGTGAATACAAAGTTTTGGAGGCACTCCGTGGTGCATTCGCCAGCGCAGCTAGAGTGCCGATTTGAACTATAGAAGTTACTGCAAAACACCTTAAAAACACGTAATTCGCTTAGAAAACGCATTTTCAAGTGATTTGGAGACATGTTTTGAGAAACAGTTTTTACATCATATTTGAGCGTTTCACGGTCTGAAACGACGATTTTGTATGTAGACTTTGTAAACATATTCTACCTGTAGTTTCGATGGAACTAGGTTATTTAGGGTACAATAAGACAAAATATACTGTTTTTTAGTGAATTCAACCTTTTGGGGGCACTCCGTGGTGCACTCGCCAGCGCAGCTAGAGTGCCGATTTGAACTATAGAAGTTACTGCAAAACACCTTAAAAACACGTAATTCGCTTAGAAAACGCATTTTCAAGTGATTTGGAGACATGTTTTGAGAAACAGTTTTTACATCATATTTGAGCGTTTCACGGTCTGAAACGACGATTTTGTAAGTAGACTTTGTAAACATATTCTACCTGTAGTTTCGATAGCACTTGGTTATTTAGGGTTCAATAAGACAAAATACACTGTTTTTTAGTGAATACAACCTTTTGGGGCACTCCGTGGTGCACTCGCCAGCGCAGCTAGAGTGCCGATTTGAACTATAGAAGTTACTGCAAAACACCTTAAAAACACGTAATTTGCTTAGAAAACGCATTTTGAAGTGATTTGGAGACATGTTTTGAGAAACAGTTTTTACGTCATATTTGAGCGTTTCACGATCTGAAACGATGATTTTGCATGTATCCTTGGAAACATATTCTACCTGTAGTTTCGATGGAACTAGGTTATTTATGCTACAATAAGACAAAATACAATGATTTTTAGTGAATACAACCTTTTGGGGGCACTCCGTGGTGCACTCGCCAGCGCAGCTAGAGTGCCGATTTGAACTATAGAAGTTACTGCAAAACACCTTAAAAACACGTAATTCGCTTAGAAAACGCATTTTCAAGTGATTTGGAGACATGTTTTGAGAAACAGTTTTTACATCATATTTGAGCGTTTCACGGTCTGAAACGACGATTTTGTAAGTAGACTTTGTAAACATATTCTACCTGTAGTTTCGATAGCACTTGGTTATTTAGGGTACAATAAGACAAAATACACTGTTTTTTAGTGAATACAACCTTTTGGGGCACTCCGTGGTGCACTCGCCAGCGCAGCTAGAGTTCCGATTTGAACTATAGAAGTTACTGCAAAACACCTTAAAAACACGTAATTTTCTTAGAAAACGCATTTTGAAGTGATTTGGAGACATGTTTTGAGAAACAGTTTTTACGTCATATTTGAGCGTTTCACGATCTGAAACGATGATTTTGCATGTATCTTTGGAAACATATTCTACCTGTAGTTTCGATGGAACTAGGTTATTTATGCTACAATAAGACAAAATACACTGATTTTTAGTGAATACAAGGTTTTGTAGGCACTCCATGGTGCACTCGCCAGCGCAGCTGGAGTGCCGATTTGAAGTTACTGCAAAACACCTTAAAAACACGTAATTCGCTTAGAAAACGCATTTTCAAGTGATTTGGAGACATGTTTTGAGAAACAGTTTGTACAGCATATTTGAGCGTTTCACGATCTGAAACGACGATTTTGCATGTATCTTTGGAAACATATTCTACCTGTAGTTTCGATGGAACTAGGTTATTTATGCTACAATAAGACAAAATACACTGATTTTTAGTGAATACAAGCTTTTGGAGGCACTCCGTGGTGCACTCGTTAGCGCAGCCAGAGTGCCGATTTAAACTATAGAAGTTACTGCAAAACACCTTAAAAACACGTAATTCGCTTAGAAAACGCATTTTCAAGTGATTTGGAGACATGTTTTGAGAAACAGTTTTTACATCATATTTGAGCGTTTCACGGTCTGAAACGACGAATTTGTATGTAGACTTTGTAAAGATATTCTACCTGTAGTTTCGATGGAACTAGGTTATTTAGGGTACAATAAGACAAAATACACTGTTTTTTAGTGAATACAACCTTTTGGGGGCACTCCGTGGTGCACTCGCCAGCGCAGCCAGAGTGCCGATTTGAACTATAGAAGTTACTGCAAAACACCTTAAAAACACGTAATTCGCTTAGAAAACGCATTCTCAAGTGATTTGGAGACATGTTTTGAGAAACAGTTTTTACATCATATTTGAGCGTTTCACGGTACGAAACGACGATTTTGCATGAATCTTTGGAAACATATTCTACCTGTAGTTTCGATGGAACTAGGTTATTTATGCTACAATAAGACAAAATACACTGATTTTTAGTGAATACAAGGTTTTGGAGGCACTCCGTGGTGCACTTGCCAGCGCTGCTAGAGTGCCGATTTGAAGTTACTGCAAAACACCTTAAAAATACGTAGTTCGCTTAGAAATCGCATTTTCAAGTGATTTGGAGACATGTTTAGAGAAAGAGTTTTTACATCATATTTGAGCGTTTCACGGTCTGAAACGACGAATTTGTATGTAGACTTTGTAAACATATTCTACCTGTAGTTTCGATGGAACTAGGTTATTTAGGGAACAATAAGACAAAATACACTGATTTTTAGTGAATACAAGCTTTTGGAGGCACTCCGTGGTGCACTCGTTAGCGCAGCCAGAGTGCCGATTTAAACTATAGAAGTTACTGCAAAACACCTTAAAAACACGTAATTCGCTTAGAAAACGCATTTTCAAGTGATTTGGAGACATGTTTTGAGAAACAGTTTTTACATCATATTTGAGCGTTTCACGGTCTGAAACGACGAATTTGTATGTAGACTTTGTAAAGATATTCTACCTGTAGTTTCGATGGAACTAGGTTATTTAGGGTACAATAAGACAAAATACATTGTTTTTTAGTGAATACAACCTTTTGGGGGCACTCCGTGGTGCACTCGCCAGCGCAGCCAGAATGCCGATTTGAACTATAGAAGTTACTGCAAAACACCTTAAAAACACGTAATTCGCTTAGAAAACGCATTCTCAAGTGATTTGGAGACATGTTTTGAGAAACAGTTTTTACATCATATTTGAGCGTTTCACGGTACGAAACGACGATTTTGCATGAATCTTTGGAAACATATTCTACCTGTAGTTTCGATGGAACTAGGTTATTTATGCTACAATAAGACAAAATACACTGATTTTTAGTGAATACAAGGTTTTGGAGGCACTCCGTGGTGCACTTGACAGCGCTGCTAGAGTGCCGATTTGAAGTTACTGCAAAACACCTTAAAAATACGTAGTTCGTTTAGAAATCGCATTTTCAAGTGATTTGGAGACATGTTTAGAGAAAGAGTTTTTACATCATATTTGAGCGTTTCACGGTCTGAAACGACGAATTTGTATGTAGACTTTGTAAACATATTCTACCTGTAGTTTCGATGGAACTAGGTTATTTAGGGAACAATAAGACAAAATACACTGTTTTTTAGTGAATACAACCTTTTGGGGGCACTCCGTGGTGCACTCGCCAGCGCAGCCAGAGTGCCGATTTGAACTATAGAAGTTACTGCAAAACACCTTAAAAACACATAATTCGCTTAGAAAACGAATTTTCAAGTGATTTGGAGACATGTTTTGAGAAACAGTTTTTACAGCATATTTGAGCGTTTCACGATCTGAAACGACGATTGTGCATGTATCTTAGGAAACATATTCTACCTGTAGTTTCGATGGAACTAGGTTATTTAGGGTACAATAAGACAAAATACACTGTTTTTTAGTGAATACAACCTTTTGGAGGCACTCCGTAGTGCACTCGCCAGCGCAGCTAGAGTGCCGATTTGAACTATAGAAGTTACTGCAAAACACCTTAAAAACACGTAATTCGCTTAGAAAACGCATTTTCCAGTGATTTGGAGACATGTTTTGAGAAACAGTTTTTACATCATATTTGAGCGTTTCACGGTCTGAAACGACGATTTTGCATGTATCTTTGGAAACATATTCTACCTGTAGTTTCGATGGAACTAGGTTATTTATGCTACAATAAGACAAAATACACTGATTTTTAGTGAATACAAGGTTTTGGAGGCACTCCGTGGTGCACTCGCCAGCGCAGCTAGAGTGCCGATTTGAACTATAAAAGTTACTGCAAAACACCTTAAAAACACGTAATTCGCTTAGAAAACGCATTTTCAAGTCATTTGGAGACATGTTTTGAGAAACAGTTTTTACATCATATTTGAGCGTTTCACGGTCTGAAACGACGATTTTGTATGTAGACTTTGTAAACATATTCTACCTGTAGTTTCGATGGAACTAGGTTATTTAGGGTACAATAAGACAAAATACACTATTTTTTAGTGAATACAACCTTTTGGGGGCACTCCGTGGTGCACTCGCCAGCGCAGCCAGAGTGCCGATTTGAACTATAGAAGTTACTGCAAAACACCATAAAAACACGTAATTCGCTTAGAAAACGCATTTTCAAGTGATTTGGAGACATGTTTTGAGAAACAGTTTTTACATCATATTTGAGCGTTTCACGGTCTAAAACGACGATGTTGCATGAATCTTTGGAAACATATTCTACCTGTAGTTTCGATGGAACTAGGTTATTTATGCTACAATAAGACAAAATACACTGATTTTTAGTGATTACAAGGTTTTGGAGGCACTCTGTAGTGCACTCGCCAGCGCAGCTAGAGTGCCGATTTGAACTATAGAAGTTACTGCAAAACACCTTAAAAACACGTAATTCGCTTAGAAAACGCATTTTCAAGTGATTTGGAGACATGTTTTGAGAAACAGTTTTTACATCATATTTGAGCGTTTCACGAGCTGAAACGACCATTTTGTATGTAGACTTTGTAAACATATTCTACCTGTAGTTTCGATGAAACTAGGTTATTTAGGGTACAATAAGACAAAATACACTGTTTTTTAGTGAATACAACCTTTTGGGGGCACTCCGTGGTGCACTCGCCAGCGCAGCCAGAGTGCCGATTTGAACTATAGAAGTTACTGCAAAACACCTTAAAAACACGTAATTCGCTTAGAAAACGCATTTTCAAGTGATTTAGAGACATGTTTTGAGAAACAGCTTTTACATCATATTTGAACGTTTCACGGTCTGAAACGACGATTTTGTATGTAGACTTTGTAAACATATTCTACCTGTAGTTTCGATAGCACTTGGTTATTTAGGGTACAATAAGACAAAATACACTGTTTTTTAGTGAATACAACCTTTTGGAGGCACTCCGTGGTGCACTCGCCAGCGCAGCCAGAGTGCCGATTTGAACTATAGAAGTTACTGCAAAACACCTTAAAAACACGTAATTCGCTTAGAAAACGCATTTTCAAGTGATTTGGAGACATGTTTTGAGAAACAGTTTTTACATCATATTTGAGCGTTTCACAGTCTGAAACGACGATTTTGTATGTAGATTTTGTAAACATATTCTACCTGTAGTTTCGATAGCACTTGGTTATGTAGGGTACAATAAGACAAAATACGCTGTTTTTTAGTGAATACAACCTTTTGGGGCACTCCGTGGTGCACTCGCCAGCGCAGCTAGAGTGCCGATTTGAACTATAGAAGTTACTGCAAAACACCTTTAAAACACGTAATTCGCTTAGAACACGCATTTTCAAGTGATTTGGAGACATGTTTTGAGAAACAGTTTTTACATCATATTTGAGCGTTTCACGGTCTGAAACGACGATTTTGTATGTAGACTTTGTAAACATATTCTACCTGTAGTTTCGATGGTACTAGGTTATTTAGGGTACAATAAGACAAAATACACTATTTTTTAGTGAATACAACATTTTGGGGGCACTCCGTGGTGCACTTGCCAGCGCAGCCAGAGTGCCGATTTGAACTATAGAAGTTACTGCAAAACACCTTAAAAACACTTAATTCGCTTAGAAAACGCATTTTCAAGTGATTTGGAGACATGTTTTGAGAAACAGTTTTTACATCATATTTGAGCGTTTCACGGTCTGAAACGACGTTTTTGTATGTAGACTTTGTAAACATATTCTACCTGTAGTTTCGAAAGCACTTGGTTGTTTAGGGTAGAATAAGGCAAAATACTCTGTTTTTTAGTAAATACAACCTTTTGGGGCACTCCGTGGTGCATTCGCCAGCGCAGCTAGAGTGCCGATTTGAACTATAGATGTTACTGCAAAACACCTTAAAAACACGTAATTCGCTTAGAAAACGCATTTTCAAGTGATTTGGAAACATGTTTTGAGAAACAGTTTTTACATCATATTTGAGCGTTTCACGGGCTGTAACGACGATTTTGCATGAATCTTTGGAAACATATTCTACCTGTAGTTTCGATGGAACTAGGTTATTTATGCTACAATAAGACAAAATACACTGATTTTTAGTGAATACAAGGTTTTGGAGGCACTCCGTGGTGCACTTGCCAGCGCAGCTAGAGTGCCAATTTGAAGTTACTGCAAAACACCTTAAAAACACGTAATTTGCTTAGAAAACGCATTTTCAAGTGATTTGGAGACATGTTTTGAGAAACAGTTTTTACATCATATTTGAGCGTTTCACGGTCTGTAACGACCATTTAGTATGTAGAATTTGTAAACATATTCTACCTGTAGTTTCGATGGAACTAGGTTATTTAGGGTACAATAAGACAAAATACACTGTTTTTTAGTGAATACAACCTTTTGGGGGCACTCCGTGGTGCACTCGCCAGCGCAGCCAGAGTGCCGATTTGAACTATAGAAGTTACTGCAAAACACCTTAAAAACACGTAATTCGCTTAGAAAACGCATTTTCAAGTGATTTGGAGACATGTTTTGCGAAACAGTTTTTACATCATATTTGAGCGTTTCACGGTCTGAAACAACGATTTTGTATGTAGACTTTGTAAACATATTCTACCTGTAGTTTCGATGGAACTAGGTTATTTAGGGCACAATAAGACAAAATACACTGTTTTTTAGTGAATACAACCTTTTGGGTGCACTCCGTGGTGCACTCGCCAGCGCAGCCAGAGTGCCGATTTGAACTATAGAAGTTACTGCAAAACACCTTAAAAACACGTAATTCGCTTAGAAACCGCATTTTCAAGTGATTTGGAGACATGTTTTGAGAAACAGTTTTTACATCATATTTGAGCGTTTCACTGTCTGAAACAACGATTTTGTATGTAGACTTTGTAAACATATTCTACCTGTAGTTTCGATGGAACTAGGTTATTTAGGGTACTATAAGACAAAATACACTGTTTTTTAGTGAGAGGCTGTCCTTAAATTACGTAACGCTTCGAGGGGGGGGGTCAAGCGTAGCGTTACGAAGCGTTACGAGGGGGTGGGGGAGGGTTAATGTGTGAGTTACGTAACGATAAAATATAAAAAATACTGCTAAACTTGCTTTAATAATTTTGAAACATTCAAATTTCGCGGTGCTAATTCGTATATGCAGGCAGTCCTTTGTTTTCAATAACAGTCAACATAATATGTCGGGCACATTTCAAATTCGGCCCAGTGGTCTTTTATTCGTGCAATGCAATTCATATTAAAACATGAATTCAAGTAATGTTGATAAGGAAAAACTTTTCAATAGTTTGTTAAAAGCATATGGAAATGCATATGCTTTTAATTTCTGTGCTGTTATTTTTTCATCTTTATGTACATTAATTTAATTAGTTTGTTTCAAATTTTAACTGAATATTAAAGAGGCCATATACTTTTATATCCAGTAAAGAAATTGGGGTGACAAGCCGTAGGGCAAGAGCAGTACATTAATTTTCATCTTTATGTATATTAATTTACATAGTTGCTGTTCTGTTCTGTAATTTTTTCATCTTTATATACATAAATTTAAATAGTTTCTGTTTCAAATTTTAACTGAATATTAAGGAGGCCATATACTTTTATATCCAGTAAAGAAATTGGGGTGACAAGCCGTAGGGCAAGAGTAGTACATTATTTTTCATATTTATGTATATTAATTTAAATAGTTGCTGTTCTGTTCTGATATTTTTCATCTTTATATACATTAATTTAAATAGTTTCTGTTTCAAATTTTAACTAAATATTAAGGAGGCCATATACTTTTATATCCAGTAAAGATATTGGGGTGACAAGCCGTAGAGCAAGAATAGTACATTATTTTTCATCTTTATGTATTATAATTTAAATAGTTGCTGTTCTGTTCTGTTATTTTTTAACTTTATATACATTAATTTAAATAGTTTCTGTTTCAAATTTTAACTGAATATTAAGGAGGCCATATACTTTTATATCCAGTAAAAAAATGGGGGGGTCAAGTACTGTGTCACGTAATATATGGGTGGGTGTTCATGTTTGCGTTACGGGTGCGTTACAAAGGGTGTAGGGGTATTAAAAATTTCCTAATTTTGCGTTACGTAATTTAAGGACAGCCCCTGAAGACAACTTTTTGGGGGCACTCCGTGGTGCACTCGCCAGCGCATCTAGAGTGCCGTTTTGAACTATAGAAGTTACTGCAAAACACCTTAAATACACGTGATTCGCTTAGAAAACGCATTTTCAAGTGATTTGGAGACATGTTATGAGAAACAGTTTTTACATCATATTTGAGCGTTTCACGGTCTGAAACGACGATTTTTCATGAATTTTTGGAAACATATTCTACCTGCAGTTTCGATGGAACTAGGTTATTTATGCTACAATAAGACAAAATACACTGATTTTTAGTGAATACAAGGTTTTGGAGGCACTCCGTGGTGCACTCGCCAGCGCTGCTAGAGTGCCGATTTGAAGTTACTGCAAAACACCTTAAAAACACGTAATTCGCTTAGAAAACGCATTTTCAAGTGATTTGGAGACATGTTTTGAGAAACAGTTTTTACATCAAATTTGAGCGTTTCACTGTCTGAAACTACGATTTTGCATGAACCTTTGGAAACATATTCTACCTGTAGCTTAGATGGAACTAGGTTATTTATGCTACAATAAGACAAAATACACTGATTTTTAGTGAATACAAGGTTTTGGAGGCACTCCGTTGTGCACTCGCCAGCGCAGCTAGAGTGCCGATTTGAACTATAGAAGTTACTGCAAAACACCTTAAAAACATATAATTCGCTTAGAAATCGCATTTTCAAGTGATTTGGAGACATGTTTTGAGAAACAGTTTTTACATCATATTTGAGCGTTTCACGATCTGAAACGACGATTTTGCATGAAACTTTGGAAACATATTCTACCTGTAGTTTCAATGGAACTAGATTATTTATGCTACAATAAGACAAAATACACTAATTTTTAGTGAATACAAGGTTTTGGAGGCACTCCGTGGTGCACTCGCCAGCGCAGCTAGAGTGCCGATTTGAAGTTACTGCAAAACACCTTAAAAACACGTAATTCGCTTAGAAAACGCATTTTCAAGTGATTTGGAGACATGTTTTGAGAAACAGTTTTTACATCATATTTGAGCGTTTTACGGTCTGAAACGACGATTTTGCATGAATCTTTGGAAACATATTTTACCTGTAGTTTCGTTGGAACTAGGTTATTTATGCTACAATAAGACAAAATACACTGATTTTTAGTGAATACAAGGCTTTGGAGGCACTCCGTGGTGCACTCGCCAGCGCAGCCAGAGTGCCGGTTTGAACTATAGAAGTTACTGCAAAACACCTTAAAAACACGTAATTCGCTTAGAAAACACATTTTCAAGTGATTTGGAGACATGTTTTGAAAAACAGTTTTTACATCATATTTGAGCGTTTCACGGTCTGAAACGACGATTTTGTATGTAGACTTTGTAAACAAATTCTACCTGTAGTTTCGATAGCACTTGGTTATTAAGGGTACAATAAGACAAAATACACTGTTTTTTAGTGAATACAACCTTTTCGGGCACTCCGTGGTGCACTCGCCAGCGCAACTAGAGTGCCGATTTGAACTATAGAATTTACTGCAAAACACCTTAAAAACACGTATTTCGCTTAGAAAACGCATTTTCAATTGATTTGGAGACATGTTTTGAGAAACAGTTTTTACATCATATTTGAGCGTTTCACGGTCTGAAACGACGAATTTGCATGAATCTTTGGAAACATATTCTACCTGTAGTTTCGATGGAACTAGGTTATTTATGCTAGAATAAGACAAAATACACAGATTTTTAGTGAATACAAGGTTTTGGAGGCACTCCGTTGTGCACTCGCCAGCGCAGCTAGAGTGCCGATTTGAACTATAGAAGTTACTGCAAAACACCTTAAAAACACGTAATTCGCTTAGAAAACGCATTTTCAAGTGATTTGGAGACATGTTTTAAGAAACAGTTTTTACATCATATTTGAGCGTTTCACGATCTGAAACGACGATTTTGCATGTAACTTTGGAAACATATTCTACCTGTAGTTTCGATGGAACTAGGTTATTTATGCTACAATAAGACAAAATACACTGATTTTTAGTGAATACAAGGTTTTGGAGGCACTCCGTGGTGCACTCGCCAGCGCAGCTAGAGTACCGATTTGAAGTTACTGCAAAATCCCTTAAAAACACGTAATTCGCTTAGAAAACGCATTTTCAAGTGATTTGGAGACATGTTTTGAGAAACAGTTTTTACATCATATTTGAGCGATTCACGGTCTGAAACGACGATTTTGTATGTAGACTTTGTAAACATATTCTACCTGTAGTTTCGATGGAACTAGGTTATTTATGCTACAATAAGACAAAATACACTGATTTTTAGTGAATACAAGGTTTTGGAGGCACTCCGTGGTGCACTCGCCAGCGCTGCTAGAGTGCCGATTTGAAGTTACTGCAAAACACCTTAAAAACACGTAATTCGCTTAGAAAACGCATTTTCAAGTGATTTGGAGACATGTTTTGAGAAACAGTTTTTACATCAAATTTGAGCGTTTCACTGTCTGAAACTACGATTTTGCATGAACCTTTGGAAACATATTCTACCTGTAGTTTAGAAGGAACTAGGTTATTTATGCTACAATAAGACAAAATACACTGATTTTTAGTGAATACAAGGTTTTGGAGGCACTCCGTGGTGCACTCGCCAGCGCAGCTAGAGTGCCGATTTGAACTATAGAAGTTACTGCAAAACCCCTTAAAAACATATAATTCGCTTAGAAAACGCATTTTCAAGTGATTTGGAGACATGTTTTGAGAAACAGTTTTTACATCATATTTGAGCGTTTCACGATCTGAAACGACGATTTTGCATGAAACTTTGGAAACATATTCTACCTGTAGTTTCAATGGAACTAGATTATTTATGCTACAATAGGACAAAATACACTGATTTTTAGTGAATACAAGGTTTTGGAGGCACTCCGTGATGCACTCGCCAGCGCAGCTAGAGTGCCGATTTGAAGTTACTGCAAAACACCTTAGAAACACGTAATTCGCTTAGAAAACGCATTTTCAAGTGATTTGGAGACATGTTTTGAGAAACAGTTTTTACATCATATTTGAGCGTTTCACGGTCTGAAACGACGATTTTGCATGAATCTTTGGAAACATATTCTACCTGTTGTTTCGATGGAACTAGGTTATTTATGCTACAATAAGACAAAATACACTGATTTTTAGTGAATACAAGGCTTTGGAGGCACTCCGTGGTGCACTCGCCAGCGCAGCCAGAGTGCCGGTTTGAACTATAGAAGTTACTGCAAAACACCTTAAAAACACGTAATTCGCTTAGACAACGCATTTTCAAGTGATTTGGAGACATGTTTTGAAAAACAGTTTTTACATCATATTTGAGCGTTTCACGGTCTGAAACGACGATTTTGTATGTAGACTTTGTAAACATATTCTACCTGTAGTTTCGATAGCACTTGGTTATTAAGGGTACAATAAGACAAAATACACTGTTTTTTTAGTGAATACAACCTTTTGGGGCACTCCGTGGTGCACTCGCCAGCGCAACTAGAGTGCCGATTTGAACTATAGAAGTTACTGCAAAACACCTTAAAAACACGTAATTCGCTTAGAAAACGCATTTTCATGTGATTTGGAGACATGTTTTGAGAAACAGTTTTTACATCATATTTGAGCGTTTCACGGTCTGAAACGACGATTTTGCATGAATCTTTGAAAACATATTCTACCTGTAGTTTCGATGGAACTAGGTTATTTATGCTACAATAAGACAAAATACACTGTTTTTTTAGTGAATACAACCTTTTGGGGCACTCCGTGGTGCACTCGCCAGCGCAACTAGAGTGCCGATTTGAACTATAGAAGTTACTGAAAAACACCTTAAAAACACGTAATTCGCTTAGAAAACGCATTTTCAAGTGATTTGGAGACATGTTTTAAGAAACAGTTTTTACATCATATTTGAGCGTTTAACGATCTGAAACGACGATTTTGCATGTAACTTTGGAAACATATTCTACCTGTAGTTTCGATGGAACTAGATTATTTATGCTACAATAAGACAAAATACACTGATTTTTAGTGAATACAAGGTTTTGGAGGCACTCCGTGGTGCACTCGCCAGCGCAGCTAGAGTACCGATTTGAAGTTACTGCAAAATCCCTTAAAAACACGTAATTCGCTTAGAAAACGCATTTTCAAGTGATTTGGAGACATGTTTTGAGAAAAAGTTTTTACATCATATTTGAGCGTTTCACGGTCTGAAACGACGATTTTGTATGTAGACTTTGTAAACATATTCTACCTGTAGTTTCGATGGAACTAGGTTATTTAGGGTACAATAAGACAAAATACACTGTTTTTTAGTGAATACAACCTTTTGGGGGCACTCCGTGGTTCACTCGCCAGCGCAGCCAGAGTGCCGATTTAAACTATAGAAGCTACTGCAAAATCCCTTAAAAACACGTAATTCGCTTAGAAAACGCATTTTTAAGTGATTTGGAGACATGTTTTGAGAAAAAGTTTTTACATCATATTTGAGCGTTTCACGGTCTGAAACGACGATTTTGCATGTATCTTTGGAAACATATTCTACCTGTAGTTTCGATGGAACTAGGTTATTTAGGGTACAATAAGACAAAATACAATGTTGTTTAGTGAATACAACCTTTTTTGGGCATTCCGTGGTGCACTCGCCAGCGCAGCCAGAGTGCCGATTTGAACTATAGAAGTTACTGCAAAACACCTTAAAAACATGTAATTCGCTTAAAAAACGCATTTTCAAGTGATTTGGAGACATGTTTTGAGACACAGTTTTTACATCATATTTGAGCGTTTCACGGTCTGAAACGGCGATTTTGCATGAATCTTTGGAAACATGTTCTACCTGTAGTTTCGATGGAACTAGGTTATTTATGCTACAATAAGACAAAATACACTGATTTTTAGTGAATACAAGGTTTTGGAGGCACTCCGTGGTGCACTCGCCAGCGCAGCTAGTGTGCCGATTTGAAGTTACTGCAAAACACCTTAAAATAACGTTATTCGCTTAGAAAACGCATTTTCAAGTGATTTGGAGACATGTTTTGAGAAACAGTTTTTACAGCATATTTGAGCGTTTCACGATCTGAAACGTCGATTTTGCATGTATCTTTGGAAACATATTCTACCTGTAGTTTCGATGGAACTAGGTTATTTATGCTACAATAAGACAAAATACACTGATTTTTAGTGAATACAAGGTTTTGGAGGCACTCCGTGGTGCACTCGCCAACGCAGCTAGAGTGCCGATTTAAACTATAGAAGATACAGCAAAACTCTTTAAAAACACGTAATTCGCTTAGAAAACGCATTTTCAAGTGATTTGGAGACATGTTTTGAGAAACAGTTTTTACATCATATTTGAGCGTTTCACGGTCTGAAACGACGATTTTATATGTAGAATTTGTAAACATATTCTACCTGTAGTTTCGATGGAACTAGGTTATTTTGGGTACAACAAGACAAAATACACTGTTTTTTAGTGTATACAACCTTTTGGGGGCACTCCGTGGTGCACTCGCCAGCGCAGCCAGAGTGCCGATTTGAACTATAGAAGTTACTGCAAAACACCTTAAAAACACGTAATTTGCTTAGAAAACGCATTTTCAAGTGATTTGGAGACATGTTTTGAGAAACAGTTTTTACATCATATTTGAGCGTTTCACGGTCTGAAACGACGATTTTGTATGTAGACTTTGTAAACATATTCTACCTGTAGTTTCGATAGCACTTGGTTATTTAGGGTACAATAAGACAAAATACACTGTTTTTTAGTGAATACAACCTTTTGGGGCACTCCGTGGTGCACTCGCCAGCGCAGCTAGAGTGCCGATTTGAACTATAGAAGTTACTGCAAAACACCTGAAAAACACGTAATTCGCTTAGAAAACGAATTTTCAAGTGATTTGGAGACATGTTTTGAGAAACAGTTTTTACATCATATTTGAGCGTTTCACGGTCTGAAACGACGATTTTGTATGTAGACTTTGTAAACATGTTCTACCTGTAGTTTCGATAGCACTTGGTTATTTAGGGTACAATAAGACAAAATAAACTGTTTTTTAGTGAATACAACCTTTTGGGGGCACTCCGTGGTGCACTCGCTAGCGCAGCTAGAGTGCCGATTTGAAGTTACTGCAAAACACCTTAAAAACACGTAATTCGCTTAGAAAACGCATTTTCAAGTGATTTGGAGACATGTTTTGAGAAACAGTTTTTACAGCATATTTGAGCGTTTCACGATCTGAAACGACGATTTTGCATGTATCTTTGGAAACATATTCTACCTGTAGTTTCGATGGAACTAGGTTATATATGCTACAATAAGACAAAATACACTGATTTTTAGTGAATACAAGGTTTTAGAGGCACTTCGTGGTGCAATCGCCAGCGCAGCTAGAGTGCCGATTTGAACTATAGAAGTTACAGCAAAACACCTTAAAAACACGTAATTCGCTTAGAAAACGCATTTTCAAGTGATTTGGAGACATGTTTTGAGAAACAGTTTTTACATCATATTTGAGCGTTTCACGGTCTGAAACGACGATTTTGTATGTAGACTTTGTAAACATATTCTACTTGTAGTTTCGATAGCACTTGGTTATTTAGGGTACAATAAGACAAAATAAACTGTTTTTTAGTGAATACAACCTTTTGGGGCACTCCGTGGTGCACTCGCCAGCGCAGCTAGAAAGCCGATTTGAACTATAGAAGTTACTGCAAAACACCTTAAAAACACGTAATTCGCTTAGAAAACGCATTTTCAAGTGATTTGGAGACATGTTTTGAGAAACAGTTTTTACATCATATTTGAGCGTTTCACGGTCTGAAACGACGATTTTGCATGAATCTTTGAAAACATATTCTACCTGTAGTTTTGATGGAACTAGGTTATTTATGCTACAATAAGACAAAATACACTGATTTTTAGTGAATACAAGGTTTTGGAGGCACTCCGTGGTGCACTCGCCAGCGCTGCTAGAGTGCCGATTTGAAGTTACTGCAAAACACCTTAAAAACACGTAATTCGTCTAGAAAATGCATTTTCAAGTGATTTGGAGACATGTTTTGAGAAACAGTTTTTACATCATATTTGAGCGTTTCACGGTCTGAAACGACGATTTTGCATGTATCTTTGGAAACATATTCTACCTGTAGTTTCGATGGAACTAGGTTATTTAGGGTACAATAAGACAAAATACAATGTTGTTTAGTGAATACAACCTTTTTTGGGCATTCCGTGGTGCACTCGCCAGCGCAGCCAGAGTGCCGATTTGAACTATAGAAGTTACTGCAAAACACCTTAAAAACACGTAATTCGCGTAGAAAACGCATTTTCAAGTGATTTGGAGACATGTTTTGAGACACAGTTTTTACATCATATTTGAGCGTTTCACGGTCTGAAACGGCGATTTTGCATGAATCTTTGGAAACATGTTCTACCTGTAGTTTCGATGGAACTAGGTTATTTATGCTACAATAAGACAAAATACACTGATTTTTAGTGAATACAAGGTTTTGGAGGCACTCCGTGGTGCACTTGCCAGCGCAGCTAGAGTGCCGATTTGAACTATAGAAGTTACTGCAAAACACCTTAAAAACACGTAATTTGCTTAGAAAACGCATTTTTAAGTGATTTGGAGACATGTTTTGAGAAACAGTTTTTACGTCATATTTAAGCGTTTCACGATCTGAAACGATGATTTTGCATTTATCTTTGGAAACATATTCTACCTGTAGTTTCGATGAAACTAGGTTATTTAAGCTACAATAAGACAAAATACACTGATTTTTAGTGAATACAAGGTTTTGGAGGCACTCCGTGGTGCACTCGCCAGCGCAGCTAGTGTGCCGATTTGAAGTTAGTGCAAAACACCTTAAAATAACGTTATTCGCTTAGAAAACGCATTTTCAAGTGATTTGGAGACATGTTTTGAGAAACAGTTTTTACAGCATATTTGAGCGTTTCACGATCTGAAACGTCGATTTTGCATGTATCTTTGGAAACATATTCTACCTGTAGTTTCGATGGAACTAGGTTATTTATGCTACAATAAGACAAAATACACTGATTTTTAGTGAATACAAGGTTTTGGAGGCACTCCGTGGTGCACTCGCCAACGCAGCTAGAGTGCCGATTTAAACTATAGAAGATACAGCAAAACTCCTTAAAAACACGTAATTCGCTTAGAAAACGCATTTTCAAGTGATTTGGAGACATGTTTTGAGAAACAGTTTTTACATCATATTTGAGCGTTTCACGGTCTGAAACGACGATTTTATATGTAGACTTTGTAAACATATTCTACCTGTAGTTTCGATGGAACTAGGTTATTTAGGGTACAACAAGACAAAATACACTGTTTTTTAGTGTATACAACCTTTTGGGGGCACTCCGTGGTGCACTCGCCAGCGCAGCCAGAGTGCCGATTTGAACTATAGAAGTTACTGCAAAACACCTTAAAAACACGTAATTTGCTTAGAAAACGCATTTTCAAGTGATTTGGAGACATGTTTTGAGAAACAGTTTTTACATCATATTTGAGCGTTTCACGGTCTGAAACGACGATTTTGTATGTAGACTTTGTAAACATATTCTACCTGTAGTTTCGATAGCACTTGGTTATTTAGGGTACAATAAGACAAAATACACTGTTTTTTAGTGAATACAACCTTTTGGGGCACTCCGTGGTGCATTCGCCAGCGCAGCTAGAGTGCCGATTTGAACTATAGAAGTTACTGCAAAACCCCTTAAAAACACGTAATTCGCTTAGAAAACGCATTTTCAAGTGATTTGGAGACATGTTTTGAGAAACAGTTTTTACATCATATTTGAGCGTTTCACGGTCTGAAACGACGATTTTGCATGTATCTTTGGAAACATATTCTACCTGTAGTTTCGATGGAACTAGGTTATTTAGGGTACAATAAGACAAAATACAATGTTGTTTAGTGAATACAACCTTTTTTGGGCATTCCGTGGTGCACTCGCCAGCGCAGCCAGAGTGCCGATTTTAACTATAGAAGTTACTGCAAAACACCTTAAAAACACGTAATTCGCTTAGAAAACGCATTTTCAAGTGATTTGGAGACATGTTTTGAGACACAGTTTTTACATCATATTTGAGCGTTTCACGGTCTGAAACGGCGATTTTGCATGAATCTTTGGAAACATGTTCTACCTGTAGTTTCGATGGAACTAGGTTATTTATGCTACAATAAGACAAAATACACTGATTTTTAGTGAATACAAGGTTTTGGAGGCACTCCGTGGTGCACTTGCCAGCGCAGCTAGAGTGCCGATTTGAACTATAGAAGTTACTGCAAAACACCTTAAAAACACGTAATTTGCTTAGAAAACGCATTTTTAAGTGATTTGGAGACATGTTTTGAGAAACAGTTTTTACGTCATATTTGAGCGTTTCACGATCTGAAACGATGATTTTGCATTTATCTTTGGAAACATATTCTACCTGTAGTTTCGATGAAACTAGGTTATTTAAGCTACAATAAGACAAAATACACTGATTTTTAGTGAATACAAGGTTTTGGAGGCACTCCGTGGTGCACTCGCCAGCGCAGCTAGTGTGCCGATTTGAAGTTACTGCAAAATCCCTTAAAAACACGTAATTCGCTTAGAAAACGCATTTTCAAGTGATTTGGAGACATGTTTTGAGAAACAGTTTTTACAGCATATTTGAGCGTTTCACGATCTGAAACGTCGATTTTGCATGTATCTTTGGAAACATATTCTACCTGTAGTTTCGATGGAACTAGGTTATTTATGCTACAATAAGACTAAATACACTGATTTTTAGTGAATACAAGGTTTTGGAGGCACTCCGTGGTGCACTCGCCAACGCAGCTAGAGTGCCGATTTAAACTATAGAAGATACAGCAAAACTCCTTAAAAACACGTAATTCGCTTAGAAAACGCATTTTCAAGTGATTTGGAGACATGTTTTGAGAAACAGTTTTTACATCATATTTGAGCGTTTCACGGTCTGAAACGACGATTTTATATGTAGACTTTGTAAACATATTCTACCTGTAGTTTCGATGGAACTAGGTTATTTAGGGTACAACAAGACAAAATACACTGTTTTTTAGTGTATACAACCTTTTGGGGGCACTCCGTGGTGCACTCGCCAGCGCAGCCAGAGTGCCGATTTGAACTATAGAAGTTACTGCAAAACACCTTAAAAACACGTAATTTGCTTAGAAAACGCATTTTCAAGTGATTTGGAGACATGTTTTGAGAAACAGTTTTTACATCATATTTGAGCGTTTCACGGTCTGAAACGACGATTTTGTATGTAGACTTTGTAAACATATTCTACCTGTAGTTTCGATAGCACTTGGTTATTTAGGGTACAATAAGACAAAATACACTGTTTTTTAGTGAATACAACATTTTGGGGCACTCCGTGGTGCACTCGCCAGCGCAGCTAGAGTGCCGATTTGAACTATAGAAGTTACTGCAAAACCCCTTAAAAACACGTAATTCGCTTAGAAAACGCATTTTCAAGTGATTTGGAGACATGTTTTGAGAAACAGTTTTTACATCATATTTGAGCGTTTCACGGTCTGAAACGACGATTTTGCATGTATCTTTGGAAACATATTCTACCTGTAGTTTCGATGGAACTAGGTTATTTAGGGTACAATAAGACAAAATACAATGTTGTTTAGTGAATACAACCTTTTTTGGGCATTCCGTGGTGCACTCGCCAGCGCAGCCAGAGTGCCGATTTGAACTATAGAAGTTACTGCAAAACACCTTAAAAACACGTAATTCGCTTAGAAAACGCATTTTCAAGTGATTTGGAGACATGTTTTGAGACACAGTTTTTACATCATATTTGAGCGTTTCACGGTCTGAAACGGCGATTTTGCATGAATCTTTGGAAACATGTTCTACCTGTAGTTTCGATGGAACTAGGTTATTTATGCTACAATAAGACAAAATACACTGATTTTTAGTGAATACAAGGTTTTGGAGGCACTCCGTGGTGCACTCGCCAGCGCAGCTAGTGTGCCGATTTGAAGTTACTGCAAAACACCTTAAAATAACGTTATTCGCTTAGAAAACGCATTTTCAAGTGATTTGGAGACATGTTTTGAGAAACAGTTTTTACAGCATATTTGAGCGTTTCACGATCTGAAACGTCGATTTTGCATGTATCTTTGGAAACATATTCTACCTGTAGTTTCGATGGAACTAGGTTATTTATGCTACAATAAGACAAAATACACTGATTTTTAGTGAATACAAGGTTTTGGAGGCACTCCGTGGTGCACTCGCCAACGCAGCTAGAGTGCCGATTTAAACTATAGAAGATACAGCAAAACTCCTTAAAAACACGTAATTCGCTTAGAAAACGCATTTTCAAGTGATTTGGAGACATGTTTTGAGAAACAGTTTTTACATCATATTTGAGCGTTTCACGGTCTGAAACGACGATTTTATATGTAGACTTTGTAAACATATTCTACCTGTAGTTTCGATGGAACTAGGTTATTTAGGGTACAACAAGACAAAATACACTGTTTTTTAGTGTATACAACCTTTTGGGGGCACTCCGTGGTGCACTCGCCAGCGCAGCCAGAGTGCCGATTTGAACTATAGAAGTTACTGCAAAACACCTTAAAAACACGTAATTTGCTTAGAAAACGCATTTTCAAGTGATTTGGAGACATGTTTTGAGAAACAGTTTTTACATCATATTTGAGCGTTTCACGGTCTGAAACGACGATTTTGTATGTAGACTTTGTAAACATATTCTACCTGTAGTTTCGATAGCACTTGGTTATTTAGGGTACAATAAGACAAAATACACTGTTTTTTAGTGAATACAACCTTTTGGGGCACTCCGTGGTGCACTCGCCAGCGCAGCTAGAGTGCCGATTTGAACTATAGAAGTTACTGCAAAACCCCTTAAAAACACGTAATTCGCTTAGAAAACGCATTTTCAAGTGATTTGGAGACATGTTTTGAGAAACAGTTTTTACATCATATTTGAGCGTTTCACGGTCTGAAACGACGATTTTGTATGTAGACTTTGTAAACATATTCTACCTGTAGTTTCGATGGAACTAGGTTATTTATGGTACAACAAGACAAAATACACTGTTTTTTAGTGTATACAACCTTTTGGGGGCACTCCGTGGTGCACTCGCCAGCACAGCCAGAGTGCCGATTTGAACTATAGAAGTTACTGCAAAACACCTTAAAAACACGTAATACGCTTAAAAAACGCATTTTCAAGTAATTTGGCGACATGTTTTGAGAAACAGTTTTTACATCATATTTGAGCGTTTCACGGTCTGAAACGACGAATTTGCATGAATCTTTTCAAAAATATTCTACCTGTAGTTTCGATGGAACTAGGTTATTTATGCTACAATAAGACAAAATACACTGATTTTTAGTGAATACAAGGTTTTGGAGGCACTCCGTGGTGCACTCGCCAGCGCAGCTAGAGTGCCGATTTGAAGTTACTGCAAAACACCTTAAAAACACGTAATTCGCTTAGAAATCGCATTTTCAAGTGATTTGGAGACATGTTTTGAGAAACAGTTTTTACATCATATTTGAGCGTTTCACGGTCTGAAACGATGAATTTGTATGTAGACTTTGTAAACATATTCTACCTGTAGTTTCGATGGAACTAGGTTATTTAGGGTACAATAAGACAAAATACACTGTTTTTTAGTGAATACAACATTTTGGGGGCCCTCCGTGGTGCACTCGCCAGCGCAGTCAGAGTGCCGATTTGAACTATAGAAGTTACTGCAAAACACCTTAAAAACACGTAATTCGCTTAGAAAACGAATTTTCAAGTGATTTGGAGACATGTTTTGAGAAACAGTTTTTACATCATATTTGAGCGTTTCACGGTCTGAAACGACGATTTTGTAAGTAGACTTTGTAAACATATTCTACCTGTAGTTCCGATAGCACTTGGTTCTTTAGGGTACAATAAGACAAAATACACTGATTTTTAGTGAATACAAGGTTTTGGAGGCACTCCGTGGTGCACTCGCCAGCGCTGCTAGAGTGCCGATTTGAACTATAGAAGTTACTGCAAAACACCTTAAAAACACGTAATTCGCTTAGAAAACGCATTTTCAAGTGATTTGGAGACATGTTTTGAGAAACAGTTTTTACATCATATTTGAGCGTTTCACGGTCTGAAACGACGTTTTTGTATGTAGATTTTGTAAATATATTCTACCTGTAGTTTCGAAAGCACTTGGTTATTTAGGGTACAATAAGACAAAATACACTGTTTTTTAGTAAATACAACATTTTGGGGCACTCCGTGGTGCATTCGCCAGCGCAGCTAGAGTGCCGATTTGAACTATAGATGTTACTGCAAAACACCTTAAAAACACGTAATTCGCTTAGAAAACGCATTTTCAAGTGATTTGGAAACATGTTTTGAGAAACAGTTTTAACATCATATTTGAGCGTTTCACGGTCTGTAACGACGATTTTGCATGAATCTTTGGAAACATATTCTACCTGTAGTTTCGATGGAACTAGGTTATTTATGCTACAATAAGACAAAATACACTGATTTTTAGTGAATACAAGGTTTTGGAGGCACTCCGTGGTGCACTTGCCAGCGCAGCTAGAGTGCCAATTTGAAGTTACTGCAAAACACCTTAAAAACACGTAATTCGCTTAGAAAACGCATTTTCAAGTGATTTGGAGACATGTTTTGAGAAACAGTTTTTACATCATATTTGAGCGTTTCACGGTCTGAAACGACGATTTTGTATGTAGACTTTGTAAACATATTCTACCTGTAGTTTCGATGGAACTAGGTTATTTAGGGCACAATAAGACAAAATACACTGTTTTTTAGTGAATACAACATTTTGGGGGCACTACGTGGTGCACTCGCCAGCGCAGCCAGAGTGCCGATTTGAACTATAGAAGTTACTGCAAAACACCTTAAAAACACGTATTTCGCTTAGAAAACGCATTTTCAAGTGATTTGGAGACATGTTTTGAGAAACAGTTTTTACATCATATTTGAGCGTTTCACGGTCTGAAACGACGATTTTGTATGTAGACTTTGTAAACATATTCTACCTGTAGTTTCGATAGCACCTGGTTATTTAGGGTACAATAAGACAAAATACACTGTTTTTTAATGAATACAACCTTTTGGGGCACTCCGTGGTGCACTCGCCAGCGCAGCTAGAGTGCCGATTTGAACTATAGAAGTTACTGCAAAACACCTTAAAAACACGTAATTCGCTTAGAAAACGCATTTTCAAGTGATTTGGAGACATGTTTTGAGAAACAGTTTTTACATCATATTTGAGCGTTTCACGGTCTGAAACGACGATTTTGTATGTAGACTTTGTAAACATATTCTACCTGTAGTTTCGAAAGCACTTGGTTATTTAGGGTACAATAAGACAAAATACACTGTTTTTTAGTAAATACAACCTTTCGAGGCACTCCGTGGTGCATTCGCCAGCGCAGCTAGAGTGCCGATTTGAACTATAGATGTTACTGCAAAACACCTTAAAAACACGTAATTCGCTTAGAAAACGCATTTTCAAGTGATTTGGAAACATGTTTTGAGAAACAGTTTTTACATCATATTTGAGCGTTCCACGGTCTGTAACGACGATTTTGCATGAATCTTTGGAAACATATTCTACCTGTAGTTTCGATGGAACTAGGTTATTTATGCTACAATAAGACAAAATACACTGATTTTTAGTGAATACAAGGTTTTGGAGGCACTCCGTGGTGCACTTGCCAGCGCAGCTAGAGTGCCAATTTGAAGTTACTGCAAAACACCTTAAAAACACGTAATTCGCTTAGAAAACGCATTTTCATGTGATTTGGAGACATATTTTGAGAAACAGTATTTACATCAGATTTGAGCGTTTCACTGTCTGAAACTACGATTTTGCATGAACCTTTGGAAACATATTCTACCTGTAGTTTAGATGGAACTAGGTTATTTATGCTACAATAAGACAAAATACACTGATTTTTAGTGAATACAAGGTTTTGGAGGCACTCCGTGGTGCACTCGCCAGCGCTGCTAGAGTCTTGATTTGAAGTTAATGCAAAACACCTTAAAAACACGTAATTCGCTTAGAAAACGCATTTTCAAGTGATTTGGAGACATGTTTCGAGAAACAGTTTTTACAGCATATTTGAACGTTTCACGATCTGAAACGACGATTTTGCATGTATCTTTGGAAATATATTCTACCTGTAGTTTCGATGAAACTAGGTTATTTATGCTACAATAAGACGAAATACACTGATTTTTAGTGAATACAAAGTTTTGGAGGCACTCCGTGGTGCATTCGCCAGCGCAGCTAGAGTGCCGATTTGAACTATAGAAGTTACTGCAAAACACCTTAAAAACACGTAATTCGCTTAGAAAACGCATTTTCAAGTGATTTGGAGACATGTTTTGAGAAACAGTTTTTACATCATATTTGAGCGTTTCATGGTCTGAAACGACGATTTTGTATGTAGACTTTGTAAACATATTCTACCTGTAGTTTCGATGGAACTAGGTTATTTAGGGTACAATAAGACAAAATACACTGTTTTTTAGTGTGAATACAACCTTTTGGGGGCACTCCGTGGTGCACTCGCCAGCGCAGCTAGAGTGCCGATTTGAACTATAGAAGTTACTGCAACACACCTTAAAAACACGTAATTCGCTTAGAAAACGCATTTTTAAGTGATTTGGAGACATGTTTTGAGAAACAGTTTTTACATCATATTTGAGCGTTTCACGGTCTGAAACGACGATTTTGTAAGTAGACTTTGTAAACATATTCTACCTGTAGTTTCGATAGCACTTGGTTATTTAGGGTACAATAAGACAAAATACACTGTTTTTTAGTGAATACAACCTTTTGGGGCACTCCGTGGTGCACTCGCCAGCGCAGCTAGAGTTCCGATTTGAACTATAGAAGTTACTGCAAAACACCTTAAAAACACGTAATTTGCTTAGAAAACGCATTTTGAAGTGATTTGGAGACATGTTTTGAGAAACAGTTTTTACGTCATATTTGAGCGTTTCACGATCTGAAACGATGATTTTGCATGTATCCTTGGAAACATATTCTACCTGTAGTTTCGATGGAACTAGGTTATTTATGCTACAATAAGATAAAATACACTGATTTTTAGTGAATACAAGGTTTTGTAGGCACTCCATGGTGCACTCGCCAGCGCAGCTGGAGTGCCGATTTGAAGTTACTGCAAAACACCTTAAAAACACGTAATTCGCTTAGAAAACGCATTTTCAAGTGATTTGGAGACATGTTTTGAGAAACAGTTTTTACAGCATATTTGAGCGTTTCACGATCTGAAACGACGATTTTGCATGTATCTTTGGAAACATATTCTACCTGTAGTTTCGATGGAACTAGGTTATTTATGCTACAATAAGACAAAATACACTGATATTTAGTGAATACAAGGTTTTGGAGGGACTCCGTGGTGCACTCGCCAGCGCAGCTAGAGTGCCGATTTGAACTATAGAAGTTACTGCAAAACACCTTAAAAACACGTAATTCGCTTAGAAAACGCATTTTCAAGTGATTTGGAGACATGTTTTGAGAAAGAGTTTTTACATCATATTTGAGCGTTTCACGGTCTGAAACGACGAATTTGTATGTAGACTTTGTAAACATATTCTACCTGTAGTTTCGATGGAACTAGGTTATTTAGGGAACAATAAGACAAAATACACTGTTTTTTAGTGAATACAACCTTTTGGGGGCACTCCGTGGTGCACTCGCCAGCGCAGCCAGAGTGCCGATTTGAACTATAGAAGTTACTGCAAAACACATTAAAAACACGTAATTCGCTTAGAAAACGCATTTTCAAGTGATTTGGAGACATGTTTTGAGAAAAAAGTTTTTACATCACATTTGAGCGTTTCACGGTCTGATACGACGATTTTGTATGTAGACTTTGTAAACATATTCTACCTGTAGTTTCGATGGAACTAGGTTATTTAGGGTACAATAAGACAAAATACAGTGTTTTTTAGTGAATACAACCTTTTGAGGGCACTCCGTGGTGCACTCGCCAGCGCAGACAGAGTGCCGATTTGAACTATAGAAGTTACTGCAAAACACCTTAAAAACACATAATTCGCTTAGAAAACGAATTTTCAAGTGATTTGGAGACATGTTTTGAGAAACAGTTTTTACAGCATATTTGAGCGTTTCACGATCTGAAACGACGATTTTGCATGTATCTTTGGAAACATATTCTACCTGTAGTTTCGATGGAACTAGGTTATTTATGCTAGAATAAGACAAAATACACTGATTTTTAGTGAATACAAGGTTTTGGAGGGACTCCGTGGTGCACTCGCCAGCGCAGCTAGAGTGCCGATTTGAACTATAGAAGTTACTGCAAAACACCTTAAAAACACGTAATTCGCTTAGAAAACGCATTTTCAAGTGATTTGGAGACATGTTTTGAGAAACAGTTTTTACATCATATTTGAGCGTTTCACGGTCTGAAACGACGATTGTGCATGTATCTTAGGAAACATATTCTACCTGTAGTTTCGATGGAACTAGGTTATTTAGGGTACAATAAGACAAAATACACTGTTTTTTAGTGAATACAACCTTTTGGAGGCACTCCGTAGTGCACTCGCCAGCGCAGCTAGAGTGCCGATTTGAACTATAGAAGTTACTGCAAAACACCTTAAAAACACGTAATTCGCTTAGAAAACGCATTTTCCAGTGATTTGGAGACATGTTTTGAGAAACAGTTTTTACATCATATTTGAGCGTTTCACGGTCTGAAACGACGATTTTGCATGTATCTTTGGAAACATATTCTACCTGTAGTTTCGATGGAACTAGGTTATTTATGCTACAATAAGACAAAATACACTGATTTTTAGTGAATACAAGGTTTTGGAGGCACTCCGTGGTGCACTCGCCAGCGCAGCTAGAGTGCCGATTTGAACTATAAAAGTTACTGCAAAACACCTTAAAAACACGTAATTCGCTTAGAAAACGCATTTTCAAGTCATTTGGAGACATGTTTTGAGAAACAGTTTTTACATCATATTTGAGCGTTTCACGGTCTGAAACGACGATTTTGTATGTAGACTTTGTAAACATATTCTACCTGTAGTTTCGATAGCACTTGGTTATTTAGGGTACAATAAGACAAAATACGCTGTTTTTTAGTGAATACAAACTTTTGGGGCACTCCGTGGTGCACTCGCCAGCGCAGCTAGAGTGCCGATTTGAACTATAGAAGTTACTGCAAAACACGTTTAAAACACGTAATTTGCTGAGAACACGCATTTTCAAGTGATTTGGAGACATGTTTTGAGAAACAGTTTTTACATCACATTTGAGCGTTTCACGGTCTGATACGACGATTTTGTATGTAGACTTTGTAAACATATTCTACCTGTAGTTTCGATGGAACTAGGTTATTTAGGGTACAATAAGACAAAATACAGTGTTTTTTAGTGAATACAACCTTTTGAGGGCACTCCGTGGTGCACTCGCCAGCGCAGACAGAGTGCCGATTTGAACTATAGAAGTTACTGCAAAACACCTTAAAAACACATAATTCGCTTAGAAAACGAATTTTCAAGTGATTTGGAGACATGTTTTGAGAAACAGTTTTTACAGCATATTTGAGCGTTTCACGATCTGAAACGACGATTTTGCATGTATCTTTGGAAACATATTCTACCTGTAGTTTCGATGGAACTAGGTTATTTATGCTAGAATAAGACAAAATACACTGATTTTTAGTGAATACAAGGTTTTGGAGGGACTCCGTGGTGCACTCGCCAGCGCAGCTAGAGTGCCGATTTGAACTATAGAAGTTACTGCAAAACACCTTAAAAACACGTAATTCGCTTAGAAAACGCATTTTCAAGTGATTTGGAGACATGTTTTGAGAAACAGTTTTTACATCATATTTGAGCGTTTCACGGTCTGAAACGACGATTGTGCATGTATCTTAGGAAACATATTCTACCTGTAGTTTCGATGGAACTAGGTTATTTAGGGTACAATAAGACAAAATACACTGTTTTTTAGTGAATACAACCTTTTGGAGGCACTCCGTAGTGCACTCGCCAGCGCAGCTAGAGTGCCGATTTGAACTATAGAAGTTACTGCAAAACACCTTAAAAACACGTAATTCGCTTAGAAAACGCATTTTCCAGTGATTTGGAGACATGTTTTGAGAAACAGTTTTTACATCATATTTGAGCGTTTCACGGTCTGAAACGACGATTTTGCATGTATCTTTGGAAACATATTCTACCTGTAGTTTCGATGGAACTAGGTTATTTATGCTACAATAAGACAAAATACACTGATTTTTAGTGAATACAAGGTTTTGGAGGCACTCCGTGGTGCACTCGCCAGCGCAGCTAGAGTGCCGATTTGAACTATAAAAGTTACTGCAAAACACCTTAAAAACACGTAATTCGCTTAGAAAACGCATTTTCAAGTCATTTGGAGACATGTTTTGAGAAACAGTTTTTACATCATATTTGAGCGTTTCACGGTCTGAAACGACGATTTTGTATGTAGACTTTGTAAACATATTCTACCTGTAGTTTCGATAGCACTTGGTTATTTAGGGTACAATAAGACAAAATACGCTGTTTTTTAGTGAATACAAACTTTTGGGGCACTCCGTGGTGCACTCGCCAGCGCAGCTAGAGTGCCGATTTGAACTATAGAAGTTACTGCACAACACGTTTAAAACACGTAATTTGCTGAGAACACGCATTTTCAAGTGATTTGGAGACATGTTTTGAGAAACAGTTTTTACATCATATTTGAGCGTTTCACGGTCTGAAACGACGATTTTGTATGTAGACTTTGTAAACATATTCTACCTGTAGTTTCGATGGTACTAGGTTATTTAGGGTACAATAAGACAAAATACACTATTTTTTAGTGAATACAACATTTTGGGGGCACTCCGTGGTGCACTTGCCAGCGCAGCCAGAGTGCCGATTTGAACTATAGATGTTACTGCAAAACACCTTAAAAACACGTAATTCGCTTAGAAAACGCATTTTCAAGTGATTTGGAAACATGTTTTGAGAAACAGTTTTTACATCATATTTGAGCGTTTCACGGGCTGTAACGACGATTTTGCATGAATCTTTGGAAACATATTCTACCTGTAGTTTCGATGGAACTAGGTTATTTATGCTACAATAAGACAAAATACACTGATTTTTAGTGAATACAAGGTTTTGGAGGCACTCCGTGGTGCACTTGCCAGCGCAGCTAGAGTGCCAATTTGAAGTTACTGCAAAACACCTTAAAAACACGTAATTTGCTTAGAAAACGCATTTTCAAGTGATTTGGAGACATGTTTTGAGAAACAGTTTTTACATCATATTTGAGCGTTTCACGGTCTGTAACGACCATTTTGTATGTAAACTTTGTAAACATATTCTACCTGTAGTTTCGATGGAACTAGGTTATTTAGGGTACAATAAGACAAAATACACTGTTTTTTAGTGAATACAACCTTTTGGGGGCACTCCGTGTTGCACTCGCCAGCGCAGCCAGAGTGCCGATTTGAACTATAGAAGTTACTGCAAAACACCTTAAAAACACGTAATTCGCTTAGAAAACGCATTTTCAAGTGATTTGGAGACATGTTTTGCGAAACAGTTTTTACATCATATTTGAGCGTTTCACGGTCTGAAACAACGATTTTGTATGTAGACTTTGTAAACATATTCTACCTGTAGTTTCGATGGAACTAGGTTATTTAGGGCACAATAAGACAAAATACACTGTTTTTTAGTGAATACAACCTTTTGGGGGCACTCCGTGGTGCACTCGCCAGCGCAGCCAGAGTGCCGATTTGAACTATAGAAGTTACTGCAAAACACCTTAAAAACACGTATTTCGCTTAGAAAACGCATTTTTAAGTGATTTGGAGACATGTTTTGAGAAACAATTTTTACATCATATTTGAGCGTTTCACGGTCTGAAACGACGATTTTGCATGAATCTTTGGAAACATATTCTACCTGTAGTTTCGATGGAACTAGGTTATTTATGCTACAATAAGACAAAATACACTGATTTTTAGTGAATACAAGGTTTTGGAGGCATTCCATTGTGCACTCGCCAGCGCAGCTAGAGTGCTGATTTGAAGTTAATGCAAAACACCTTAAAAAAACGTAATTCGCTTAGAAAACGCATTTTCAAGTGATTTGGAGACATGTTTTGAGAAACAGTTTTTACAGCATATTTGAGCGTTTCACGATCTGAAACGACGATTTTGCATGTATCTTTGGAAACATATTCTAACTGTAGTTTCGATGGAACTAGGTTATTTAGGGAGCAATAAGACAAAATACACTGTTTTTTAGTGAATACAACCTTTTGGGTGCACTCCGTGGTGCACTCGTCAGCGCAGCCAGAGTGCCGATTTGAACTATAGAAGTTACTGCAAAACACCTTAAAAACACGTAATTCGCTTAGAAAACGCATTTTCAAGTTATTTGGAGACATGTTTTGAGAAACAGTTTTTACATCATATTTGAGCGTTTCACTGTCTGAAACAACGATTTTGTATGTAGACTTTGTAAACATATTCTACCTGTAGTTTCGATGGAACTAGGTTATTTAGGGTACTATAAGACAAAATACACTGTTTTTTAGTGAGAGGCTGTCCTTAAATTACGTAACGCTTCAAGGGGGGGGGTCAAGCGTAGCGTTACGAAGCGTTACGAGGGGGTGGGGGAGGGTTAATGTGTGAGTTACGTAACGATAAAATATAAAAAATACTGCTAAACTTGCTTTAATAATTTTGAAACATTCAAATTTCGCGGTGCTAATTCGTATATGCAGGCAGTCCTTTGTTTTCAATAACAGTCAACATAATATGTCGGGCACATTTCAAATTCGGCCCAGTGGTCTTTCATTCGTGCAATGCAATTCATATTAAAACATGAATTCAAGTAATGTTGATAAGAAAAAACTTTTCAATAGTTTGTTAAAAGCATATGGAAATGCATATGCTTTTAATTTCTGTGCTGTTATTTTTTCATCTTTATGTACATTAATTTAATTAGTTTGTTTCAAATTTTAACTGAATATTAAAGAGGCCATATACTTTTATATCCAGTAAAGAAATTGGGGTGACAAGCCGTAGGGCAAGAGCAGTACATTAATTTTCATCTTTATGTATATTAATTTACATAGTTGCTGTTCTGTTCTGTAATTTTTTCATCTTTATATACATAAATTTTAATAGTTTCTGTTTCAAATTTTAACTGAATATTAAGGAGGCCATATACTTTTATATCCAGTAAAGAAATTGGGGTGACAAGCCGTAGGGCAAGAGTAGTACATTATTTTTCATCTTTATGTATATTAATTTAAATAGTTGCTGTTCTGTTATTTTTCATCTTTTTATACATTAATTTAAATGGTTTCTGATTCAAATTTTAACTGAATATTAAAGAGGCCATATACTTTTATAACCAGTAAAGAAATTGGGGTGACAAGCCGTAGGGCAAGAGTAGTACATTATTTTTCAACTTTATGTATATTAATTTAAATAGTTGCTGTTCTGTTCTGTTATTTTTCATCTTTATATACATTAATTTAAATAGTGTCTGTTTCAAATTTTAAATGAATATTAAGGAGGCCATATACTTTTATATCCAGTAAAGAAATTGGGGTGACAAGCCGTAGGGCAAGAGTAGTACATTATTTTTCATATTTATGTATATTAATTTAAATAGTTGCTGTTCTGTTCTGATATTTTTCATCTTTATATACATTAATTTAAATAGTTTCTGTTTCAAATTTTAACTGAATATTAAGGAGGCCATATACTTTTATACCCAGTAAAGATATTGGGGTGACAAGCCGTAGAGCAAGAATAGTACATTATTTTTCATCTTTATGTATTATAATTTAAATAGTTGCTGTTCTGTTCTGTTATTTTTTAACTTTATATACATTAATTTAAATAGTTTCTGTTTCAAATTTTAACTGAATATTAAGGAGGCCATATACTTTTATATACAGTAAAAAAATGGGGGGGGTCAAGTACTGTGTCACGTAATATATGGGTGGGTGTTCATGTTTGCGTTACGGGTGCGTTACAAAGGGTGTAGGGGTATTAAAAATTTCCTAATTTTGCGTTACGTAATTTAAGGACAGCCCCTGAAGACAACTTTTTGGGGGCACTCCGTGGTGCACTCGCCAGCGCATCTAGAGTGCCGTTTTGAACTATAGAAGTTACTGCAAAACACCTTAAATACACGTGATTCGCTTAGAAAACGCATTTTCAAGTGATTTGGAGACATGTTATGAGAAACAGTTTTTACATCATATTTGAGCGTTTCACGGTCTGAAACGACGATTTTGCATGTATCTTTGGAAACATATTCTACCTGTAGTTTCGAAGGAACTAGGTTATTTATGCTACAATAAGAAAAAATACACTGATTTTTAGTGAATACAAGGTTTTGGAGGCACTACGTGGTGCACATGCCAGCGCTGCTAGAGTGCCGATTTGAAGTTACTGCAAAACACCTTAAAAACACGTAATTCGCTTAGAAAACGCATTTTCAAGTGATTTGGAGACATGTTTTGAGAAACAGTTTTTACGTCAAATTTGAGCGTTTCACTGTCTGAAACTACGATTTTGCATGAACCTTTGGAAACATATTCTACCTGTAGCTTAGATGGAACTAGGTTATTTATGCTACAATAAGACAAAATACACTGATTTTTAGTGAATACAAGGTTTTGGAGGCACTCCGTTGTGCACTCGCCAGCGCAGCTAGAGTGCCGATTTGAACTATAGAAGTTACTGCAAAACACCTTAAAAACATATAATTCGCTTAGATAACGCATTTTCAAGTGATTTGGAGACATGTTTTGAGAAACAGTTTTTACATCATATTTGAGCGTTTCACGATCTGAAACGACGATTTTGCATGAAACTTTGGAAACATATTCTACCTGTAGTTTCAATGGAACTAGATTATTTATGCTACAATAAGACAAAATACACTGATTTTTAGTGAATACAAGGTTTTGGAGGCACTCCGTGGTGCACTCGCCAGCGCAGCTAGAGTGCCGATTTGAAGTTACTGCAAAACACCTTAAAAACACGTAATTCGCTTAGAAAACGCATTTTCAAGTGATGTGGAGACATGTTTTGAGAAACAGTTTTTACATCATATTTGAGCGTTTTACGGTCTGAAACGACGATTTTGCATGAATCTTTGGAAACATATTTTAACTGTAGTTTCGGTGGAACTAGGTTATTTATGCTACAATAAGACAAAATACACTGATTTTTAGTGAATACAAGGCTTTGGAGGCACTCCGTGGTGCACTCGCCAGCGCAGCCAGAGTGCCGGTTTGAACTATAGAAGTTACTGCAAAACACCTTAAAAACACGTAATTCGCTTAGAAAACGCATTTTCAAGTGATTTGGAGACATGTTTTGAAAAACAGTTTTTACATCATATTTGAGCGTTTCACGGTCTGAAACGACGATTTTGTATGTAGACTTTGTAAACAAATTCTACCTGTAGTTTCGATAGCACTTGGTTATTAAGGGTACAATAAGACAAAATACACTGTTTTTTAGTGAATACAACCTTTTGGGGCACTCCGTGGTGCACTCGCCAGCGCAACTAGAGTGCCGATTTGAACTATAGAATTTACTGCAAAACACCTTAAAAACACGTATTTCGCTTAGAAAACGCATTTTCAATTGATTTGGAGACATGTTTTGAGAAACAGTTTTTACATCATATTTGAGCGTTTCACGGTCTGAAACGACGATTTTGTATGTAGACTTTGTAAACATATTCTACCTGTAGTTTCGATGGAACTAGGTTATTTATGCTACAGTAAGACAAAATACACTGATTTTTAGTGAATACAAGGTTTTGGAGGCACTCTGTGGTGCACTCGCCAGCGCTGCTAGAGTGCCGATTTGAAGTTACTGCAAAACACCTTTATTATTATTAAAGCCTTTTATTCCCACTTTTATATAATACATTAACCATTTTAACAAAATAATATTTACTAATCTAACATTTAAAATACATATTATATTTAATTGTTTGAGTGCTAAACTAAATTTTTCTGATTTGTGGTGTGTGTGTCCTTAGAGGACATAGGCCTCCCCCAAAATTTTCCATTCGTGACGGTCTTTCGCTGTTCTAGACCATGTATTTCCTCCTACTTTCTGGATATCATCCCTCCAGCGTTTCTTCTGTCTTCCTTGATTTCTTTTATTTCCAAAGGGTGTCCATTCTGTAACGATTTTGTCCCAACTTTCTCCTTTTCTCATTAAATGTCCCGTCCATTTCCATTTCAGTGATTTAATTGTCATGGTAACATCGGCTATTTTTATTCTGCTGTATATTTCTTCCAGTGTTTTTCTATCGTACCATTTTAAATTCAGGATGCTTTTCATCATTTTGTTTTGACACACTTTAATTTTGTTCAGCGATGTTTTGCTTAGTGCCCACGTTTGACTTCCGTATGTTAAAGTGGGGCTTACACAGATGTCGAAAATTTTTCTTTTGGTTGGTAAACTTATTTTCTTATTTTTGAATATATGTTTTAGTGACCAATATTTCCTCCACGCTGCATCTATTCTTCTATTAACTTCTTTTCCTGTTCTGTTCTCGAATGACATTAACTGGCCTAAATATATACAGTCTTGTACATATTCAATTTGTTCGTTTCCTAATTTTATTGGGAATTTTATACTATTGGTTATAATTTTTGTTTTAGATTTATTGATCACTAACCCTGCACATTCACAGTGTTTTGTTAGCTTTTCTAGTTGGTCTTTAAGTTCTTCTCCTGTTTTTGCTATAATTACTAAATCATCAGCAAACCTTAAATTGTTGAGATGTTTACCATAAATTTTGATTCCGAAATCTGTGTCTTCCCAGTCAAGTGTCCTCATTCTTTCTTCCAGGACGCAGTTGAAAATGTCAGGCGATAATGGGTCCCCTTGTCTTACGCCTTTAGTTATGGGAAAGGGCTTTCCTAATCTGTCTAATTTTATTGTTGCTTTGTTATCCTCGTATAGCTTTTTGATAATGTCTCTATATTCTTCTTCTACATTTGCCATTTCTAATGCTGTCCAAATATGCCCGTGTTCGAGTGAGTCGAATGCCTTCTGGAAGTCGATGAAACATAAGTATAATTTAAAATTATATTCTGCTGATTTTTCAATGAGTTGGTTTAAAATTTGCAAGTTATTTAATGTGGATCTATTTTTTCTAAAACCAGCTTGTTCATCGGATTGAAATGATTCTAACGTGCATTTAATTCTACTTTGTATTAATTTAGTAAAGATCTTACATAGAGTTGGTATTAGACTTATCGGTCTGTAGTTGTTTATGTTTGCTTTTTCTCCTTTCTTGAAAATTAGAGTTATTTGAGAGTTTTTCCACTGGTATGGAATTTCTTTAGTTAGGAGTATTTTATTATATAACTCTTGTAACATATCTATGATTTCTGAAATTCCTATTTTTATCAATTCGTTTAGAATGTTATCTTCCCCGGGGCTCTTATTATTCTTTAATTCAGATACAGCTTTTTCAATTTCCTCTTTCATAAAGAATTGTGCAGTTTTTTGAGACACAGAATGATGTTCTGCTGTGATTTGGTTTTCGCTTTTGTATAATTTTGTGTAAAATTCTGTAGCTACCTCTATAATGTCCCTTCTTTCATACTTCATTTTTCCTTTATCGTTTATTTTTGGTATCCATTCTTTACCTGTAGATATATTATTGTTGATTTTTCTTATGGATGCGTTTTGTTCGAGGATTTCTATTATCATTTTATCTTCCTCGTTTTTCAAGTCTTGTCTTATATTTTTCCTGACCAACTTTCTTATTTCAGCGAGTTCTATTTGTTCTAGAGCTGTCTTGTTCTTTTTTCTCTCTAGACAAGATCTTTGTTTTATTAGTTTAGTAGTTGTTTCGCTAAATTTGCTTTTTTCCTTTTTTAATTCATCCAATTCTTTTGCTGTATTATTTACTGTGTTTATTAAAATATCGTACATATTTTGCACTGCAAGATTTGAGTATCCAGGTGTTATTTTTTCTACATTACTTTTCAGTTTGAGTTTATATTCTTTTTTTTGTCTGATAATGTCTGGACCTGTGACTTGATTTTTCACGAGATATTTTTTGCGGATTGAAGATTTGTTTGTCTTTAATGTTATTCTGAGTAATCTATGATCGGAATAGAAATTGAAGTTATTCAAAACATCTATATTTTCCACATATCTTAAGGTTTTCATTAGCATGAAATCTATTTCATTTTTGTACCCTGACGGTGATTTCCATGTCCATTTTCTCTCTGGATTTTTTATAAAAAATGAATTTATAATTTTTAGTCTATGTTGTGTGGCGAAGTTTATCAGTAGTGACCCTCTTTCATTTCGTTCTCCATAGTAAGAGATACCTAGTGTTTCGTTTTCGCCTTGTTGTCTTTTCCCTATCTTCGCGTTGAAATCTCCCATTAGTAGGAGTATTTGATCTTTTTTATTGTTTTGTTCTATTAAAATAGCGTCTAAGATATTATAGAAACATTCTATTTCTTCAAGTTGCGATCTTGATGTCGGAGCGTGTACTTGAATAATATTCAATTTTTGCTTCTCGTTTAACTTTACCCTTAGAGTCGCAATTCGTTCGTTAATAGGTATAAATTCTTCTACTGCTTCTTTTGTTTCGTTTTTAATTATAAATCCTACTCCAAATTCACTATTTATTGCGTTGCTATGACACAAAAGGGTGTGAGATTCTTTCCTTACTATCATTGTTTCATAGTTACGTCTGACTTCTGAAATTCCTATAATATTCCAGTTTATATCTGTAAGTGCTTGCTCTAGTTCCCTGATTCTGTCTTCGTCTTTCAATGTTCTAGTATTTAAAGTACCTATGTATACATTTTGGGGGGTTTTGGTCGGAACATCCCGCGGAGACCACCCGTGCTGGGATGATATATTTTCGTTTCGACATTTCTTTTGTGTATTCCTATTTATTTCCAGTGTATTGTAATTGTTTTTTACATATTTTTGTTTTTTAGCTTGCTTATTTTTTTGGTGTGGTGTTTTCTTTTCTTTATATTTTAATTCCGTGCATATTTCCGTAGTCATAGCCGTATCTGTCCGTTGTGCATCCAGTAGTTGCTACATTTGTTCTTTATTTTTCTCTGATTGGTAATGAAACATTTCTGTTATTTTGGCTTGATTTCTTGCTAGCGATGGTACGTTTCTTTCGTAAAGTGTTTTTATGTTGCTTACTGATTTGCTTCTTTGTCTATGGGGTGAATTCGTTGTAGAATCGTTTGGCGATGTGGATGGCTCTCCTGTGTTAATGTGTGTTACACCATTTGCGATTTGTTCTGATTGTTTCGTTTTCTTTATTTCCTTTCCTGTCACATTATTTCCGTTTCCTTCCAAATCTTCTTCTGATCTATTTCTTTTCTTCAGTTGTTTTACCTTTTCCAAATCTTCTTCACTTACTGGCTTGCCATTTACAATGATTTTGTTGTATTTTATTATTGCATGATTGCCTGATTCTCTAATTATTTTTAAAAGTGGTACTAGTCTTTTCCTTTCTTCTTGGATTTCTTTTGGCAGATCTTCTGTTATATAAATATTGGTATTTTTTAAATTTTTTGTGTTTTTTAAGATTTCGTTTACTTTCCGTAGGGCTAGGAATTTTATTAGTATCGGTCTTATTTTCTTATTGTTCATTTTTGATCCAACTCTATTTAATTGATAAATTTCCGTTATCAGTGTTGGAACTTTTACTTTGTTATTTAGTACGTCCAAACATATTTTTTCCAGCTCTGTTTTACTACGTTCAGTTTCCTGTATTCCATGTATTAGAATATTGCATTGGCGCTCTTCTTCCTCTTGTTTTTGCCATTTTTGACTTTGTAAGTTAATTTTTGAAGTATTTTCTTCTATTTTAGTGTTTACATTTGTATTCATTACCTTTATTTCTTCTCTCATCTGGTTAATGGATAACTGAAGGTCTTTTATTGCTGATAAAATATTTTCATCACTATTTGCCATTTTGTGAAAAGTTTACTCCTTGCTAGTTATACTTTATAATTACAGATTTGTCGTGTTGGTTGCAGCTACGAAAATTTTTGAAAAATAGTAACCAATATTTCAAATATAAGTTTTAATTTTTCTTTATTTGCTGTGCTTTTTAAGGATACTGATCGGCTTATTTATAATTGTATTAAATTTTTAGTTATAGTGTATTTTATACACTATACTAATGTTGTCTGAATTCAATTTTTGTAATCCCTAATTCCCCTTTTCCTTTATCCTTGTTCTCGAAAACTATCCCAGAATAGGTATATTAATTGTGATGCGGTGTTGTGATGTAATTTTTCAATTTTTCTTATCTTCCTTTTTTGTTTCCGTACCTGTATTTTGAGTTAAGGATTTAGGGTTATGTTTCTGGTTTCAAAATCTGTAAAAGCTATTTAAAGGATATATGCTGTGTTAAATCCACTTTTATGTATAGTATATTCTCTTTATATGTTTCTGGACTGAGTTTTCCCTTTTCTTTTACAATGTTATTCCAAATTATAGATTATTATTAATTGCAACTCGATGACAGCTATGACCTCGCCAACTTACTACCTTAAAACACCTTAAAAACACGTAATTCGCTTAGAAAACGCATTTTCAAGTGATTTGGAGACATGTTTTGAGAAACAGTTTTTACATCAAATTTGAGCGTTTCACTGTCTGAAACTACGATTTTGCATGAACCTTTGGAAACATATTCTACCTGTAGTTTAGAAGGAACTAGGTTATTTATGCTACAATAAGACAAAATACACTGATTTTTAGTGAATACAAGGTTTTGGAGGCACTCCGTGGTGCACTCGCCAGCGCAGCTAGAGTGCCGATTTAAACTATAGAAGTTACTGCAAAACCCCTTAAAAACATATAATTCGCTTAGAAAACGCATTTTCAAGTGATTTGGAGACATGTTTTGAGAAACAGTTTTTACATCATATTTGAGCGTTTCACGATCTGAAACGACGATTTTGCATGAAACTTTGGAAACATATTCTACCTGTAGTTTCAATGGAACTAGATTATTTATGCTACAAAAAGACAAAATACACTGATTTTTAGTGAATACAAGGTTTTGGAGGCACTCCGTGATGCACTCGCCAGCGCAGCTAGAGTGCCGATTTGAAGTTACTGCAAAACACCTTAGAAACACGTAATTCGCTTAGAAAACGCATTTTCAAGTGATTTGGAGACATGTTTTGAGAAACAGTTTTTACATCATATTTGAGCGTTTCACGGTCTGAAAAGACGATTTTGCATGAATCTTTGGAAACATATTCTACCTGTTGTTTCGATGGAACTAGGTTATTTATGCTACAATAAGACAAAATACACTGATTTTTAGTGAATACAAGGCTTTGGAGGCACTCCGTGGTGCACTCGCCAGCGCAGCCAGAGTGCCGGTTTGAACTATAGAAGTTACTGCAAAACACCTTAAAAACACGTAATTCGCTTAGACAACGCATTTTCAAGTGATTTGGAGACATGTTTTGAAAAACAGTTTTTACATCATATTTGAGCGTTTCACGGTCTGAAACGACGATTTTGTATGTAGACTTTGTAAACATATTCTACCTGTAGTTTCGATAGCACTTGGTTATTAAGGGTACAATAAGACAAAATACACTGTTTTTTTAGTGAATACAACCTTTTGGGGCACTCCGTGGTGCACTCGCCAGCGCAACTAGAGTGCCGATTTGAACTATAGAAGTTACTGCAAAACACCTTAAAAACACGTAATTCGCTTAGAAAACGCATTTTCAAGTGATTTGGAGACATGTTTTGAGAAACAGTTTTTACATCATATTTGAGCGTTTCACGGTCTGAAACGACGATTTTGCATGAATCTTTGAAAACATATTCTACCTGTAGTTTCGATGGAACTAGGTTATTTATGCTACAATAAGACAAAATACACTGTTTTTTTTAGTGAATACAACCTTTTGGGGCACTCCGTGGTGCACTCGCCAGCGCAACTAGAGTGCCGATTTGAACTATAGAAGTTACTGCAAAACACCTTAAAAACACGTAATTCGCTTAGAAAACGAATTTTCAAGTGATTTGGAGACATGTTTTAAGAAACAGTTTTTACATCATATTTGAGCGTTTCACGATCTGAAACGACGATTTTGCATGTAACTTTGGAAACATATTCTACCTGTAGTTTCGATGGAACTAGATTATTTATGCTACAATAAGACAAAATACACTGATTTTTAGTGAATACAAGGTTTTGGAGAAACTCCGTGGTGCACTCGCCAGCGCAGCTAGAGTACCGATTTGAAGTTACTGCAAAATCCCTTAAAAACACGTAATTCGCTTAGAAAACGCATTTTCAAGTGATTTGGAGACATGTTTTGAGAAACAGTTTTTACATCATATTTGAGCGTTTCACGGTCTGAAACGACGATTTTGTATGTAGACTTTGTAAACATATTCTACCTGTAGTTTCGATGGAACTAGGTTGTTTAGGGTACAATAAGACAAAATACACTGTTTTTTAGTGAATACAACCTTTTGGGGGCACTCCGTGGTGCACTCGCCAGCGCAGCCAGAGTGCCGATTTAAACTATAGAAGCTACTGCAAAACACCTTAAAAACACGTAATTCGCTTAGAAAACGAATTTTCAAGTGATTTGGAGACATGTTTTAAAAAACAGTTTTTACATCATATTTGAGCGTTTCACGGTCTGAAACGACGATTTTGTATGTAGACTTTGTAAACATATTCTACTTGTAGTTTCGATAGCACTTGGTTATTTAGGGTACAATAAGACAAAATAAACTGTTTTTTAGTGAATACAACCTTTTGGGGCACTCCGTGGTGCACTCGCCAGCGCAGCTAGAGTGCCGATTTGAACTATAGAAGTTACTGCAAAACACCTTAAAAACACGTAATTCGCTTAGAAAACGCATTTTCAAGTGATTTGGAGACATGTTTTGAGAAACAGTTTTTACATCATATTTGAGCGTTTCACGGTCTGAAACGACGATTTTGCATGAATCTTTGAAAACATATTCTACCTGTAGTTTCGATGGAACTAGGTTATTTATGCTACAATAAGACAAAATACACTGATTTTTAGCGAATACAAGGTTTTGGAGGCACTCCGTGGTGCACTCGCCAGCGCTGCTAGAGTGCCGATTTGAAGTTACTGCAAAACACCTTAAAAACACGTAATTCGTTTAGAAAATGCATTTTCAAGTGATTTGGAGACATGTTTTGAGAAACAGTTTTTACATCATATTTGAGCGTTTCACGGTCTGAAACGACGATTTTGCATGTATCTTTGGAAACATATTCTACCTGTAGTTTCGATGGAACTAGGTTATTTAGGGTACAATAAGACAAAATACAATGTTGTTTAGTGAATACAACCTTTTTTGGGCATTCCGTGGTGCACTCGCCAGCGCAGCCAGAGTGCCGATTTGAACTATAGAAGTTACTGCAAAACACCTTAAAAACACGTAATTCGCTTAGAAAACGCATTTTCAAGTGATTTGGAGACATGTTTTGAGACACAGTTTTTACATCATATTTGAGCGTTTCACGGTCTGAAACGGCGATTTTGCATGAATCTTTGGAAACATGTTCTACCTGTAGTTTCGATGGAACTAGGTTATTTATGCTACAGTAAGACAAAATACACTGATTTTTAGTGAATACAAGGTTTTGGAGGCACTCCGTGGTGCACTTGCCAGCGCAGCTAGAGTGCCGATTTGAACTATAGAAGTTACTGCAAAACACCTTAAAAACACGTAATTTGCTTAGAAAACGCATTTTTAAGTGATTTGGAGACGTGTTTTGAGAAACAGTTTTTACGTCATATTTGAGCGTTTCACGATCTGAAACGATGATTTTGCATTTATCTTTGGAAACATATTCTACCTGTAGTTTCGATGAAACTAGGTTATTTAAGCTACAATAAGACAAAATACACTGATTTTTAGTGAATACAAGGTTTTGGAGGCACTCCGTGGTGCACTCACCAGCGCAGCTAGTGTGCCGATTTGAAGTTACTGCAAAACACCTTAAAATAACGTTATTCGCTTAGAAAACGCATTTTCAAGTGATTTGGAGACATGTTTTGAGAAACAGTTTTTACAGCATATTTGAGCGTTTCACGATCTGAAACGTCGATTTTGCATGTATCTTTGGAAACATATTCTACCTGTAGTTTCGATGGAACTAGGTTATTTATGCTACAATAAGACAAAATACACTGATTTTTAGTGAATACAAGGTTTTGGAGGCACTCCGTGGTGCACTCGCCAACGCAGCTAGAGTGCCGATTTAAACTATAGAAGATACAGCAAAACTCCTTAAAAACACGTAATTCGCTTAGAAAACGCATTTTCAAGTGATTTGGAGACATGTTTTGAGAAACAGTTTTTACATCATATTTGAGCGTTTCACGGTCTGAAACGACGATTTTATATGTAGACTTTGTAAACATATTCTACCTGTAGTTTCGATGGAACTAGGTTATTTAGTTTACAACAAGACAAAATACACTGTTTTTTAGTGTATACAACCTTTTGGGGGCACTCCGTGGTGCACTCGCCAGCGCAGCCAGAGTGCCGATTTGAACTATAGAAGTTACTGCAAAACACCTTAAAAACACGTAATTTGCTTAGAAAACGCATTTTCAAGTGATTTGGAGACATGTTTTGAGAAACAGTTTTTACATCATATTTGAGCGTTTCACGGTCTGAAACGACGATTTTGTATGTAGACTTTGTAAACATATTCTACCTGTAGTTTCGATAGCACTTGGTTATTTAGGGTACAATAAGACAAAATACACTGTTTTTTAGTGAATACAACCTTTTGGGGCACTCCGTGGTGCACTCGCCAGCGCAGCTAGAGTGCCGATTTGAACTATAGAAGTTACTGCAAAACACCTGAAAAACACGTAATTCGCTTAGAAAACAAATTTTCAAGTGATTTGGAGACATGTTTTGAGAAAGAGTTTTTACATCATATTTGAGCGTTTCACGGTCTGAAACGACGATTTTGTATGTAGACTTTGTAAACATGTTCTACCTGTAGTTTCGATAGCACTTGGTTATTTAGGGTACAATAAGACAAAATAAACTGTTTTTTCGTGAATACAACCTTTTGGGGGCACTCCGTGGTGCACTCGCTAGCGCAGCTAGAGTGCCGATTTGAAGTTACTGCAAAACAACTTAAAAACACGTAATTCGCATAGAAAACGCATTTTCAAGTGATTTGGAGACATGTTTTGAGAAACAGTTTTTACAGCATATTTGAGCGTTTCACGATCTGAAACGACGATTTTGCATGTATCTTTGGAAACATATTCTACCTGTAGTTTCGATGGAACTAGGTTATATATGCTACAATAAGACAAAATACACTGATTTTTAGTGAATACAAGGTTTTAGAGGCACTTCGTGGTGCAATCGCCAGCGCAGCTAGAGTGCCGATTTGAAGTTACTGCAAAACACCTTAAAAACACGTAATTCGCTTAGAAAACGCATTTTCAAGTGATTTGGAAACATGTTTTGAGAAACAGTTTTTACATCATATTTGAGCGTTTCACGGTCTGAAACGACGATTTTGCATGTATCTTTGGAAACATATTCTACCTGTAGTTTCGATGGAACTAGGTTATTTATGCTACAATAAGACAAAATACACTGATTTTTAGTGAATACAAGGTTTTGGAGTCACTCCGTGGTGCATTCGCCAACGCAGCTAGAGTGCCGATTTGAACTATAGAAGTTACTGCAAAACACCTTAAAAACACGTAATTCGCTTAGAAAACGAATTTTCAAGTGATTTGGAGACATGTTTTAAGAAACAGTTTTTACATCATATTTGAGCGTTTCACGATCTGAAACGACGATTTTGCATGTAACTTTGGAAACATATTCTACCTGTAGTTTCGATGGAACTAGATTATTTATGCTACAATAAGACAAAATACACTGATTTTTAGTGAATACAAGGTTTTGGAGGCACTCCGTGGTGCACTCGCCAGCGCAGCTAGAGTGCCGATTTAAACTATAGAAGTTACTGCAAAACCCCTTAAAAACATATAATTCGCTTAGAAAACGCATTTTCAAGTGATTTGGAGACATGTTTTGAGAAACAGTTTTTACATCATATTTGAGCGTTTCACGATCTGAAACGACGATTTTGCATGAAACTTTGGAAACATATTCTACCTGTAGTTTCAATGGAACTAGATTATTTATGCTACAAAAAGACAAAATACACTGATTTTTAGTGAATACAAGGTTTTGGAGGCACTCCGTGATGCACTCGCCAGCGCAGCTAGAGTGCCGATTTGAAGTTACTGCAAAACACCTTAGAAACACGTAATTCGCTTAGAAAACGCATTTTCAAGTGATTTGGAGACATGTTTTGAGAAACAGTTTTTACATCATATTTGAGCGTTTCACGGTCTGAAAAGACGATTTTGCATGAATCTTTGGAAACATATTCTACCTGTTGTTTCGATGGAACTAGGTTATTTATGCTACAATAAGACAAAATACACTGATTTTTAGTGAATACAAGGCTTTGGAGGCACTCCGTGGTGCACTCGCCAGCGCAGCCAGAGTGCCGGTTTGAACTATAGAAGTTACTGCAAAACACCTTAAAAACACGTAATTCGCTTAGACAACGCATTTTCAAGTGATTTGGAGACATGTTTTGAAAAACAGTTTTTACATCATATTTGAGCGTTTCACGGTCTGAAACGACGATTTTGTATGTAGACTTTGTAAACATATTCTACCTGTAGTTTCGATAGCACTTGGTTATTAAGGGTACAATAAGACAAAATACACTGTTTTTTTAGTGAATACAACCTTTTGGGGCACTCCGTGGTGCACTCGCCAGCGCAACTAGAGTGCCGATTTGAACTATAGAAGTTACTGCAAAACACCTTAAAAACACGTAATTCGCTTAGAAAACGCATTTTCAAGTGATTTGGAGACATGTTTTGAGAAACAGTTTTTACATCATATTTGAGCGTTTCACGGTCTGAAACGACGATTTTGCATGAATCTTTGAAAACATATTCTACCTGTAGTTTCGATGGAACTAGGTTATTTATGCTACAATAAGACAAAATACACTGTTTTTTTTAGTGAATACAACCTTTTGGGGCACTCCGTGGTGCACTCGCCAGCGCAACTAGAGTGCCGATTTGAACTATAGAAGTTACTGCAAAACACCTTAAAAACACGTAATTCGCTTAGAAAACGAATTTTCAAGTGATTTGGAGACATGTTTTAAGAAACAGTTTTTACATCATATTTGAGCGTTTCACGATCTGAAACGACGATTTTGCATGTAACTTTGGAAACATATTCTACCTGTAGTTTCGATGGAACTAGATTATTTATGCTACAATAAGACAAAATACACTGATTTTTAGTGAATACAAGGTTTTGGAGAAACTCCGTGGTGCACTCGCCAGCGCAGCTAGAGTACCGATTTGAAGTTACTGCAAAATCCCTTAAAAACACGTAATTCGCTTAGAAAACGCATTTTCAAGTGATTTGGAGACATGTTTTGAGAAACAGTTTTTACATCATATTTGAGCGTTTCACGGTCTGAAACGACGATTTTGTATGTAGACTTTGTAAACATATTCTACCTGTAGTTTCGATGGAACTAGGTTGTTTAGGGTACAATAAGACAAAATACACTGTTTTTTAGTGAATACAACCTTTTGGGGGCACTCCGTGGTGCACTCGCCAGCGCAGCCAGAGTGCCGATTTAAACTATAGAAGCTACTGCAAAACACCTTAAAAACACGTAATTCGCTTAGAAAACGAATTTTCAAGTGATTTGGAGACATGTTTTAAAAAACAGTTTTTACATCATATTTGAGCGTTTCACGGTCTGAAACGACGATTTTGTATGTAGACTTTGTAAACATATTCTACTTGTAGTTTCGATAGCACTTGGTTATTTAGGGTACAATAAGACAAAATAAACTGTTTTTTAGTGAATACAACCTTTTGGGGCACTCCGTGGTGCACTCGCCAGCGCAGCTAGAGTGCCGATTTGAACTATAGAAGTTACTGCAAAACACCTTAAAAACACGTAATTCGCTTAGAAAACGCATTTTCAAGTGATTTGGAGACATGTTTTGAGAAACAGTTTTTACATCATATTTGAGCGTTTCACGGTCTGAAACGACGATTTTGCATGAATCTTTGAAAACATATTCTACCTGTAGTTTCGATGGAACTAGGTTATTTATGCTACAATAAGACAAAATACACTGATTTTTAGCGAATACAAGGTTTTGGAGGCACTCCGTGGTGCACTCGCCAGCGCTGCTAGAGTGCCGATTTGAAGTTACTGCAAAACACCTTAAAAACACGTAATTCGTTTAGAAAATGCATTTTCAAGTGATTTGGAGACATGTTTTGAGAAACAGTTTTTACATCATATTTGAGCGTTTCACGGTCTGAAACGACGATTTTGCATGTATCTTTGGAAACATATTCTACCTGTAGTTTCGATGGAACTAGGTTATTTAGGGTACAATAAGACAAAATACAATGTTGTTTAGTGAATACAACCTTTTTTGGGCATTCCGTGGTGCACTCGCCAGCGCAGCCAGAGTGCCGATTTGAACTATAGAAGTTACTGCAAAACACCTTAAAAACACGTAATTCGCTTAGAAAACGCATTTTCAAGTGATTTGGAGACATGTTTTGAGACACAGTTTTTACATCATATTTGAGCGTTTCACGGTCTGAAACGGCGATTTTGCATGAATCTTTGGAAACATGTTCTACCTGTAGTTTCGATGGAACTAGGTTATTTATGCTACAGTAAGACAAAATACACTGATTTTTAGTGAATACAAGGTTTTGGAGGCACTCCGTGGTGCACTTGCCAGCGCAGCTAGAGTGCCGATTTGAACTATAGAAGTTACTGCAAAACACCTTAAAAACACGTAATTTGCTTAGAAAACGCATTTTTAAGTGATTTGGAGACGTGTTTTGAGAAACAGTTTTTACGTCATATTTGAGCGTTTCACGATCTGAAACGATGATTTTGCATTTATCTTTGGAAACATATTCTACCTGTAGTTTCGATGAAACTAGGTTATTTAAGCTACAATAAGACAAAATACACTGATTTTTAGTGAATACAAGGTTTTGGAGGCACTCCGTGGTGCACTCACCAGCGCAGCTAGTGTGCCGATTTGAAGTTACTGCAAAACACCTTAAAATAACGTTATTCGCTTAGAAAACGCATTTTCAAGTGATTTGGAGACATGTTTTGAGAAACAGTTTTTACAGCATATTTGAGCGTTTCACGATCTGAAACGTCGATTTTGCATGTATCTTTGGAAACATATTCTACCTGTAGTTTCGATGGAACTAGGTTATTTATGCTACAATAAGACAAAATACACTGATTTTTAGTGAATACAAGGTTTTGGAGGCACTCCGTGGTGCACTCGCCAACGCAGCTAGAGTGCCGATTTAAACTATAGAAGATACAGCAAAACTCCTTAAAAACACGTAATTCGCTTAGAAAACGCATTTTCAAGTGATTTGGAGACATGTTTTGAGAAACAGTTTTTACATCATATTTGAGCGTTTCACGGTCTGAAACGACGATTTTATATGTAGACTTTGTAAACATATTCTACCTGTAGTTTCGATGGAACTAGGTTATTTAGTTTACAACAAGACAAAATACACTGTTTTTTAGTGTATACAACCTTTTGGGGGCACTCCGTGGTGCACTCGCCAGCGCAGCCAGAGTGCCGATTTGAACTATAGAAGTTACTGCAAAACACCTTAAAAACACGTAATTTGCTTAGAAAACGCATTTTCAAGTGATTTGGAGACATGTTTTGAGAAACAGTTTTTACATCATATTTGAGCGTTTCACGGTCTGAAACGACGATTTTGTATGTAGACTTTGTAAACATATTCTACCTGTAGTTTCGATAGCACTTGGTTATTTAGGGTACAATAAGACAAAATACACTGTTTTTTAGTGAATACAACCTTTTGGGGCACTCCGTGGTGCACTCGCCAGCGCAGCTAGAGTGCCGATTTGAACTATAGAAGTTACTGCAAAACACCTGAAAAACACGTAATTCGCTTAGAAAACAAATTTTCAAGTGATTTGGAGACATGTTTTGAGAAAGAGTTTTTACATCATATTTGAGCGTTTCACGGTCTGAAACGACGATTTTGTATGTAGACTTTGTAAACATGTTCTACCTGTAGTTTCGATAGCACTTGGTTATTTAGGGTACAATAAGACAAAATAAACTGTTTTTTCGTGAATACAACCTTTTGGGGGCACTCCGTGGTGCACTCGCTAGCGCAGCTAGAGTGCCGATTTGAAGTTACTGCAAAACAACTTAAAAACACGTAATTCGCATAGAAAACGCATTTTCAAGTGATTTGGAGACATGTTTTGAGAAACAGTTTTTACAGCATATTTGAGCGTTTCACGATCTGAAACGACGATTTTGCATGTATCTTTGGAAACATATTCTACCTGTAGTTTCGATGGAACTAGGTTATATATGCTACAATAAGACAAAATACACTGATTTTTAGTGAATACAAGGTTTTAGAGGCACTTCGTGGTGCAATCGCCAGCGCAGCTAGAGTGCCGATTTGAAGTTACTGCAAAACACCTTAAAAACACGTAATTCGCTTAGAAAACGCATTTTCAAGTGATTTGGAAACATGTTTTGAGAAACAGTTTTTACATCATATTTGAGCGTTTCACGGTCTGAAACGACGATTTTGCATGTATCTTTGGAAACATATTCTACCTGTAGTTTCGATGGAACTAGGTTATTTATGCTACAATAAGACAAAATACACTGATTTTTAGTGAATACAAGGTTTTGGAGTCACTCCGTGGTGCATTCGCCAACGCAGCTAGAGTGCCGATTTGAACTATAGAAGTTACTGCAAAACACCTTAAAAACACGTAATTCGCTTAGAAAACGAATTTTCAAGTGATTTGGAGACATGTTTTAAGAAACAGTTTTTACATCATATTTGAGCGTTTCACGATCTGAAACGACGATTTTGCATGTAACTTTGGAAACATATTCTACCTGTAGTTTCGATGGAACTAGATTATTTATGCTACAATAAGACAAAATACACTGATTTTTAGTGAATACAAGGTTTTGGAGGCACTCCGTGGTGCACTCGCCAGCGCAGCTAGAGTACCGATTTGAAGTTACTGCAAAATCCCTTAAAAACACATAATTCGCTTAGAAAACGCATTTTCAAGTGATTTGGAGACATGTTTTGAGAAACAGTTTTTACATCATATTTGAGCGTTTCACGGTCTGAAACGACGATTTTGTATGTAGACTTTGTAAACATATTCTACCTGTAGTTTCGATGGAACTAGGTTGTTTAGGGTACAATAAGACAAAATACACTGTTTTTTAGTGAATACAACCTTTTGGGGGCACTCCGTGGTGCACTCGCCAGCGCAGCCAGAGTGCCGATTTAAACTATAGAAGCTACTGCAAAACACCTTAAAAACACGTAATTCGCTTAGAAAACGAATTTTCAAGTGATTTGGAGACATGTTTTAAAAAACAGTTTTTACATCATATTTGAGCGTTTCACGGTCTGAAACGACGATTTTGTATGTAGACTTTGTAAACATATTCTACTTGTAGTTTCGATAGCACTTGGTTATTTAGGGTACAATAAGACAAAATAAACTGTTTTTTAGTGAATACAACCTTTTGGGGCACTCCGTGGTGCACTCGCCAGCGCAGCTAGAGTGCCGATTTGAACTATAGAAGTTACTGCAAAACACCTTAAAAACACGTAATTCGCTTAGAAAACGCATTTTCAAGTGATTTGGAGACATGTTTTGAGAAACAGTTTTTACATCATATTTGAGCGTTTCACGGTCTGAAACGACGATTTTGCATGAATCTTTGAAAACATATTCTACCTGTAGTTTCGATGGAACTAGGTTATTTATGCTACAATAAGACAAAATACACTGATTTTTAGCGAATACAAGGTTTTGGAGGCACTCCGTGGTGCACTCGCCAGCGCTGCTAGAGTGCCGATTTGAAGTTACTGCAAAACACCTTAAAAACACGTAATTCGTTTAGAAAATGCATTTTCAAGTGATTTGGAGACATGTTTTGAGAAACAGTTTTTACATCATATTTGAGCGTTTCACGGTCTGAAACGACGATTTTGCATGTATCTTTGGAAACATATTCTACCTGTAGTTTCGATGGAACTAGGTTATTTAGGGTACAATAAGACAAAATACAATGTTGTTTAGTGAATACAACCTTTTTTGGGCATTCCGTGGTGCACTCGCCAGCGCAGCCAGAGTGCCGATTTGAACTATAGAAGTTACTGCAAAACACCTTAAAAACACGTAATTCGCTTAGAAAACGCATTTTCAAGTGATTTGGAGACATGTTTTGAGACACAGTTTTTACATCATATTTGAGCGTTTCACGGTCTGAAACGGCGATTTTGCATGAATCTTTGGAAACATGTTCTACCTGTAGTTTCGATGGAACTAGGTTATTTATGCTACAATAAGACAAAATACACTGATTTTTAGTGAATACAAGGTTTTGGAGGCACTCCGTGGTGCACTTGCCAGCGCAGCTAGAGTGCCGATTTGAACTATAGAAGTTACTGCAAAACACCTTAAAAACACGTAATTTGCTTAGAAAACGCATTTTTAAGTGATTTGGAGACGTGTTTTGAGAAACAGTTTTTACGTCATATTTGAGCGTTTCACGATCTGAAACGATGATTTTGCATTTATCTTTGGAAACATATTCTACCTGTAGTTTCGATGAAACTAGGTTATTTAAGCTACAATAAGACAAAATACACTGATTTTTAGTGAATACAAGGTTTTGGAGGCACTCCGTGGTGCACTCACCAGCGCAGCTAGTGTGCCGATTTGATGTTACTGCAAAACACCTTAAAATAACGTTATTCGTTTAGAAAACGCATTTTCAAGTGATTTGGAGACATGTTTTGAGAAACAGTTTTTACAGCATATTTGAGCGTTTCACGATCTGAAACGTCGATTTTGCATGTATCTTTGGAAACATATTCTACCTGTAGTTTCGATGGAACTAGGTTATTTATGCTACAATAAGACAAAATACACTGATTTTTAGTGAATACAAGGTTTTGGAGGCACTCCGTGGTGCACTCGCCAACGCAGCTAGAGTGCCGATTTAAACTATAGAAGATACAGCAAAACTCCTTAAAAACACGTAATTCGCTTAGAAAACGCATTTTCAAGTGATTTGGAGACATGTTTTGAGAAACAGTTTTTACATCATATTTGAGCGTTTCACGGTCTGAAACGACGATTTTATATGTAGACTTTGTAAACATATTCTACCTGTAGTTTCGATGGAACTAGGTTATTTAGTTTACAACAAGACAAAATACACTGTTTTTTAGTGTATACAACCTTTTGGGGGCACTCCGTGGTGCACTCGCCAGCGCAGCCAGAGTGCCGATTTGAACTATAGAAGTTACTGCAAAACACCTTAAAAACACGTAATTTGCTTAGAAAACGCATTTTCAAGTGATTTGGAGACATGTTTTGAGAAACAGTTTTTACATCATATTTGAGCGTTTCACGGTCTGAAACGACGATTTTGTATGTAGACTTTGTAAACATATTCTACCTGTAGTTTCGATAGCACTTGGTTATTTAGGGTACAAAAAGACAAAATACACTGTTTTTTAGTGAATACAACCTTTTGGGGCACTCCGTGGTGCACTCGCCAGCGCAGCTAGAGTGCCGATTTGAACTATAGAAGTTACTGCAAAACACCTGAAAAACACGTAATTCGCTTAGAAAACAAATTTTCAAGTGATTTGGAGACATGTTTTGAGAAAGAGTTTTTACATCATATTTGAGCGTTTCACGGTCTGAAACGACGATTTTGTATGTAGACTTTGTAAACATGTTCTACCTGTAGTTTCGATAGCACTTGGTTATTTAGGGTACAATAAGACAAAATAAACTGTTTTTTCGTGAATACAACCTTTTGGGGGCACTCCGTGGTGCACTCGCTAGCGCAGCTAGAGTGCCGATTTGAAGTTACTGCAAAACAACTTAAAAACACGTAATTCGCATAGAAAACGCATTTTCAAGTGATTTGGAGACATGTTTTGAGAAACAGTTTTTACAGCATATTTGAGCGTTTCACGATCTGAAACGACGATTTTGCATGTATCTTTGGAAACATATTCTACCTGTAGTTTCGATGGAACTAGGTTATATATGCTACAATAAGACAAAATACACTGATTTTTAGTGAATACAAGGTTTTAGAGGCACTTCGTGGTGCAATCGCCAGCGCAGCTAGAGTGCCGATTTGAAGTTACTGCAAAACACCTTAAAAACACGTAATTCGCTTAGAAAACGCATTTTCAAGTGATTTGGAAACATGTTTTGAGAAACAGTTTTTACATCATATTTGAGCGTTTCACGGTCTGAAACGACGATTTTGCATGTATCTTGGAAACATATTCTACCTGTAGTTTCGATGGAACTAGGTTATTTATGCTACAATCAGACAAAATACACTGATTTTTAGTGAATACAAGGTTTTGGAGTCACTCCGTGGTGCATTCGCCAACGCAGCTAGAGTGCCGATTTGAACTATAGAAGTTACTGCAAAACACCTTAAAAACACGTAATTCGCTTAGAAAACGCATTTTCAAGTGATTTGGAGACATGTTTTGAGAAACAGTTTTTACATCATATTTGAGCGTTTCACGGTCTGAAACGACGATTTTGTATGTAGACTTTGTAAACATATTATACCTGTACCTGTAGTTTCGATGGAACTAGGTTATTTAGGGTACAATAAGACAAAATACACTGTTTTTTAGTGAATACAACCTTTTGGGGGCACTCCGTGGTGCACTCGCCAGCACAGCCAGAGTGCCGATTTGAACTATAGAAGTTACTGCAAAACACCTTAAAAACACGTAATTCGCTTAAAAAACGCATTTTCAAGTGATTTGGAGACATGTTTTGAGAAACAGTTTTTACTTCATATTTGAGCGTTTCACGGTCTGAAATGACGATTTTGCATGAATCTTTGGAAACATATTCTACCTGTAGTTTCGATGGAACTAGGTTATTTATGCTACAATAAGATAAAATACACTGATTTTTAGTGAATAAAAGGTTTTGGAGGCACTCCGTGGTGCACTCGCCAGCGCAGCCAGAGTGCCGATTTGAACTATAGAAGTTACTGCAAAACACCTTAAAAACACGTAATTCGCATAGAAAACGAATTTTCAAGTGATTTGGAGACATGTTTTGAGAAACAGTTTTTACATCATATTTGAGCGTTTCACGGTCTGAAACGACGATTTTGTATGTAGACTTTGTAAACATATTCTACCTGTAGTTTCGATAGCACTTGGTTATTTAGGGTACAATAAGACAAAATAAACTGTTTTTTAGTGAATACAACCTTTTGGGGGCACTCCGTGGTGCACTCGCCAGCGCAGCTAGAGTGCCGATTTGAACTATAGAAGTTACTGCAAAACACCTTAAAAACACGTAATTCGCTTAGAAAACGCATTTTCAAGTGATTTGGAGACATGTTTTGAGAAACAGTTTTTACATCATATTTGAGCGTTTCACGGTCTGAAACGACGATATTGCATGAATCTTTGGAAACATATTCTACCTGTAGTTCCGATGGAACTAGGTTATTTATGCTACAATAAGACAAAATACACTGATTTTTAGTGAATACAAGGTTTTGGAGGCACTCCGTGGTGCACTCGCCAGCGCTGCTAGAGTGCCGATTTGAAGTTACTGCAAAACACCTTAAAAACACGTAATTCGCTTAGAAAACGCATTTTCAAGTGATTTGGAGACATGTTTTGAGAAACAGTTTTTACAGCATATTTGAGCGTTTTACGATCTGAAACGACGATTTTGCATGTATCTTTGGAAACATATTCTACCTGTAGTTTCGATGGAACTAGGTTATTTATGCTACAATAAGACAAAATACACTGATTTTTAGTGAATACAAGGTTTTGAAGGCACTCCGTGGTGCACTCGCCAGCGCAGCTAGAGTGCCGATTTGAACTATAGAAGTTACAGCAAAACACCTTAAAAACACGTAATTCGCTTAGAAAACGCATTTTCAAGTGATTTGGAGACATGTTTTGAGAAACAGTTTTTACATCATATTTGAGCATTTCACGGTCTGAAACGACGATTTTGTATATAGACTTTGTAAACATATTCTACCTGTAGTTTCGATGGAACCAGGTTATTTAGGGTACAATAAGACAAAATACACTGTTTTTTAGTGAATACAACCTTTTGGGGGCACTCCTTGGTGCACTCGCCAGCGCAGCTAGAGTGCCGATTTGAAATATAGAAGTTACTGCAAAACACCTTAAAAACACGTAATTTGCTTAGAAAACGCATTTTCAAGTGATTTGGAGACATGTTTTGAGAAACAGTTTTTACATCATATTTGAGCGTTTCACGGTCTGAAACGACGATTTTGTATGTAGACTTTGTAAATATATTCTACGTGTAGTTTCGATAGCACTTGGTTATTTAGGGTACAATAAGACAAAATACACTGTTTTTTATTGAATACAACCTTTTTGGGGCACTCCGTGGTGCACTCGCCAGCGCAGCTAGAGTGCTGATTTGAACTATAGAAGTTACTGCAAAACACCTTAAAAACACGTAATTCGCTTAGAAAACGCATTTTCAAGTGATTTGGAGACATGTTTTGAGAAACAGTTTTTACATCATATTTGAGCGTTTCACGGTCTGAAACGACGATTTTGTATGTAGACTTTGTAAACATATTCTACCTGTAGTTTCGATAGCACTTGGTTGTTTAGGGTACAATAAGACAAAATACACTGTTTTTTAGTGAATACAAACTTTTGTGGCACTCCGTGGTGCACTCGCCAGCGCAGCTAGAGTGCCGATTTGAACTATAGAAGTTACTGGAAAACACCTTAAAAACACGTAATTCGCTTAGAAAACGCATTTTCAAGTGTTTTGGAGACATGTTTTGAGAAACAGTTTTTACATCATATTTGAGCGTTTCACGGTCTGAAACGACGAATTTGCATGAATCTTTGGAACATATTCTACCTGTAATTTCGATGGAACTAGGTTATTTATGCTACAATAAGACAAAATACACTGATTTTTAGTGAATACAAGCTTTTGGAGGCACTCGTGGTGCACTCGCCAGCGCAGCCAGAGTGCCGATTTAAACTATAGAAGTTACTGCAAACACCTTAAAAACACGTATTCGCTTAGAAAACGCATTTTCAAGTGATTTGGAGACATTTTTGAGAAACAGTTCTTTACATCATATTTGAGCGTTTCACGGTCTGAAACGACGATTTTGCATGAATCTTTGGAAACATATTCTACCTGTAGTTTCGATGGAACTAGGTTATTTATGCTACAATAAGACAAAATACACTGATTTTTAGTGAATACAAGGATTTGGAGGCACATCGTGGTGCATTCGCCAGCGCAGCTAGAGTGCCGATTTGAAGTTACTGCAAAACACCTTAAAAACACGTATTCGCTTAGAAAACGCATTTTCAAAGTGATTTGGAGACATGTTTTTAGAATCAGTTTTTACAGCATATTTGAACGTTTCACGATCTGAACGACGATTTTGCATGTATCTTTGGAAACATATTCTACCTGTAGTTTCGTTGGAACTAGGTCATTTATGCTACAATAAGACAAAATACACTGATTTTTAGTGAATACAAGGTTTTGGAGTCACTCCGTGGTGCATTCGCCAGCGCAGCTAGAGTGCCGATTTGAACTATAGAAGTTACTGCAAAACACCTTAAAAACACGTAATTCGCTTAGAAAACGCATTTTCAAGTGATTTGGAGACATGTTTTGAGAAACAGTTTTTACATCATATTTGAGCGTTTCACGGTCTGAAACGACGATTTTGTATGTAGACTTTGTAAACATATTATACCTGTAGTTTCGATGGAACTAGGCTATTTAGGGTACAATAAGACAAAATACACTGTTTTTTAGTGAATACAACCTTTTGGGGGCACTCCGTGGTGCACTCGCCAGCACAGCCAGAGTGCCGATTTGAACTATAGAAGTTACTGCAAAACACCTTAAAACACGTAATTCGCTTAGAAACGCATTTTCAAGTGATTTGGAGACATGTTTTGAGAAACAGTTTTTACAGCATATTTGAGCGTTTCACGGTCTGAAACGACGATTTTGCATGAATCTTTGGAAACATATTCTACCTGTAGTTTCGATGGAACTAGGTTATTTATGCTACAATAAGATAAAATACACTGATTTTTAGTGAATACAAGGTTTAGAGGCACTCCGTGGTGCACTCGCCAGCGCAGCCAGAGTGCCGATTTGAACTATAGAAGTTACTGCAAAACACCTTAACAACACGTAATTCGCTTAGAAAACGCATTTTCAAGTGATTTGGCGACATGTTTGAGAAACAATTTTTACATCATATTTGAGCGTTTCACGGTCTGAAACGACGATTTTGTATGTAGACTTTGTAAACGTATTCTACCTGTAGTTTCGATGGAACTAGTTTATTTAGGGTACAATAAGACAAAATACACTGTATTTTAGTGAATACAACCTTTTGGGGCACTCCGTGGTGCACTCGCCAGCGCAGCCAGAGTGCCGATTTGAACTATAGAAGTTACTGCAAAACACCTTAAAAACACGTAATTCGCATAGAAATCGCATTTTCAAGTGATTTGGAGACATGTTTGAGAACAGTTTTTACATCATATTTGAGCGATTCACGGTCTGAAACGATGAATTTGTATGTAGACTTTGTAAACATATTTCTACCTGTAGTTTCGATGGAACTAGGTTATTTAGGGTACAATAAGACAAAATACACTGTTTTTTTAGTGAATACAACCTTTTGGGGGCACTCCGTGGTGCACTCGCCAGCGCAGCCAGAATGCCGATTTGAACTATAAAAGTTACTGCAAAACACCTTAAAAAACACGTAATTCGCTTAGAAAACGCATTTTCAAGTGATTTGGAGACATGTTTTGAGAAACAGTTTTTACATCATATTTGAGCGTTTCACGGTCTGAAACGACGATTTTGTATGTAGACTTTGTAAACGTATTCTACCTGTAGTTTCGATGGAACTAGGTTATTTAGGGTACAATAAGACAAAATACACTGTATTTTAGTGAATACAACCTTTTGGGGGCACACCGTGGTGCACTCGCCAGCGCAGCCAGAGTGCCGATTTAAACTATAGAAGTTACTGCAAAACACCTTAAAAACACGTAATTCGCTTAGAAAACGCATTTTCAAGTGATTGGAGACATTTTTGAGAAACAGTTTTTACATCATATTTGAGCGTTTCACGAAACGACGATTTTGCATGAATCTTGGAAACATATATTCTTACCTGTAAGTTTCGATGGAACTAGGTTATTTATGCTACAATAAGACAAAATACACTGATTTTTAGTGAATACAAGGATTTGGAGGCACTTCGTGGTGCACTCGCCAGCGCAGCTAGAGTGCCGATTTGAAGTTACTGCAAAACACCTTAAAAACACGTAATTCGCTTAGAAAACGCATTTTCAAGTGATTTGGAGACATGTTTTGAGAATCAGTTTTTACAGCATATTTGAGCGTTTCACGATCTGAAACGACGATTTTGCATGTATCTTTGGAAACATATTCTACCTGTAGTTTCGTTGGAACTAGGTCATTTATGCTACAATAAGACAAAATACACTGATTTTTAGTGAATACAAGGTTTTGGAGTCACTCCGTGGTGCATTCGCCAGCGCAGCTAGAGTGCCGATTTGAACTATAGAAGTTACTGCAAAACACCTTAAAAACACGTAATTCGCTTAGAAAACGCATTTTCAAGTGATTTGGAGACATGTTTTGAGAAACAGTTTTTACATCATATTTGAGCGTTTCACGGTCTGAAACGACGATTTTGTATGTAGACTTTGTAAACATATTATACCTGTAGTTTCGATGGAACTAGGCTATTTAGGGTACAATAAGACAAAATACACTGTTTTTTAGTGAATACAACCTTTTGGGGGCACTCCGTGGTGCACTCGCCAGCACAGCCAGAGTGCCGATTTGAACTATAGAAGTTACTGCAAAACACCTTAAAAACACGTAATTCGCTTAGAAAACGCATTTTCAAGTGATTTGGAGACATGTTTTGAGAAACAGTTTTTACAGCATATTTGAGCGTTTCACGGTCTGAAACGACGATTTTGCATGAATCTTTGGAAACATATTCTACCTGTAGTTTCGATGGAACTAGGTTATTTATGCTACAATAAGATAAAATACACTGATTTTTAGTGAATACAAGGTTTTAGAGGCACTCCGTGGTGCACTCGCCAGCGCAGCCAGAGTGCCGATTTGAACTATAGAAGTTACTGCAAAACACCTTAACAACACGTAATTCGCTTAGAAAACGCATTTTCAAGTGATTTGGCGACATGTTTTGAGAAACAGTTTTTACATCATATTTGAGCGTTTCACGGTCTGAAACGACAATTTTGTATGTAAACTTTGTAAACGTATTCTACCTGTAGTTTCGATGGAACTAGTTTATTTAGGGTACAATAAGACAAAATACACTGTATTTTAGTGAATACAACCTTTTGGGGGCACTCCGTGGTGCACTCGCCAGCACAGCCAGAGTGCCGATTTTTAACTATAGAAGTTACTGCAAAACACCTTAAAAACACGTAATTCGCTTAGAAATCGCATTTTCAAGTGATTTGGAGACATGTTTTGAGAAACAGTTTTTACATCATATTTGAGCGATTCACGGTCTGAAACGATGAATTTGTATGTAGACTTTGTAAACATATTCTACCTGTAGTTTCGATGGACCTAGGTTATTTAGGGTACAATAAGACAAAATACACTGTTTTTTTAGTGAATACAACCTTTTGGGGGCACTCCGTGGTGCACTCGCCAGCGCAGCCAGAATGCCGATTTGAACTATAAAAGTTACTGCAAAACACCTTAAAAACACGTAATTCGCTTAGAAAACGCATTTTCAAGTGATTTGGAGACATGTTTTGAGAAACAGTTTTTACATCATATTTGAGCGTTTCACGGTCTGAAACGACGATTTTGTATGTAGACTTTGTAAACGTATTCTACCTGTAGTTTCGATGGAACTAGGTTATTTAGGGTACAATAAGACAAAATACACTGTATTTTAGTGAATACAACCTTTTGGGGGCACTCCGTGGTGCACTCGCCAGCGCAGCCAGAGTGCCGATTTGAACTATAGAAGTTACTGCAAAACACCTTAAAAACACGTAATTCGCTTAGAAAACGCATTTTCAAGTGATTTGGAGACATGTTTTGAGAAACAGTTTTTACATCATATTTGAGCGTTTCACGGTCTGAAACGACGATTTTGTATGTAGACTTTGTAAACATATTCTACCTGTAGTTTCGATAGCACTTGGTTATTTAGGGTACAATAAGACAAAATACACTGTTTTTTAGTGAATACAACCTTTTGAGGCACTCCGTGGTACACTCGCCAGCGCAGCAAGAGTGCCGATTTGAACTATAGAAGTTACTGGAAAACACCTTAAAAACACGTAATTCGCTTAGAAAACGCATTTTCAAGTGATTTGGAGACATGTTTTGAGAAACAGTTTTTACATCATATTTGAGCGTTTCACGATCTGAAACAACGAATTTGCATGAATCTTTGGAAACATATTCTACCTGTAATTTCGATGGAACTAGGTTATTTATGCTACAAAAAGACAAAATACACTGATTTTTAGTGAATACAAGCTTTTGGAGGCACTCCGTGGTGCACTCGCCAGCGCAGCTAGAGTGCCGATTTGAACTATAGAAGTTACTGCAAAAAACCTTAAAAACACGTAATTCGCTTAGAAAACGCATTTTCAAGTGATTTGGAGACATGTTTTGAGAAACAGTTTTAAATCATATTTGAGCGTTTCACGGTCTGAAACGATGAATTTGTACGTAGAATTTGTAAACATATTCTACCTGTAGTTTCGATGGAACTAGGTTATTTAGGGTACAATAAGACAAAATACACTGTATTTTAGTGAATACAACCTTTTGGGGGCACTCCGTGTTGCACTCGCCAGCGCAGCCAGAGTGCCGATTTGAACTATACAAGTTACTGCAAAACACCTTAAAAACACGTAATTCGCTTAGAAAACGCATTTTCAAGTGATTTGGAGACATGTTTTGAGAAACAGTTTTTACATCATATTTGAGCGTTTCACGGTCTGAAACGACGATTTTGTATGTAGACTTTGTAAACGTATTCTACCTGTAGTTTCGATGGAACTAGGTTATTTAGGGTACAATAAGACAAAATACATTGTTTTTTAGTAAATACAACCTTTTGGGGGCACTCCGTGGTGCACTCGCCAGCGCAGCCAGAGTGCCGATTTGAACTATAGAAGTTACTGCAAAACACCTTAAAAACACGTAATTCGCTTAGAAAACGAATTTTCAAGTGATTTGGAGACATGTTTTGAGAAACAGTTTTTACATCATATTTGAGCGTTTCACGGTCTGAAACGACGATTTTGTATGTAGACTTTGTGAACATATTCTACCTGTAGTTTCAAGAGCACTTGGTTATTTAGGGTACAATAAGACAAAATAAACTGTTTTTTAGTGAATACAACCTTTGGGGGCACTCCGTGGTGCACTCGCCAGCGCAGCTAGAGTGCCGATTTGAACTATAGAAGTTACTGCAAAACACCTTAAAAACACGTAATTCGTTTAGAAAACGCATTTTCAAGTGATTTGGAGACATGTTTTGAGAAACAGTTTTTACATCATATTTGAGCGTTTCACGATCTGAAACGATGATTTTGCATGTATCCTTGGAAACATATTCTACCTGTAGTTTCGATGGAACTAGGTTATTTATGCCACAATAAGACAAAATACACTGATTTTTAGTGAATACAAGGTTTTGGAGGCACTCCGTGGTGCACTCGCCAGCGCAGCTAGAGTGCCGATTTGAACTATAGAAGTTACTGCAAAACACCTTAAAAACACATAATTCGCTTAGAAAACGCATTTTCATGTGATTTGAAGACATGTTTTGAGAAACAGTTTTTACATCATATTTGAGCGTTTCACGTTCTGAAACGACGATTTTGTATGTAGACTTTGTAAACATATTCTACCTGTAGTTTCGACGGAACTAGGTTATTTAGGGTACAATAAGACAAAATACACTGTTTTTTAGTGAATACAACCTTTTGGGGGGCACTCCGTGGTGCACTCGCCAGCGCAGCAAGAGTGCCGATTTGAACTATAGAAGTTACTGCAAAACACCTTAAAAACACGTAGTTCGCTTAGAAATCGCATTTTCAAGTGATTTGGAGACATGTTTTGAGAAAAAAGTTTTTACATCATATTTGAGCGTTTTACGGTCTGATACGACGATTTTGTATGTAGACTTTGTAAACATATTCTACCTGCAGTTTCGATGAAACTAGGTTATTTAGGGTACAATAAGACAAAATACACTGTTTTTTAGTGAATACAACCTTTTGGGGGCACTCCGTGGTGCACTCGTCTGCAGCCAGAGTGCCGATTTGAACTATAGAAGTTACTGCAAAACACCTTAAAAACACGTAATTCGCTTAGAAAACGCATTCTCAAGTGATTTGGAGACATGTTTTGAGAAACAGTTTTTACATCATATTTGAGCGTTTCACGGTCTGAAACGACGATTTTGCATGAATCTTTGGAAACATATTCTACCTGTAGTTTCGATGGAACTAGGTTATTTATGCTACAATAAGACAAAATACACTGATTTTTAGTGAATACAAGGTTTTGGAGGCACTCTGTGGTGCACTCGCCAGCGCAGCTAGAGTGCCGATTTGAAGTTACTGCAAAAAACCTTAAAAACACGTAATTCGCTTAGAAAACGCATTTTCAAGTGATTTGGAGACATGTTTTGAGAAACAGTTTTTACATCATATTTGAGCGTTTCACGGTCTAAAACGATGAATTTGTATGTAGACTTTGTAAACATATTCTACCTGTAGTTTAGATGGAACTAGGTTATTTAGGGTACAATAAGACAAAATACACTGTTTTTTAGTGAATACAACCTTTTGGGGGCACTCCGTGGTGCACTCGCCAGCGCAGCCAGAGTGCCGATTTGAACTATAGAAGTTACTGCAAAACACCTTAAAAACACGTAATTCGCTTAGAAAACGCATTTTCAATTGATTTGGAGACATGTTTTGAGAAACAGTTTTTACATCATATTTGAGCGTTTCACGGTCTGAAACGACGATTTTGTATGTAGACTTTGTAAACGTATTCTACCTGTAGTTGCGATGGAACTAGGTTATTTAGGGTACAATAAGACAAAATACACTGTTTTTTAGTGAATACAACCTTTTGGGGGCACTCCGTGGTGCACTCGCCAGCGCAGCCAGAGTGCCGATTTGAACTATAGAAGTTACTGCAAAACACCTTAAAATCACGTAATTTGCTTAGAAAACGAATTTTCAAGTGATTTGGAGACATGTTTTGAGAAACAGTTTTTACATCATATTTGAGCGTTTCACGGTCTGAAACGACGATTTTGTATGTAGACTTTGTGAACATATTGTACCTGTAGTTTCGATAGCACTTGGTTATTTAGGGTACAATAAGACAAAATAAACTGTTTTTTAGTGAATACAACCTTTTGGGGGCACTCCGTGGTGCACTCGCCAGCGCAGCTAGAGTGCCGATTTGAACTATAGAAGTTACTGCAAAACACCTTAAAACACGTAATTCGCTTAGAAAACGCATTTTCAAGTGATTTGGAGACATGTTTTGAGAAACAGCTTTTACATCATATTTGAGCGTTTCACGGTCTGAAACGACGATTTTGCATGAATCTTTGGAAACATATTCTACCTGTAGTTTCGATGGAACTAGGTTATTTATGCTACAATAAGACAAAATACACTGATTTTTAGTGAATACAAGGTTTTAGAGGCACTCCGTGGTGCACTCGCCAGCGCTGCTAGAGTGCCGATTTGAAGTTACTGCAAAACACCTTAAAAACACGTAATTCGCTTAGAAAACGCATTTTCAAGTGATTTGGAGACATGTTTTGAGAAACAGTTTTTACAGCATATTTGAGCGTTTCACGATCTGAAACGACGATTTTGCATGTATCTTTGGAAACATATTCTACCTGTAGTTTCGATGGAACTAGGTTATTTATGCTACAATAAGACGAAATACAATGATTTTTAGTGAATACAAGGTTTTGGAGGCACTCCGTGGTGCATTCGCCAGCGCAGCTAAAGTGCCGATTTGAACTATAGAAGTTACTGCAAAACACCTTAAAAACACGTAATTCGCTTAGAAAACGCATTTTCAAGTGATTTGGAGACATGTTTTGAGAAACAGTTTTTACATCATATTTGAGCGTTTCACGGTCTGAAACGACGATTTTGCATGAATCTTTGGAAACATATTCTACCTGTAGTTTCGATGGAACTAGGTTATTTAGGGTACAATAAGACAAAATACACTGTTTTTTAGTGAATACAAGGTTTTGGAGGCACTCCGTGGTGCACTCGCCAGCGCTGCTATAGTGCCGATTTGAAGTTACTGCAAAACACCTTAAAAACACGTAATTCGCTTAGAAAACGCATTTTCAAGTGATTTGGAGACATGTTTTGAGAAACAGTTTTTACATCATATTTGAGCGTTTCACGGTCTGAAACGACGATTTTGCATGAATCTTTGGAAACATATTCTACCTGTAGTTCCGATGGAACTAGGTTATTTATGCTACAATAAGACAAAATACACTGAATTTAGTGAATACAAGGTTTTGGAGGCACTCCGTGGTGCACTCGCCAGCGCAACTAGAGTGCCGATTTGAAGTTACTGCAAAACACCTTAAAAACACGTAATTCGCTTAGAAAACGCATTTTCAAGTGATTTGTAGACATGTTTTGAGAAACAGTTTTTACATCATATTTGAGCGTTTCACGGTCTGAAACGACCAATTTTTATGTAGACTTTGTAAACATATTCTACCTGTAGTTTCGATGGAACTAGGTTATTTAGGGTATAATAAGACAAAATACACTGTTTTTTAGTGAATACAACCTTTTGGGGGCACTCCGTGGTGCACTCGCCAGCGCAGCCAGAGTGCCGATTTGAACTATAGTAGTTACTGCAAAACACCTTAAAAACACGTAATTGGCTTAGAAAACGCATTTTCAAGTGATTTGGAAACATGTTTTGAGAAACAGTTTTTACATCATATTTGAGCGTTTCACGGTCTGAAACGACGATTTTGCATGTATCTTTGGAAACATATTCTATCTGTAGTTTCGATGGAACTAGGTTATTTAGGGTACAATAAGACAAAATACACAGATTTTTAGTGAATACAAGATTTTGGAGGCACTCCGTGGTGCACTCGCCAGCGCAGCTAGAGTGCCGATTTGAACTATAGAAGTTACTGCAAAACACCTTAATAACACGTAATTTGCTTAGAAAACGCATTTTCAAGTGATTTGGAGACATGTTTTGAGAAACAGTTTTTACATCATATTTGAGCGTTTCACGGTCTGAAACGACCAATTTGTATGTAGACTTTGTAAACATATTCTACCTGTAGTTTCGATGGAACTAGGTCATTTAGGGTACAATAAGACAAAATACACTGTTTTTTAGTGAATACAACCTTTTGGGGGCACTCCGTGGTGCACTCGCCAGCGCAGCCAGAGTGCCGATTTGAACTATAGTAGTTACTGCAAAACACCTTAAAAACACGTAATTCGCTTAGAAAACGCATTTTCAAGTGATTTGGAGACATGTTTTGAGAAACAGTTTTTACATCATATTTGAGCGTTTCACGGTCTGAAACGACGATTTTGTATGTAGACTTTGTAAACATATTCTACCTGTAGTTTCGATTGCACTTGTTTATTTAGGGTACAATAAGACAAAATACACTGTTTTTTAGTGAATACAACCTTTTGAGGCACTCCGTGGTGCACTCGCCAGCGCAGCTAGAGTGCCGATTTGAACTATAGAAGTTACTGGAAAACACCTTAAAAACACGTAATTCGCTTAGAAAACGCATTTTCAAGTGATTTGGAGACATGTTTTGAGAAACAGTTTTTACATCATATTTGAGCGTTTCACGGTCTGAAACGACGATTTTGTATGTAGACTTTGTGAACATATTCTACCTGTAGTTTCGATAGCACTTGGTTATTTAGGGTACAATAAGACAAAATACACTGTTTTTTAGTGAATACAACCTTTTGGGGCACTCCGTGGTGCACTCGCCAGCGCAGCTAGAGTGCCGATTTGAACTATAGAAGTTACTGCAAAACACTTTAAAAACACGTAATTCGCTTAGAAAACGCATTTTCAAGTGATTTGGAGACATGTTTTGAGAAACAGTTTTTACATCATATTTGAGCGTTTCACGGTCTGAAACGACGATTTTGTATGTAGACTTTGTAAACATATTCTACCTGTAGTTTCGATGGAACTAGGTTATTTAGGGTACAATAAGACAAAATACACTGTTTTTTAGTGAATACAACCTTTTGGGGGCACTCCGTGGTGCACTCGCCAGCGCAGCCAGAGTGCCGATTTGAACTATAGAAGTTACTCCAAAACACCTTAAAAACACGTAATTCGCTTAGAAAACACATTTTCAAAGTGATTTGGAGACATGTTTTGAGAAACAGTTTTTACATCATATTTGAGCGTTTCACGGTCTGAAACGACGATTTTGTATGTAGACTTTATAAACGTATTCTACCTGTAGTTTCGATAGCACTTGGTTATTTAGGGTACAATAAGACAAAATACACTGTTTTTTAGTGAATACAACCTTTTGGGGCACACCTTAAAAACACGTAATTCGTTTAGAAAACGCATTTTCAAGTGATTTGGAGACATGTTTTGAGAAACAGTTTTTACATCATATTTGAGCGTTTCACAGACCGTGAAACAACGATTTTGCATGAATCTTTGGAAACATATTCTACCAGTAGTTTCGATGGAACTAGGTTATTTATGCTACAATAAGACAAAATACACTGATTTTTAGTGAATACAAGGTTTTGGAGGCACTCCGTGGTGCACTCGCCAGCGCAGCTAGAGTGCCGATTTGAACTATAGAAGTTACTGCAAAACACCTTAAAATACGTAATTCGCTTAGAAAACGCATTTTCAAGTGATTTGGAGACATGTTTTGAGAAACAGTTTTTACATCATATTTGAGCGTTTCACGGTCTGAAACGACGATTTTGTATGTAGACTTTGTAAACATATTCTACCTGTAGTTTCGATGGAACTAGGTTGTTTAGGGTACAATAAGACAAAATACACTGTTTTTAGTGAATACAACCTTTTGGGGGCACTCCGTAGTGCACTCGCCAGCGCAGCCAGAGTGTCGATTTGAACTATAGAAGTTATTGCAAAACACCTTAAAAACACGTAATTCGCTTAGAAAACGCATTTTCAAGTGATTTGGAGACATGTTTTGGGAAACAAATTTTACATCATATTTGAGCGTTTCACGGTCTGATACGACGATTTTGCATGAATCTTTGGAAACATATTCTACCTGTAGATTCGATGGAACTAGGTTATTTATGCTACAATAAGACAAAATACACTGATGTTTAGTGAATACAAGGTTTTGGAGACACTCCGTGGTGCACTCGCCAGCGCAGCCAGAGTGCCGATTTGAACTATAGTAGTTACTGCAAAACACCTTAAAAACACGTAATTCGCTTAGAAAACGCATTTTCAAGTGATTTGGAGACATGTTTTGAGAAACAGTTTTTACATCATATTTGAGCGTTTCACGGTCTGAAACGACGATTTTGCATGTATCTTTGGAAACATATTCTATCTGTAGTTTCGATGGAACTAGGTTATTTAGGGTACAATAAGGCAAAATACACAGATTTTTAGTGCATACAAGATTTTGGAGGCACTCCGTGGTGCACTCGCCAGCGCAGCTAGAGTGCCGATTTGAACTATAGAAGTTACTGCAAAACACCTTAAAAATAACGTAATTCGCTTAGAAAACGCATTTTCAAGTGATTTGGAAACATGTTTTGAGAAACAGTTTTTACATCATATTTGAGCGTTTCACGGTCTGAAACGACGATTTTGCATGTATCTTTGGAAACATATTCTACCTGTAGCTTCGATGGAACTAGGTTATTTAGGGTACAATAAGACAAAATACACTGATTTTTAGTGAATACAAGGTTTTGGAGGCACTCCGTGGTGCACTCGCCAGCGCTGCTAGAGTGCCGATTTGAACTATAGAAGTTACTGCAAAACACCTTAAAAACACGTAATTTGCTTAGAAAACGCATTTTCAAGTGATTTGGAGACATGTTTTGAGAAACAGTTTTTACATCATAATTGAGCGTTTCACGGTCTGAAACGACGATTTTGCGTGTATCTTTGGAAACATATTCTACCTGTAGTTTCGATGGACCTAGGTTATTTAGGGTACAATAAGACAAAATACACTGATTTTTAGTGAATACAAGGTTTTGGAGGCACTCCGTGGTGCACTCGCCAGCGCAGCTAGAGTGCCGATTTGAACTATAGAAGTTACTGCAAAACACCTTAAAAACACGTAATTCGCTTAGAAAACGCATTTTCAAGTGATTTGGAGACATGTTTTGAGAAACAGTTTTTACAACATATTTGAGCGTTTCACGGTCTGAAACGACGATTTTGCATGTATCTTAGGAAACATATTCTACCTGTAGTTTCGATGGAACTAGGTTATTTAGGGTACAATAAGACAAAACACACTGTTTTTTAATTAATATAACCTTTTGGGGCACTCCGTGGTGCACTCGCCAGCGCAGCTAGAGTGCTGATTTGAACTATAGAAGTTACTGCAAAACACCTTAAAAACACGTAATTCGCTTAGAAAACGCATTTTCAAGTGATTTGGAGACATGTTTTGAGAAACAGTTTTTACATCATATTTGAGCGTTTCACGATCTGAAACGACGATTTTGTATGTAGACTTTGTAAACATATTCTACCTGTAGTTTCGATAGCACTTGGTTATTTGGGGTACAATAAGACAAAATACACTGTTTTTTAGTGAATACAACCTTTAGGGGCACTCCGTGGTGCACTCGCCAGCGCAGCTAGAGTGCCGATTTGAACTATAGAAGTTACTGCAAAACACTTTAAAAACACGTAATTCGCTTAGAAAACGCATTTTCAAGTGATTTGGAGACATGTTTTGAGAAACAGTTTTTACATCATATTTGAGCGTTTCACGGTCTGAAACGACGATTTTGTATGTAGACTTTGTAAACATATTCTACCTGTAGTTTCGATAGCACTTGGTTATTTGGGGTACAATAAGACAAAATACACTGTTTTTTAGTGAATACAACCTTTAGGGGCACTCCGTGGTGCACCCGCCAGCGCAGCTAGAGTGCCGATTTGAACTATAGAAGTTACTGCAAAACACTTTAAAAACACGTAATTCGCTTAGAAAACGCATTTTCAAGTGATTTTGAGACATGTTTTGAGAAACAGTTTTTACATCATATTTGAGCGTTTCACGGTCTGAAACGACGATTTTGTATGTAGACTTTGTAAACATATTCTACCTGTAGTTTCGATGGAACTAGGTTATTTAGGGTACAATAAGACAAAATACACTGTTTTTTAGTGAATACAACCTTTTGGGGGCACTCCGTGGTGCACTCGCCAGCGCAGCCAGAGTGCCGATTTGAACTATAGAAGTTACTCCAAAACACCTTAAAAACACGTAATTCGCTTAGAAAACGCATTTTCAAAGTGATTTGGAGACATGTTTTGAGAAACAGTTTTTACATCATATTTGAGCGTTTCACGGTCTGAAACGACGATTTTGTATGTAGACTTTATAAACGTATTCTACCTGTAGTTTCGATAGCACTTGGTTAATTAGGGTACAATAAGACAAAATACACTGTTTTTTAGTGAATACAACCTTTTGGGGCACACCTTAAAAACACGTAATTCGCTTAGAAAACGCATTTTCAAGTGATTTGGAAACATGTTTTGAGAAACAGTTTTTACATCATATTTGAGCGTTTCACGGTCTGAAATGACGATTTTGCATGTATCTTTGGAAACATATTCTACCTGTAGCTTCGATGGAACTAGGTTATTTAGGGTACAATAAGACAAAATACACTGATTTTTAGTGAATACAAGGTTTTGGAGGCACTCCGTGGTGCACTCGCCAGCGCTGCTAGAGTGCCGATTTGAACTATAGAAGTTACTGCAAAACACCTTAAAAACACGTAATTTGCTTAGAAAACGCATTTTCAAGTGATTTGGAGACATGTTTTAGAAACAGTTTTTACATCATAATTGAGCGTTTCACGGTCTGAAACGACGATTTTGCGTGTATCTTTGGAAACATATTCTACCTGTAGTTTCGATGGACCTAGGTTATTTAGGGTACAATAAGACAAAATACACTGATTTTTAGTGAATACAAGGATTTGGAGGCACTCCGTGGTGCACTCGCCAGCGCAGCTAGAATGCCGATTTGAACTATAGAAGTTACTGCAAAACACCTTAAAAACACGTAATTCGCTTAGAAAACGCATTTTCAAGTGAGTTGGAGACATGTTTTGAGAAACAGTTTTTACATCATATTTGAGCGTTTCACGGTCTGAAACGACGATTTTGCATGTATCTTAGGAAACATATTCTACCTGTAGTTTCGATGGAACTAGGTTATTTAGGGTACAATAAGACAAAATACACTGTTTTTTAGTGAATACAACCTTTTGGAGGCACTCCGTAGTGCACTCGCCAGCGCAGATAGTGTGCCGATTTGAACTATATATGTTACTGCAAAACACCTTAAAAACACGTAATTTGCTTAGAAAACGCATTTTCAAGTGATTTGGAGACATGTTTTGAGAAACAGTTTTTACATCTTATTTGAGCGTTTCACGGTCTGAAACGACGATTTTACATGTATTTTTGGAAACATATTCTACCTGTAGTTTCGATGGAACTAGGTTATTTAGGGTACAATAAGACAAAATACACTGTTTTTTAGTGAATACAACCTTTTGGAGGCACTACGTGGTGCACTCGCCAGCGCAGCTATAGTGCCGATTTGAACTATAGAAGTTACTGCAAAACAACTTAAAAACACGTAATTCGCTTAGAAAACGCATTTTCAAGTGATTTGGAGACATGTTTTGAGAAACAGTTTTTACATCATTTTTGAGCGTTTCACGGTCTGAAACGACGATTTTGCATGTATCATTGGAAACATATTCTACCTGTAGTTTCGATGGAACTAGGTTATTTATGCTACAATAAGACAAAATACACTGTTTTTTAGTGAATACAACCTTTTGGAGGCACTCCGTGGTGCACTCGCCAGCGCAGCTAGAGTGCCGATTTGAACTATAGAAGTTATTGCAAAACACCTTAAAAACGCGTAATTCGCTTAGAAAACGCATTTTCAAGTGATTTGGAGACATGTTTTGAGAAACAGTTTTTACATCATATTTGAGAGATTCACGGTCTGAAACGACGACTTTGCATGTATCTTTGGAAACATATTCTACCTGTAGTTTCGATGGAACTAGGTTATTTAGGGTACAATAAGACAAAATACACTGTTTTTTAGTGAATACAAGGTTTTGGAGGCACTCCGTGGTGCACTCGCCAGCGCAGCTAGAGTGCCGATTTGAACTATAGAAGTTACTGCAAAACACCTTAAAAACACGTATTTCGCTTAGAAAACGCATTTTCAAGTGATTTGGAGACATGTTTTGAGAAACAGTTTTTACATCATATTTGAGCGTTTCACGGTCTGAAACGGCGATTTTGCATGTATCATTGGAAACATATTCTACCTGTAGTTTCGATGTAACTAGGTTATTTATGCTACAATAAGACAAAATACACTGATTTTTGGTGAATACAAGGTTTTGGAGGCACTCCGTGGTGCACTCGCCAGCGCTGCTAGAGTGCCGATTTGAAGTTACTGCAAAACATCTTAAAAACACGTAATTCGCTTAGAAAAAGCATTTTCAAGTGATTTGGAGACATGTTTTGAGAAACAGTTTTTACATCATATTTGAGCGTTTCACGGTCTGATACGACGATTTTGTATGTAGACTTTGTAAACATATTCTACCTGTAGTTTCGATAGCACTTGGTTATTTAGGGTACAATAAGACAAAATACACTGTTTTTTAGTGAATACAACCTTTTGAGGCACTCCGTGGTGCACTCGCCAGCGCAGCTATAGTGCCGATTTGAACTATAGAAGTTACTGGAAAACACCTTAAAAACACGTAATTCGCTTAGAAAACGCATTTTCAAGTGATTTGGAGACATGTTTTGAGAAACAGTTTTTACATCATATTTGAGCGTTTCACGGTCTGATACGACGATTTTGTATGTAGACGTTGTAAACATATTCTACCTGTAGTTTCGATAGCACTTGGTTATTTAGGGTACAATAAGACAAAATACACTGTTTTTTAGTGAATACAACCTTTTGGGGCACTCCGTGGTGCACTCACCAGCGCAGCTAGAGTGCCGATTTGAACTATAGAAGTTACTGCAAAACACCTTAAAAACACGTAATTCGCTTAGAAAACGCATTTTCAAGTGATTTGGAGACATGTTTGGGAAACAGTTTTTACATCATATTTGAGCGTTTCACGGTCTGAAACGACGATTTTGTATGTAGACTTTGTAAACATATTCTACCTGTAGTTTCGATAGCACTTGGTTATTTAGGGTACAATAAGACAAAATACACTGTTTTTTAGTGAATACAACCTTTTGGGGCACTCCGTGTTGCACTCACCAGCGCAGCTAGAGTGCCGATTTGAACTATAGAAGTTACTGCAAAACACCTTAAAAACACGTAATTCGCTTAGAAAACGCATTTTCAAGTGATTTGGAGACATGTTTTGAGAAACAGTTTTTACATCATATTTGAGCGTTTCACGGTCTGAAACGACGATTTAGCATGAATCTTTGAAAACATATTCTACCTGTAGTTTCGATGGAACTAGGTTATTTATGCTACAATAAGACAAAATACACTGAGTTTTAGTGAATACAAGGTTTCGGAGGCACTCCGTGGTGCACTCGCCAGCGCAGCCAGAGTGCCGATTTGAACTATAGAAGTTACTGCAAAACACCTTAAAAACACGTAATTCGCTTAGAAAACGCATTTTCAAATGATTTGGAGACATGTTTTGAGAAACAGTTTTTACATCATATTTGAGCGTTACACGGTGTGAAACGACGATTTTGTATGTAGAGTTTGTAAACGTATTCTACCTGTAGTTTCGATGGAACTAGGTTATTTAGGGTACAATAAGACAAAATACACTGTTTTTTAGTGAATACAACCTTTTGAGGCACTCCGTGGTGCACTCGCCAGCGCAGCTATAGTGCCGATTTGAACTATAGAAGTTACTGGAAAACACCTTAAAAACACGTAATTCGCTTAGAAAACGCATTTTCAAGTGATTTGGAGACATGTTTTGAGAAACAGTTTTTACATCATATTTGAGCGTTTCACGGTCTGAAACGATGAATTTGTATGCAGACTTTGTAAACATATTCTACCTGTAGTTTCGATGGAACTAGGTTATTTAGGGTACAATAAGACAAAATACACTGTTTTTTAGTGAATACAACCTTTTGGGGGCACTCCGTGGTGCACTCGCCAGCGCAGCTAGAGTGCCGAGTTGAACTTTAGAAGTTACTGCAAAACACCTTAAAAACACGTAATTCGCTTAGAAAACGCATCTTCAAGTGATTTGGAGACATGTTTTGAGAAACAGTTTTTACATCATATTTGAGCGTTTCACGGTCTGAAACGACGATTTTGCATGAATCTTTGGAAACATATTCTACCTGTAATTTCGATGGAACTAGGTTATTTATGCTACAATAAGACAAAATGCACTTATTTTTAGTGAATACAAGCTTTTGGAGGCACTAAGTGGTGCACTCGCCAGCGCAGCCAGAGAGCCGATTTAAAGTATAGAAGTTACTGCAAAACACCTTAAAAACACGTAATTCGCTTAGAAAACGCATTTTCAAGTGGTTTGGAGACATTTTTGAGAAACAGTTTTTACATCATATTTGAGCGTTTCACGGTCTGAAACGACGATTTTGCATGATTCTTTGGAAACATACTCTACCTGTAGTTTCGATGGAACTAGCTTATTTATGCTACAATAAGACAAAATACACTGATTTTTAATGAATACAAGGTTTTGGAGGCACTCCGTGGTGCACTCGCCAGCGCAGCTAGAGTGCCGATTTGAAGTTACTGCAAAACACCTTAAAAACACGTAATTCGCTTAGAAAACGCATTTTCAAGTGATTTGGAGACATGTTTTGAGAAACAGTTTTTACAGCATATTTGAGCGTTTCACGATCTGAAACGACGATTTTGCATGAAAGTTTGGAAACATATTCTACCTGTAGTTTCGATGGAACTTGGTTATTTATGCTACAATAAGACGAAATACAATGATTTTTAGTGAATACAAGGTTTTGGAGACACTCCGTGGTGCATTCGCCAGCGCAGCTAGAGTGCCGATTTGAACTATAGAAGTTACTGCAAAACACCTTAAAAACACGTAATTCGCTTAGAAAACGCATTTTCAAGTGATTTGGAGACATGTTTTGAGAAACAGTTTTTACGTCATATTTGAGCGTTTCACGATCTGAAACGATGATTTTGCATGTATCCTTGGAAACATATTCTACCTGTAGTTTCGATGGAACTAGGTTATTTATGCTACAATAAGACAAAATACACTGATTTTTAGTGAATACAAGGTTTTGGAGGCACTCCGTGGTGCACTCGCCAGCGCAGCTAGAGTGCCGATTTGAACTATAGAAGTTACTGCAGAACACCTTAAAAACACATAATTCGCTTAGAAAACGCATTTTCATGTGATTTGGAGACATGTTTTGAGAAAAAGTTTTTACATCATATCTGAGCGTTTCACGGTCTGAAACGACGAATTTGTATGTAGACTTTGTAAACTTATTCTACCTGTAGTTTCGACGGAACTAGGTTATTTAGGGTACAATAAGACAAAATACACTGTTTTTTAGTGAATACAACCTTTTGGGGGCACTCCGTGGTGCACTCGCCAGCGAAGCCAGAGTGCCGATTTGAACTATAGAAGTTACTGCAAAACACCTTAAAAACACGTAATTCGCTTAGAAAACGCATTTTCAAGTGATTTGGAGACATGTTTTGAGAAAAAAGTATTTACATCCTATTTGAGCGTTTTACGGTCTGATACGACGATTTTGTATGTAGACTTTGTAAACATATTCTACCTGTAGTTTCGATGGAACTAGGTTATTTAGGGTACAATAAGACAAAATACACTGTTTTTTAGTGAATACAACCTTTTGGGGGCACTCCGTGGTGCACTCGTGTGCAGACAGAGTGCCGATTTGAACTATAGAAGTTACTGCAAAACACCTTAAAAACACATAATTCGCTTAGAAAACCAATTTTCAAGTGATTTGGAGACATGTTTTGAGAAACAGTTTTTACATCATATTTGAGCGTTTCACGGTCTGAAACGACGATTTTGCATGAATCTTTGGAAACATATTCTACCTGTAGTTTCGATGGAACTAGGTTATTTATGCTACAATAAAACAAAATACACTGATTTTTAGTGAATACAAGGTTTTGGAGGCACTCCGTGGTGCACTCGCCAGCGCTGCTAGAGTGCCGATTTGAAGTTACTGCAAAACACCTTAAAAACACGTAATTCGCTTAGAAAACGCATTTTCAAGTGATTTGGAGACATGTTTTGAGAAACAGTTTTTACATCATATTTGAGCATTTCACGGTCTGAAACGACGATGTTGCATGAAACTTTGGAAACATATTCTACCTGTAGTTCCGATGGAACTAGGTTATTTATGCTACAATAAGACAAAATACACTGAATTTAGTGAATACAAGGTTTTGGAGGCACTCCGTGGTGCACTCGCCAGCGCAACTACAGTGCCGATTTGAAGTTACTGCAAAACACCTTGAAAACACGTAATTTGCTTAGAAAACGCATTTTCAAGTGATTTGGAGACATGTTTTGAGAAACAGTTTTTACATCATAATTGAGCGTTTCACGGTCTGAAACGACGATTTTGCGTGTATCTTTGGAAACATATTCTACCTGTAGTTTCGATGGACCTAGGTTATTTTGGGTACAATAAGACAAAATACACTGATTTATAGTGAATACAAGGTTTTGGAGGCACTCCTTGGTGCACTCGCCAGCGCAGCTAGAGTGCCGATTTGAATTATAGAAGTTACTGCAAAACACCTTAAAAACACGTAATTCGCTTAGAAAACGCATTTTCAAGTGATTTGGAGATATGTTTTGAGAAACAGTTTTTACATCATATTTGAGCGTTTCACGGTCTGAAACGACGATTTTGTATATAGACTTTGTAAACATATTCTACCTGTAGTTTCGATGGACCTAGGTTATTTTGGGTACAATAAGACAAAATACACTGATTTATAGTGAATACAAGGTTTTGGAGGCACTCCTTGGTGCACTCGCCAGCGCAGCTAGAGTGCCGATTTGAATTATAGAAGTTACTGCAAAACACCTTAAAAACACGTAATTCGCTTAGAAAACGCATTTTCAAGTGATTTGGAGATATGTTTTGAGAAACAGTTTTTACATCATATTTGAGCGTTTCACGGTCTGAAACGACGATTTTGTATATAGACTTTGTAAACATATTCTACCTGTAGTTTCGATGGAACTAGGTTACTTAGGGTACAATAAGACAAAATACACTGATTTTTAGTGAATACAAGGTTTTGGAGGCACTCCGTGGTGCACTCGCCAGCGCAGCTAGAGTGCCGATTTGAACTATAGAAGTTACTGCAAAACACCTTAAAAACACGTAATTCGCTTAGAAAACGCATTTTCAAGTGATTTGGAGACATGTTTTGAGAAACAGTTTTTACATCATATTTGAGCGTTTCACGGTCTGAAACGACGATTTTGCATGTATCTTAGGAAACATATTCTACCTGTAGTTTCGATGGAACTAGGTTATTTAGGGTACAATAAGACAAAATACACTGTTTTTTAGTGAATACAACCTTTTGGAGGCACTCCGTAGTGCACTCGCCAGCGCAGCTAGTGTGCCGATTTGAACTATATATGTTACTGCAAAACACATTAAAAACACGTAATTTGCTTAGAAAACGGATTTTCAAGTGATTTGGAGACATGTTTTGAGAAACAGTTTTTACATCATATTTGAGCGTTTCACGGTCTGAAACGACGATTTTACATGTATCTTTGGAAACATATTCTACCTGTAGTTTCGATGGAACTAGGTTATTTAGGGTACAATAAGACAAAATACACTGTTTTTTAGTGAATACAACCTTTTGGAGGCACTCCGTGGTGCACTCGCCAGCGCAGCTAGAGTGCCGATTTGAACTATAGAAGTTACTGCAAAACAACTTAAAAACACGTAATTCGCTTAGAAAACGAATTTTCAAGTGATTTGGAGACATGTTTTGAGAAACAGTTTTACATCATATTTGAGCGTTTCACGGTCTGAAACGACGATTTTGCACGTATCTTTGGAAACATATTCTACCTGTAGTTTCGATGGAACTAGGTTATTTAGGGTACAATAAGACAAAATACACTGTTTTTTAGTGAATACAACCTTTTGGAGGCACTCCGTGGTGCACTCGCCAGCGCAGCTAGAGTGCCGATTTGAACTATAGAAGTTACTGCAAAACACCTTAAAAACACGTAATTCGCTTAGAAAACGCATTTTCAATTGATTTGGAGACATGTTTTGAGAAACAGTTTTTACATCATTTTAGAGCGTTTCACGGTCTGAAACGACGATTTTGCATGTATCATTGGAAACATATTCTACCTGTAGTTTCGATGGAACTAGGTTATTTATGCTACAATAAGACAAAATACACTGATTTTTAGTGAATACAAGGTTTTGGAGGCACTCCGTGGTGCACTCGCCAGCGCTGCTAGAGTGCCGATTTGAAGTTACTGCAAAACACCTTAAAAACACGTAATTCGCTTAGAAAACGCATTTTCAAGTGATTTGGAGACATGTATTGAGAAACAGTTTTTACATCATATTTGAGCGTTTCACGGTCTGAAACGACGATTTTGTATGTAGACTTTGTAAACATATTCTACCTGTAGTTTCGATGGAACTAGGTTATTTATGCTACAATAAGACAAAATACACTGATTTTTAGTGAATACAACCTTTTGGGGGCACTCCGTGGTGCACTTGCCAGCGCAGCCAGAGTGCCGATTTGAACTATAGAAGTTACTGCAAAACACCTTAAAAACACGTAATTCGCTTAGAAAACGCATTTTCAAGTGATTTGGAGACATGTTTTGAGAAAAAAGTTTTTACATCATATTTGAGCGTTTCACGGTCTGATACGACGATTTTGTATGTAGACTTTGTAAACATATTCTACCTGTAGTTTCGATGGAACTAGGTTATTTAGGGTACAATAAGACAAAATACACTGTTTTTTAGTGAATACAACCTTTTGGGTGCACTCCGTGGTGCACTCGCCAGCGCAGCCAGAGTGCCGATTTGAACTATAGAAGTTACTGCAAAACACCTTAAAAACACGTAATTCGCTTAGAAAACGCATTTTCAAGTGATTTGGAGACATGTTTTGAGAAAAAAGTTTTTACATCATATTTGAGCGTTTCACGGTGTGATACGACGATTTTGTATGTAGACTTTGTAAACATATTCTACCTGTAGTTTCGATGGTACTAGGTTATTTAGGGTACAATAAGACAAAATTTACTGTTTTTTAGTGAATACAACCTTTTGGGGGCACTCCGTGGTGCACTCGCCAGCGCAGCCAGAGTGCCGATTTGAACTATAGAAGTTACTGCAAAACACCTTAAAAACACGTAAACGCATTTTCAAGTGATTTGGAGACATGTTTTGAGAAACAGTTTTTACATCATATTTGAGCGTTTCACAGACCGTGAAACAACGATTTTGCATGAATCTTTGGAAACATTTTCTACCAGTAGTTTCGATGGAACTAGGTTATTTATGCTACAATAAGACAAAATACACTGATTTTTAGTGAATACAAGGTTTTGGAGGCACTCCGTGGTGCACTCGCCAGCGCAGCTAGAGTGCCGATTTGAAGTTACTGCAAAACACCTTAAAAACACGTAATTCGCTTAGAAAACGCATTTTCAAGTGATTTGGAGACATGTTTTGAGAAACAGTTTTTACATCGTATTTGAGCGTTTCACGGTCTGAAACGACGAATTTGTATGTAGACTTTGAAAACATATTCTACCTGTAGTTTCGATGGAACTAGGTTATTTAGGGTACAATAAGACAAAATACACTGTTTTTTAGTGAATACAACCTTTTGGGGGCACTCCGTGGTGCACTTGCCAGCGCAGCCAGAGTGCCGATTTGAACTATAGAAGTTACTGCAAAACACCTTAAAAACACGTAATTCGCTTAGAAAACGCATTTTCAAGTGATTTGGAGACATGTTTTGAGAAAAATTTTTTACATCATATTTGAGCGTTTCACGGTCTGATACGACGATTTTGTATGTAGACTTTGTAAACATATTCTACCTGTAGTTTCGATGGAACTAGGTTATTTAGGGTACAATAAGACAAAATACACTGTTTTTTAGTGAATACAACCTTTTGGGGGCACTCCGTGGTGCACTCGCCAGCGCAGCCAGAGTGCCGATTTGAACTATAGAAGTTACTGCAAAACACCTTAAAAACACGTAATTCGCTTAGAAAACGAATTTTCAAGTGATTTGGAGACATGTTTTGAGAAACAGTTTTTACATCATATTTGAGCGTTTCACGGTCTGAAACGACGATTTTGCATGAATCTTTGGAAACATATTCTACCTGTAGTTTCGATGGAACTAGGTTATTTATGCTACAATAAGACAAAATACACTGATTTTTAGTGAATACAAGGTTTTGGAGGCACTCCGTGGTGCACTCGCCAGCGCAGCTAGAGTGCTGATTTGAAGTTACTGCAAAAAACCTTAAAAACACGTAATTCGCTTTGAAAACGCATTTTCAAGTGATTTGGAGACATGTTTTGAGAAACAGTTTTTACATCATATTTGAGCGTTTCACGGTCTGAAACGATGAATTTGTATGTAGACTTTGTAAAAATATTCTACCTGTAGTTTCGATGGAACTAGGTTATTTAGAGTACAATAAGACAAAATACACTGTTTTTTAGTGAATACAACCTTTTGGGGGCTCTCCGTGGTGCACTCGCCAGCGCAGCCAAAATGCCGATTTGAACTATAGAAGTTACTGCAAAACACTTTAAAAACACGTAATTCGCTTAGAAAACGCATTTTCAAGTGATTTGGAGACATGTTTTGAGAAACAGTTTTTACATCATATTTGAGCGTTTCACGGTCTGAAACGACGATTTTGTATGTAGACTTTGTAAACGTATTCTACCTGTAGTTTCGATGGAACTAGGTTATTTAGGGTACAATAAGACAAAATACACTGTTTTTTAGTGATTACAACCTTTTGGGGGCACTCCGTGGTGCATTCGCCAGCGCAGCCAGAGTGCCGATTTGAACTATAGAAGTTACTGCAAAACACCTTAAAAACACGTAATTCGCTTAGAAAACGAATTTTCAAGTGATTTGGAGACATGTTTTGAGAAACAGATTTTACATCATATTTGAGCGTTTCACGGTCTGAAACGACGATTTTGTATGTAGACTTTGTAAACATATTCTACCTGTAGTTTCGATAGCACTTGGTTATTTAGGGTACAATAAGACAAAATAAACTGTTTTTTAGTTAATACAACCTTTTGGGGGCACTCCGTGGTGCACTCGCCAGCGCAGCTAGGTGCCGATTTGAACTATAGAAGTTACTGCAAAACACTTAAAAAACACGTAATTCGCTTAGAAAACGCATTTTCAAGTGATTTGGAGACATGTTTTGAGAAACAGTTTTTACATCATATTTGAGCGTTTCACGGTCTGAAACGACGATTTTGCATGAATCTTTGGAAATATATTCTACCTGTAGTTTCGATGGAACTAGGTTATTTATGCTACAATAAGACAAAATACACTGATTTTTAGTGAATACAAGGTTTTGGAGGCACTCCGTGGTGCACTCGCCAGCGCTGCTAGAGTGCCGATTTGAAGTTACTGCAAAACACCTTAAAAACACGTAATTCGCTTAGAAAACGCATTTTCAAGTGATTTGGAGACATGTTTTGAGAAACAGTTTTTACAGCATATTTGAGCGTTTCACGATCTGAAACGACGATTTTGCATGTATCTTTGGAAACATATTCTACCTGTAGTTTCGATGGAACTAGGTTATTTATGCTACATAAGACGAAATACAATGATCTTTAGTGAATACAAGGTTTTGGAGGCACTCCGTGGTGCATTCGCCAGCGCAGCTAGAGTGCCGATTTGAACTATAGAAGTTACTGCAAAACACCTTAAAAACACGTAATTCGCTTAGAAAACGCATTTTCAAGTGATTTGGAGACATGTTTTGAGAAAAAAGTTTTTACATCATATTTGAGCGTTTCACGGTCTGAAACGACGATTTTGCATGAATCTTTGGAAATATATTCTACCTGTAATTTCGATGGAACTAGGTTATTTATGCTACAATAAGACAAAATACACTGATTTTTAGTGAATACAACCTTTTGGGGGCACTCCGTGGTGCACTCGCCAGCGCAGCCAGAGTGCCGATTTGAACTATAGAAGTTACTGCAAAACACCTTAAAAACACGTAATTCGCTTGGAAAACGTATT
>CAUJCB010000041.1:0-77826 GCA_963082715.1 Harpalus rubripes
ACGGTCTGAAACGACGATTTTGCATGTATCTTTGAAATCATATTCTACCTCTAGTTTCGATGGAACTAGGTTATTTATGCTACAATAACACAAATTACACTGATTTTTAGTGAATACAAGGTTTTGGAGGCACTAAGTGGTGCACTCGCTAGCGCAGCTAGATTGCCGATTTGATCTATAGAAGTTACTGCAAAACACCTTAAAAACACGTAATTCGCTTAGAAAAAGCATTTTCAAGTGATTTGGAGACATGTGTTGAGAAACAGTTTTTACATCATATTTGAGCGTTTCACGGTCTGAAACGACGATTTTGCATGTATCTTTGGAATCATATTCTACCTGTAGTTTCGATGGAACTAGGTTATTTATGCTACAATAACACAAATTACACTGATTTTAGTGAATACAAAGTTTTGGAGGCACTCCGTGATGCACTCGCCAGCGCAGCTAGAGTGCCGATTTGACCTATAGAAGTTATTGCAAAACACCTTAAAAACACGTAATTCGCTTAGAAAACGCATTTTCAAGTGATTTGGAGACATGTTTTGAGAAACAGTTTTTACATCATATTTGAGCGTTTCACGGTCTGAAACGAACGATTTGTGTGTAGCATTTGGACTCATATTTTACTGGTACTTTCGATGGAATTTTGTTTGTTAGGATACAATATGACAAAATACAGTGATTTTCTTTAAGTACAACTTTTGGAGGCACTCCGTGGTGCACTCGCCAGTGTAGCTAGAGTGCCGATTTGAACTATAGAAGTTACTGCAAAACACCTTAAAAACACATAATTCGCTTAGAAACCGCATTTTCAAGTGATTTGGAGACATGTTTTGAGAAACAGTTTTTACATCATATTTGAGCGTTTCACGGTCTGAAACGACGATTTTGCATGTATCTTTGGAAACATATTCTACCTGTAGTTTTGATGGAACTAGGTTATTTATGCCACAATATTACAAAATACACTGATTTTTATTGAATACAAGGTTTTGGAGGCACTCCGTGGTGCACTCGCCAGCGCAGCTAGAGTGCCAATTTGAACTATAGAAGTTACTGCAAAACACCTTAAAAACACGTAATTCGCTTAGAAATCGCATTTTAAAGTGATTTGGAGACATGTTTTGAGAAACAGTTTTTACATCATATTTGAGCGTTTCACGGTCTGAAACGACGATTTTGCATGTATCTTTGGAATCATATTCTACCTGTAGTTTCGATGGAACTAGGTTATTTATGCTACAATAACACAAATTACACTGATTTTTAGTGAATACAAGGTTTTGGAGGCACTCCGTGGTGCACTCGCCAGCGCAGCTAGAGTGCCGATTTGACCTATAGAAGTTACTGCAAAACACCTTAAAAACACGTAATTCGCTTAGAAAACGCATTTTCAAGTGATTTGGAGACATGTTTTGAGGAACAGTTTTTACATCATATTTGAGCGTTTCACGGTCTGAAACGACGATTTTGCATGTATTTTTGGAATCATATTCTACCTGTAGTTTCGATGGAACTAGGTTATTTATGCTACAATAACACAAATTACACTGATTTTTAGTGAATACAAGGTTTTGGAGGCACTCCGTGGTGCACTCGCCAGCGCAGCTAGAGTGCCGATTTGACCTATAGAAGTTACTGCAAAACACCTTAAAAACACGTAATTCGCTTAGAAAACGCATTTTCAAGTGATTTGGAGACATGTTTTGAGAAACAGTTTTTACATCATATTTGAGCGTTTCACGGTCTGAATCGACGATTTTGCATGTATCTTTGGAATCATATTCTACCTGTAGTTTCGATGGAACTAGGTTATTTATGCTACAATAACACAAATTACACTGATTTTTAGTGAATACAAGGTTTTGGAGGCACTCCGTGGTGCACTCGCCAGCGCAGCCAGAGTGCCGATTTGAACTATAGAAGTTACTGCAAAACACCTTAAAAACACGTAATTCGCTTAGAAAACGCATTTTCAAGTGATTTGGAGACATGTTTTGAGAAACAGTTTTTACATCATATTTGAGCGTTTCACGGTCTGAAACGACGATTTTGCATGTATCTTTGGAATCATATTCTACCTGTAGTTTCGATGGAACTAGGTTATTTATGCTACAATAACACAAATTACACTGATTTTTATGAATACAAGGTTTTGGAGGCACTCCGTGGTGCACTCGCCAGCGCAGCTAGAGTGCCGATTTGACCTATAGAAGTTACTGCAAAACACCTTAAAAACACGTAATTCGCTTAGAAAACGCATTTTCAAGTGATTTGGAGACATGTTTTGAGAAACAGTTTTTACATCATTTTTGAGCGTTTCACGGTCTGAAACGACGATTTTGCATGTATCTTTGGAATCATATTCTACCTGTAGTTTCGATGGAACTAGGTTATTTATGCTACAATAACACAAATTACACTGATTTTTAGTGAATACAAGGTTTTGGAGGCACTCAGTGGTGCACTCGCCAGCGCAGCTAGAGTGCCGATTTGACCTATAGAAGTTACTGCAAAACACCTTAAAAACACGTAATTCGCTTAGAAAACGCAATTTCAAGTGATTTGGCGACATGTTTTGAGAAACAGTTTTTACATCATATTTGAGCGTTTCACGGTCTGAAACGACGATTTTGCATGTATCTTTGGAATCATATTCTACCTGTAGTTTCGATGGAACTAGGTTATTTATGCTACAATAACACAAAATACACTATTTTTAGTGAATACAAGGTTTTGGAGGCACTCCGTGGTGCACTCGCCAGTGCAGCTAGAGTGCCGATTTGAACTATAGAAGTTACTGCAAAACACCTTAAAAACACATAATTCGCTTAGAAACCGCATTTTCAAGTGATTTGGAGACATGTTTTGAGAAACAGTTTTTACATCATATTTGAGCGTTTCACGGTCTGAAACGAAGATTTTGCATGTATCTTTGGAAACATATTCTACCTGTAGTTTTGATGGAACTAGGTTATTTATGCTACAATATTACAAAATACACTGATTTTTATTGAATACAAGGTTTTGGAGGCACTCCGTGGTGCACTCGCCAGCGCAGCTAGAGTGCCGATTTGACCTATAGAAGTTACTGCAAAACACCTTAAAAACACGTAATTCGCTTAGAAAACGCATTTTCAAGTGATTTGCAGACATGTTTTGAGAAACAGTTTTTACATCATATTTGAGCGTTTCACGGTCTGAAACGACGATTTTGCATGTATCTTTGGAATCATATTCTACCTCTAGTTTCGATGGAACTAGGTTATTTATGCTACAATAACACAAATTACACTGATTTTTAGTGAATACAAGGTTTTGGATGCACTCCGTGGTGCACTCGCCAGCGCAGCTAGAGTGCCGATTTGAACTATAGAAGTTACTGCAAAACACCTTAAAAACACGTAATTCGCTTAGAAAAAGCATTTTCAAGTGATTTGGAGACATGTTTTGAGAAAGAGTTTTTACATCATATTTGAGCATTTCACGGTCTGAAACGACGATTTTGCATGTATCTTTGGAATCATATTCTACCTGTAGTTTCGATGGAACTAGGTTATTTATGCTACAATAACACAAATTACACTGATTTTAAGTGAATACAAGGTTTTGGAGGCACTCCGTGGTGCACTCGCCAGCGCAGCTAGAGTGCCGATTTGACCTATAGAAGTTACTGCAAAACACCTTAAAAACACGTAATTCGCTTATAAAACGCATTTTCAAATGATTTGGAGACATGTTTTGAGAAACAGCTTTTACATCATATTTGAGCGTTTCACGGTCTGAAACGACGATTTTGCATGTATCTTTGAAATCATATTCTACCTCTAGTTTCGATGGAACTAGTTTATTTATGCTACAATAACACAAATTACACTGATTTTTAGTGAATACAAGGTTTTGGAGGCACTAAGTGGTGCACTCGCCAGCGCAGCTAGATTGCCGATTTGATCTATAGAAGTTACTGCAAAACACCTTAAAAACACGTAATTCGCTTAGAAAAAGCATTTTCAAGTGATTTGGAGACATGTGTTGAGAAACAGTTTTTACATCATATTTGAGCGTTTCACGGTCTGAAACGACGATTTTGCATGTATCTTTGGAATCATATTCTACCTGTAGTTTCGATGGAACTAGGTTATTTATGCTACAATAACACAAATTACACTGATTTTTAGTGAATACAAAGTTTTGGAGGCACTCCGTGGTGCACTCGCCAGCGCAGCTAGAGTGCCGATTTGACCTATAGAAGTTACTGCAAAACACCTTAAAAACACGTAATTCGCTTAGAAAACGCATTTTCAAGTGATTTGGAGACATGTTTTGAGAAACAGTTTTTACATCATATTTGAGCGTTTCACGGTCTGAAACGAACGATTTGTGTGTAGCATTTGGACTCATATTTTACTGGTACTTTCGATGGAATTTTGTTTGTTAGGATACAATATGACAAAATACAGTGATTTTCTTTAAGTACAACTTTTGGAGGCACTCCGTGGTGCACTCGCCAGTGCAGCTAGAGTGCCGATTTGAACTATAGAAGTTACTGCAAAACACCTTAAAAACACATAATTCGCTTAGAAACCGCATTTTCAAGTGATTTGGAGACATGTTTTGAGAAACAGTTTTTACATCATATTTGAGCGTTTCACGGTCTGAAACGACGATTTTGCATGTATCTTTGGAAACATATTCTACCTGTAGTTTTGATGGAACTAGGTTATTTATGCCACAATATTACAAAATACACTGATTTTTATTGAATACAAGGTTTTGGAGGCACTCCGTGGTGCACTCGCCAGCGCAGCTAGAGTGCCAATTTGAACTATAGAAGTTACTGCAAAACACCTTAAAAACACGTAATTCGCTTAGAAATCGCATTTTAAAGTGATTTGGAGACATGTTTTGAGAAACAGTTTTTACATCATATTTGAGCGTTTCACGGTCTGAAACGACGATTTTGCATGTATCTTTGGAATCATATTCTACCTGTAGTTTCGATGGAACTAGGTTATTTATGCTACAATAACACAAATTACACTGATTTTTAGTGAATACAAGGTTTTGGAGGCACTCCGTGGTGCACTCGCCAGCGCAGCTAGAGTGCCGATTTGACCTATAGAAGTTACTGCAAAACACCTTAAAAACACGTAATTCGCTTAGAAAACGCATTTTCAAGTGATTTGGAGACATGTTTTGAGAACAGTTTTTACATCATATTTGAGAGTTTCACGGTCTGAAACGACGATTTTGCATGTATCTTTGGAATCATATTCTACCTGTAGTTTCGATGGAACTAGGTTATTTATGCTACAATAACACAAATTACACTGATTTTTAGTGAATACAAGGTTTTGGAGGCACTCCGTGGTGCACTCGCCAGCGCAGCTAGAGTGCCGATTTGACCTATAGAAGTTACTGCAAAACACCTTAAAAACACGTAATTCGCTTAGAAAACGCATTTTCAAGTGATTTGGAGACATGTTTTGAGAAACAGTTTTTACATCATATTTGAGCGTTTCACGGTCTGAATCGACGATTTTGCATGTATCTTTGGAATCATATTCTACCTGTAGTTTCGATGGAACTAGGTTATTTATGCTACAATAACACAAATTACACTGATTTTTAGTGAATACAAGGTTTTGGAGGCACTCCGTGGTGCACTCGCCAGCGCAGCCAGAGTGCCGATTTGAACTATAGAAGTTACTGCAAAACACCTTAAAAACACGTAATTCGCTTAGAAAACGCATTTTCAAGTGATTTGGAGACATGTTTTGAGAAACAGTTTTTACATCATATTTGAGCGTTTCACGGTCTGAAACGACGATTTTGCATGTATCTTTGGAATCATATTCTACCTGTAGTTTCGATGGAACTAGGTTATTTATGCTACAATAACACAAATTACACTGATTTTTATGAATACAAGGTTTTGGAGGCACTCCGTGGTGCACTCGCCAGCGCAGCTAGAGTGCCGATTTGACCTATAGAAGTTACTGCAAAACACCTTAAAAACACGTAATTCGCTTAGAAAACGCATTTTCAAGTGATTTGGAGACATGTTTTGAGAAACAGTTTTTACATCATTTTTGAGCGTTTCACGGTCTGAAACGACGATTTTGCATGTATCTTTGGAATCATATTCTACCTGTAGTTTCGATGGAACTAGGTTATTTATGCTACAATAACACAAATTACATTGATTTTTAGTGAATACAAGGTTTTGGAGGCACTCCGTGGTGCACTCGCCAGCGCAGCTAGAGTGCCGGTTTGACCTATAGAAGTTACTGCAAAACACCTTAAAAACACGTAATTCGCTTAGAAAACGCATTTTCAAGTGATTTGGAGACATGTTTTGAGAAACAGTTTTTACATCATATTTGAGCGTTTCACGGTCTGAATCGACGATTTTGCATGTATCTTTGGAATCATATTCTACCTGTAGTTTCGATGGAACTAGGTTATTTATGCTACAATAACACAAATTACACTGATTTTTAGTGAATACAAGGTTTTGGAGGCAATCCGTGGTGCACTCGCCAGCGCAGCCAGAGTGCCGATTTGAACTATAGAAGTTACTGCAAAACACCTTAAAAACACGTAATTCGCTTAGAAAACGCATTTTCAAGTGATTTGGAGACATGTTTTGAGAAACAGTTTTTACATCATATTTGAGCGTTTCACGGTCTGAAACGACGATTTTGCATGTATCTTTGGAATCATATTCTACCTGTAGTTTCGATGGAACTAGGTTATTTATGCTACAATAACACAAATTACACTGATTTTTAGTGAATACAAGGTTTTGGAGGCACTCCGTGGTGCACTCGCCAGCGCAGCTAGAGTGCCGATTTGACCTATAGAAGTTACTGCAAAACACCTTAAAAACACGTAATTCGCTTAGAAAACGCATTTTCAAGTGATTTGGAGACATGTATTGAGAAACAGTTTTTACATCATATTTGAGCGTTTCACGGTCTAAAACGACCATTTTTCATGTATCTTTGGAATCATATTCTACCTGTAGTTTCGATGGAACTAGGTTTTTTATGCTACAATAACACAAATTACACTGATTTTTAGTGAATACAAGGTTTTGGAGGCACTCCGTGGTGCACTCGCCAGCGCAGCTAGAGTGCCGATTTGACCTATAGAAGTTACTGCAAAACACCTTAAAAACACGTAATTCGCTTAGAAAACGCATTTTCAAGTGATTTGGAGACATGTTTTGAGAAACAGTTTTTACATCATATTTGAGCGTTTCACGGTCTGAAACGACGATTTTGCATGTATCTTTGGAATCATATTCTACCTGTAGTTTCGATGGAACTAGGTTATTTATGCTACAATAACACAAATTACACTGATTTTTAGTGAATACAAGGTTTTGGAGGCACTCCGTGGTGCACTCGCCAGCGCAGCTAGAGTGCCGATTTGACCTATAGAAGTTACTGCAAAACACCTTAAAAACACGTATTTCGCTTAGAAAACGCATTTTTAAGTGATTTGGAGACATGTTTTCAGAAACAGTTTTTACATCATATTTGAGCGTTTCACGGTCTGAAACGACGATTTTGCATGTATCTTTGGAATCATATTCTACCTGTAGTTTCGATGGAACTAGGTTATTTATGCTACAATAACACAAATTACACTGATTTTTAGTGAATACAAGGTTTTGGAGGCACTCCGTTTTGCACTCGCCAGCGCAGCTAGAGTGCCGATTTGACCTATAGAAGTTACTGCAAAACACCTTAAAAACACGTAATTCGCTTAGAAAACGCATTTTCAAGTGATTTGGAGACATGTTTTGAGAAACAGTTTTTACATCATATTTGAGCGTTTCACGGTCTGAAACGACGATTTTGCATGTATCTTTGGAATCATATTCTACCTCTAGTTTCGATGGAACTAGGTTATTTATGCTACAATAACACAAATTACACTGATTTTTAGTGAATACAAGGTTTTGGAGGCACTCCGTGGTGCACTCGCCAGCGCAGCTAGAGTGCCGATTTGACCTATAGAAGTTACTGCAAAACACCTTAAAAACACGTAATTCGCTTAGAAACCGCATTTTCAAGTGATTTGGAGACATGTTTTGAGAAACAGTTTTTACATCATATTTGAGCGTTTCACGGTCTGAAACGACGATTTTGCATGTATCTTTGGAATCATATTCTACCTGTAGTTTCGATGGAACTAGGTTATTTATGCTACAATAACACAAAATACACTGATTTTTAGTGAATACAAGGTTTTGGAGGCACTCCGTGGTGCACTCGCCAGCGCAGCTAGAGTGCCGATTTGAACTATAGAAGTTACTGCAAAACACCTTAAAAACACGTAATTCGCTTAGAAAACGCATTTTCAAGTGATTTGGAGACATGTTTTGAGACACAGTTTTTACATCATATTTGAGCATTTCACGGTCTGAAACGACGATTTTGCATGTATCTTTGGAATCATATTCTACCTCTAGTTTCGTTGGAACTAGGTTATTTATGCTACAATAACACAAATTACACTGATTTTTAGTGAATACAACCTTTTGGGGGCACTCCGTGGTGCACTCGCCAGCGCAGCTTGAGTGCCGATTTGACCTATAAAAGTTACTGCAAAACAACTTAAAAACACGTAATTCGCTTAGAAAACGCATTTTCAAGTGATTTGGAGACATGTTTTGAGAAACAGTTTTTACATCATATTTGAGCGTTTCACGGTCTGAAACGACGATTTTGCATGTATCTTTGGAATCATATTCTACCTGTAGTTTCGATGGAACTAGGTTATTTATGCTACAATAACACAAATTACACTGATTTTTAGTGAATACAAGGTTTTGGAGGCACTCCGTGGTGCACTCGCCAGCGCAGCTAGAGTGCCGATTTGACCTATAGAAGTTACTGCAAAACACCTTAAAAACACGTAATTCGCTTAGAAAACGCATTTTCAAGTGATTTGGAGACATGTTTTGAGAAACAGTTTTTACATCATATTTGAGCGTTTCACGGTCTGAAACGACGATTTTGCATGTATCTTTGGAATCATATTCTACCTCTAGTTTCGATGGAACTAGGTTATTTATGCTACGATAACACAAATTACACTGATTTTTAGTGAATACAAGGTTTTGGAGGCACTCCGTGGTGCACTCGCCAGCGCAGCTAGAGTGCCGATATGACCTATAGAAGTTACTGCAAAACACCTTAAAAACACGTAATTCGCTTAGAAAAAGCATTTTCAAGTGATTTGGAGACATGTTTTGAGAAACAGTTTTTACATCATATTTGAGCGTTTCACGTTCTGAAACGACGATTTTGCATGTATCTTTGGAATCATATTCTACCTCTAGTTTCGATAGAACTAGGTTATTTATGCTACAATAACACAAATTACACTGATTATTAGTGAATATAACCTTTTGGGGGCACTCCGTGGTGCACTCGCCTGCGCAGCTTGAGTGCCGATTTGACCTATAGAAGTTACTGCAAAACACCTTAAAAACACGTAATTCGCTTAGAAAACGCATTTTCAAGTGATTTGGAGACATGTTTTGAGAAACAGTTTTTACATCATATTTGAGCGTTTCACGGTCTGAAACGACGATTTTTCATGTATCTTTGGAATCATATTCTACCTGTAGTTTCGATGGAACTAGGTTATTTATGCTACAATAACACAAATTACACTGATTTTTAGTGAATACAAGGTTTTGGAGGCACTCCGTGGTGCACTCGCCAGCGCAGCTAGAGTGCCGATTTGACCTATAGAAGTTACTGCAAAACACCTTAAAAACACGTAATTTGCTTAGAAAACGCATTTTCAAGTGATTTGGAGACATGTTCTGAGAAACAGTTTTTACATCATATTTGAGCGTTTCACGGTCTGAAACGATGATTTTGCATGTATCTTTGGAATCATATTCTACCTGTAGTTTCGATGGAACTAGGTTATTTATGCTACAATAACACAAAATACACTGATTTTTAGTGAATACAAGGTTTTGGAGGCACTCCGTGGTGCACTCGCCAGCGCAGCTAGAGTGCCGATTTGAACTATAGAAGTTACTGCAAAACACCTTAAAAACACGTAATTCGCTTAAAAAACGCATTTTCAAGTGATTTGGAGACATGTTTTGAGAAAGTTTTTACATCATATTTGAGCGTTTCACGGTCTGAAACGAACGATTTGTGTGTAGCATTTGGACACATATTTTACTGGTACTTTCGATGGAATTTTGTTGTTTAGGATACAATTTGACAAAATACAGTGATTTTCTACCTCTAGTTTCGATGGAACTAGGTTATTTATGCTACAATAACACAAATTACACTGATTTTTAGTGAATACAACCTTTTGGGGGCACTCCGTGGTGCACTCGCCAGCGCAGCTAGAGTGCCGATTTGAACTATAGAAGTTAATGCAAAACACCTTAAAACACGTAATTCGCTTAGAAAACGCATTTTCAAGTGATTTGGAGACATGTTTTGTGAAACAGTTTTTACATCATATTTGAGCGTTTCACGGTCTGAAACGACGATTTTGCATGTATCTTTGGAATCATATTCTACCCGTAGTTTCGATGGAACTAGGTTATTTATGCTACAATAACACAAAATACACTGATTTTTAGTGAATACAAGGTTTTGGAGGCACTCCGTGGTGCACTCGCCAGCGCAGCTAGAGTGCCGATTTGAACTATAGAAGTTACTGCAAAACACCTTAAAAACACGTAATTCGCCTAGAAAACGCATTTTCAAGTGATTTGGAGACATGTTTTGAGAAAGTTTTTACATCATATTTGAGCGTTTCACGGTCTGAAACGAACGATTAGTGTGTAGCATTTGGACACATATTTTACTGGTACTTTCGATGGAATTTTGTTGTTTAGGATACAATATGACAAAATACAGTGATTTTCTACCTCTAGTTTCGATGGAACTAGGTTATTTATGCTACAATAACACAAATTACACTGATTTTTAGTAAATACAACCTTTTGGGGGCACTCCGTGGTGCACTCGCCAGCGCAGCTAGAGTGCCGATTTGAACTATAGAAGTTACTGCAAAACACCTTAAAAACACGTAATTCGCTTAGAAAACGAATTTTCAAGTGATTTGGAGACATGTTTTGAGAAAGTTTTTACATCATATATGAGCGTTTCACGGTCTGAAACGAACGATTTGTGTGTAGCATTTGGACACATATTTTACTGGTACTTTCGATGGAATTTTGTTGTTTAGGATACAATATGACAAAATACAGTGATTTTCTACCTCTAGTTTCGATGGAACTAGATTATTTATGCTACAATAACACAAATTACACTGATTTTTAGTGAATACAACCTTTTGGGGGCACTCCGTGGTGCACTCGCCAGCGCAGCTTGAGTGCCGATTTGACCTATAGAAGTTACTGCAAAACACCTTAAAAACACGTAATTCGCTTAGAAAACGCATTTTCAAGTGATTTGGAGACATGTTTTGAGAAACAGTTTTTACATCATATTTGAGCGTTTCACGGTCTGAAACGACGATTTTGCATGTATCTTTGGAATCATATTCTATCTGTAGTTTCGATGGAACTAGGTTATTTATGCTACAATAACACAAAATACACTGATTTTTAGTGAATACAAGGTTTTGGAGGCACTCCGTGGTGCATTCGCCAGCGCAGCTAGAGTGCCGATTTGACCTATAGAAGTTGCTGCAAAACACCTTAAAAACACGTAATTCGCTTAGAAAACGCATTTTCAAGTGATTTGGAGACATGTTTTGAGAAACAGTTTTTACATCATATTTGAGCGTTTCACGGTCTGAAACGACGATTTTGCATGTATCTTATGAATCATATTCTACCTCTAGTTTCGATGGAACTAGGTTATTTATGCTACAATAACACAAATTACACTGATTTTTAGTGAATACAACCTTTTGGGGGCACTCCGTGGTGCACTCGCCAGCGCAGCTAGAGTGCCGATTTGACCTATAGAAGTTACTGCAAAACACCTTGAAACACGTAATTCGCTTAGAAAACGCATTTTCAAGTGATTTGGAGACATGTTTTGAGAAACAGTTTTTACATCATATTTGAGCGTTTCACGGTCTGAAACGACGATTTTGCATGTATCTTTGGAATCATATTCTACCTGTAGTTTCGTTGGAACTAGGTTATTTATGCTACAATAACACAAAATACACTGATTTTTAGTGAATACAAGGTTTTGGAGGCACTCCGTGGTGCACTCGCCAGCGCAGCTAGAGTGCCGATTTGAACTATAGAAGTTACTGCAAAACACCTTAAAAACACGTAATTCGCTTAGAAAACGCATTTTCAAGTGATTTGGAGACATGTTTTGAGAAAGTTTTTACATCATATTTGAGCGTTTCACGGTATGAAACGAACGATTTGTGTGTAGCATTTGGACACATATTTTACTGGTTCTTTCGATGGAATTTTTTTGTTTAGGATACAATATGACAAAATACAGTGATTTTCTACCTCTAGTTTCGATGGAACTAGGTTATTTATGCTACAATAACACAAATTACACTGATTTTTAGTGAATACAACCTTTTGGGGGCACTCCGTGGTGCACTCGCCAGCGCAGCTAGAGTGCCGATTTGAACTATAGAAGTTACTGCAAAACACCTTAAAAACACGTAATTCGCTTAGAAAACGCATTTTCAAGTGATTTGGAGACATGTTTTGAGAAACAGTTTTTACATCATATTTGAGCGTTTCACGGTCTGAAACGACGATTTTGCATGTATCTTTGGAATCATATTCTACCTGTAGTTTCGATGGAACTAGGTTATTTATGCTACAATAACACAAATTACACTGATTTTTAGTGAATACAAGGTTTTGGAGGCACTCCGTGGTGCACTCGCCAGCGCAGCTAGAGTGCCGATTTGACCTATAGAAGTTACTGCAAAACACCTTAAAAACACGTAATTCGCTTAGAAAAAGCATTTTCAAGTGATTTGGAGACATGTTTTGAGAAACAGTTTTTACATCATATTTGAGCGTTTCACGGTCTGAAACGACGATTTTGCATGTATCTTTGGAATCATATTCTACCTCTAGTTTCGATAGAACTAGGTTATTTATGCTACAATAACACAAATTACACTGATTTTTAGTGAATATAACCTTTTGGGGGCACTCCGTGGTGCACTCGCCAGCGCAGCTTGAGTGCCGATTTGACCTATAGAAGTTACTGCAAAACACCTTAAAAACACGTAATTCGCTTAGAAAACGCATTTTCAAGTGATTTGGAGACATGTTTTGAGAAACAGTTTTTACATCATATTTGAGCGTTTCACGGTCTGAAACGACGATTTTGCATGTATCTTTGGAATCATATTCTACCTGTAGTTTCGATGGAACTAGGTTATTTATGCTACAATAACACAAATTACACTGATTTTTAGTGAATACAAGGTTTTGGAGGCACTCCGTGGTGCACTCGCCAGCGCAGCTAGAGTGCCGATTTGACCTATAGAAGTTACTGCAAAACACCTTAAAAACACGTAATTCGCTTAGAAAACGCATTTTCAAGTGATTTGGAGACATGTTTTGAGAAACAGTTTTTACATCATATTTGAGCGTTTCACGGTCTGAAACGACGATTTTGCATGTATCTTTGGAATCATATTCTACCTGTAGTTTCGATGGAACTAGGTTATTTATGCTACAATAACACAAAATACACTGATTTTTAGTGAATACAAGGTTTTGGAGGCACTCCGTGGTGCACTCGCCAGCGCAGCTAGAGTGCCGATTTGACCTATAGAAGTTACTGCAAAACACCTTAAAAACACGTAATTCGCTTAGAAAACGCATTTTCAAGTGATTTGGAGACATGTTTTGAGAAACAGTTTTTACATCATATTTGAGTGTTTCACGGTCTGAAACGACGATTTTGCATGTATCTTTGGAATCATATTCTACCTCTAGTTTCGATGGAACTAGGTTATTTATGCTACAATAACACAAATTACACTGATTTTTAGTGAATACAACCTTTTGGGGGCACTCCGTGGTGCACTCGCCAGCGCAGCTAGAGTGCCGATTTGACCTATAGAAGTTACTGCAAAACACCTTAAAACACGTAATTCGCTTAGAAAACGCATTTTCAAGTGATTTGGAGACATGTTTTGAGAAACAGTTTTTACATCATATTTGAGCGTTTCACGGTCTGAAACGACGATTTTGCATGTATCTTTGGAATCATATTCTACCTGTAGTTTCGATGGAACTAGGTTATTTATGCTACAATAACACAAAATACACTGATTTTTAGTGAATACAAGGTTTTGGAGGCACTCCGTGGTGCACTCGCCACCGCAGCTAGAGTGCCGATTTGAACTATAGAAGTTACTGCAAAACACCTTAAAAACACGTAATTCGCTTAGAAAACGCATTTTCAAGTGATTTGGAGACATGTTTTGAGAAAGTTTTTACATCATATTTGAGCGTTTCACGGTCTGAAACGAACGATTTGTGTGTAGCATTTGGACACATATTTTACTGGTACTTTCGATGGAATTTTGTTGTTTCGGATACAATATGACAAAATACAGTGATTTTCTACCTCTAGTTTCGATGGAACTAGGTTATTTATGCTACAATAACACAAATTACACTGATTTTTAGTGAATACAACCTTTTGGGGGCACTCCGTGGTGCACTCGCCAGCGCAGCTAGAGTGCCGATTTGAACTATAGAAGTTACTGCAAAACACCTTAAAAACACGTAATTCGCTTAGAAAACGCATTTTCAAGTGATTTGGAGACATGTTTTGAGAAACAGTTTTTACATCATATTTGAGCGTTTCACGGTCTGAAACGACGATTTTGCATGTATCTTTGGAATCATATTCTACCTGTAGTTTCGATGGAACTAGGTTATTTATGCTACAATAACACAAATTACACTGATTTTTAGTGAATACAAGATTTTGGAGGCACTCCGTGGTGCACTCGCCAGCGCAGCTAGAGTGCCGATTTGACCTATAGAAGTTACTGTAAAACACCTTAAAAACACGTAATTCGCTTAGAAAAAGCATTTTCAAGTGATTTGGAGACATGTTTTGAGAAACAGTTTTTACATCATATTTGAGCGTTTCACGGTCTGAAACGACGATTTTGCATGTATCTTTCGAATCATATTCTACCTCTAATTTCGATAGAACTAGGTTATTTATGCTACATTAACACAAATTACACTGATTTTTAGTGAATATAACCTTTTGGGGGCACTCCGTGGTGCACTCGCCAGCGCAGCTTGAGTGCCGATTTGACCTATAGAAGTTACTGCAAAACACCTTAAAAACACGTAATTCGCTTAGAAAACGCATTTTCAAGTGATTTGGAGACATGTTTTGAGAAACAGTTTTTACATCATATTTGAGCGTTTCACGGTCTGAAACGACGATTTTGCATGTATCTTTGGAATCATATTCTACCTGTAGTTTCGATGGAACTAGGTTATTTATGCTACAATAACACAAATTACACTGATTTTTAGTGAATACAAGGTTTTGGAGGCACTCCGTGGTGCACTCGCCAGCGCAGCTAGAGTGCCGATTTGACCTATAGAAGTTACTGCAAAACACCTTAAAAACACGTAATTCGCTTAGAAAACGCATTTTCAAGTGATTTGGAGACATGTTTTGAGAAACAGTTTTTACATCATATTTGAGCGTTTTACGGTCTGAAACGACGATTTTGCATGTATCTTTGGAATCATATTCTACCTGTAGTTTCGATGGAACTAGGTTATTTATGCTACAATAACACAAATTACACTGATTTTTAGTGAATACAAGGTTTTGGAGGCACTCCGTGGTGCACTCGCCAGCGCAGCTAGAGTGCCGATTTGACCTATAGAAGTTACTGCAAAACACCTTAAAAACACGTAATTCGCTTAAAAAAAGCATTTTCAAGTGATTTGGAGACATGTTTTGAGAAACAGTTTTTACATCATATTTGAGCGTTTCACGGTCTGAAACGACGATTTTGCATGTATCTTTGGAATCATATTCTACCTCTAGTTTCGATAGAACTAGGTTATTTATGCTACAATAACACAAATTACACTGATTTTTAGTGAATATAACCTTTTGGGGGCACTCCGTGGTGCACTCGCCAGCGCAGCTTGAGTGCCGATTTGACCTATAGAAGTTACTGCAAAACACCTTAAAAACACGTAATTCGCTTAGAAAACGCATTTTCAAGTGATTTGGAGACATGTTTTGAGAAACAGTTTTTACATCATATTTGAGCGTTTCACGGTCTGAAACGACGATTTTGCATGTATCTTTGGAATCATATTCTACCTGTAGTTTCGATGGAACTAGGTTATTTATGCTACAATAACACAAATTACACTGATTTTTAGTGAATACAAGGTTTTGGAGGCACTCCGTGGTGCACTCGCCTGCGCAGCTAGAGTGCCGATTTGAGCTATAGAAGTTACTGCAAAACACCTTAAAAACACGTAATTCGCTTAAAAAACGCATTTTCAAGTGATTTGGAGACATGTTTTGAGAAACAGTTTTTACATTATATTTGAGCGTTCCACGGTCTGAAACGACGATTTTGCATGTATCTTTGGAATCATATTCTACCTGTAGTTTTGATAGAACTAGGTTATTTATGCTACAATAACACAAATTACACTGATTTTTAGTGAATACAACCTTTTGGGGGCACTCCGTGGTGAACTCGCCAGCGCAGCTAGAGTGCCGATTTGACCTATAGAAGTTACTGCAAAACACCTTAAAACACGTAATTCGCGTAAAAAACGCATTTTCAAGTGATTTGGAGACATGTTTTGAGAAACAGTTTTTACATCATATTTGAGCGTTTCACGGTCTGAAACGACGATTTTGCATGTATCTTTGGAATCATATTCTACCTGTAGTTTCGATGGAACTAGGTTATTTATGCTACAATAACACAAAATACACTGATTTTTAGTGAATACAAATTTTTGGAGGCACTCCGTGGTGCACTCGCCAGCGCAGCTAGAGTGCCGATTTGAACTATAGAAGTTACTGCAAAACTCCTTAAAAACACGTAATTCGCTTAGAAAACGCATTTTCAAGTGATTTGGAGACATGTTTTGAGAAAGTTTTTACATCATATTTGAGCGTTTCACGGTCTGAAACGAACGATTTGTGTGTAGCATTTGGACATATATTTTACTGGTACTTTCGATGGAATTTTGTTGTTTCGGATAAAACATGACAAAATACAGTGATTTTCTACCTCTAGTTTCGATGGAACTAGGTTATTTATGCTACAATAACACAAATTACACTGATTTTTAGTGAATACAACCTTTTGGGGGCACTCCGTGGTGCACTCGCCAGCGCAGCTAGAGTGCCGATTTGAACTATAGAAGTTACTGCAAAACACCTTAAAAACACGTAATTCGCTTAGAAAACGCATTTTCAAGTGATTTGGAGACATGTTTTGAGAAACAGTTTTTACATCATATTTGAGCGTTTCACGGTCTGAAACGACGATTTTGCATGTATCTTTGGAATCATATTCTACCTGTAGTTTCGATGGAACTAGGTTATTTATGCTACAATAACACAAATTACACTGATTTTTAGTGAATACAAGGTTTTGGAGGCACTCCGTGGTGCACTCGCCAGCGCAGCTAGAGTGCCGATTTGACCTATAGAAGTTACTGCAAAACACCTTAAAAACACGTAATTCGCTTAGAAAACGCATTTTCAAGTGATTTGGAGACATGTTTTGAGAAACAGTTTTTACATCATATTTGAGCGTTTCACGGTCTGAAACGACGATTTTGCATGTATCTTTGGAATCATATTCTACCTGTAGTTTCGATGGAACTAGGTTATTTATGCTACAATAACACAAATTACACTGATTTTTAGTGAATACAAGGTTTTGGCGGCACTCCGTGGTGCACTCGCCAGCGCAGCTAGAGTGCCGATTTGACCTATAGAAGTTACTGCAAAACACCTTAAAAACACGTAATTCGCTTAGAAAAAGCATTTTCAAGTGATTTGGAGACATGATTTGAGAAACAGTTTTTACATCATATTTGAGCGTTTCACGGTCTGAAACGACGATTTTGCATGTATCTTTGGAATCATATTCTACCTCTAGTTTCGATAGAACTAGGTTATTTATGCTACAATAACACAAATTACACTGATTTTTAGTGAATATAACCTTTTGGGGGCACTCCGTGGTGCACTCGCCAGCGCAGCTTGAGTGCCGATTTGACCTATAGAAGTTACTGCAAAACACCTTAAAAACACGTAATTCGCTTAGAAAAACGCATTTTCAAGTGATTTGGAGACATGTTTTGAGAAACAGTTTTTACATCATATTTGAGCGTTTCACGGTCTGAATCGACGATTTTGCATGTATCTTTGGAACCATATTCTACCTGTAGTTTCGATGGAACTAGGTTATTTATGCTACAATAACACAAATTACACTGATTTTTAGTGAATACAAGGTTTTGGAGGCACTCCGTGGTGCACTCGCCAGCGCAGCTAGAGTGCCGATTTGACCTATAGAAGTTACTGCAAAACACCTTAAAAACACGTAATTCGCTTAGAAAACGCATTTTCAAGTGATTTGGAGACATGTTTTGAGAAACAGTTTTTACATTATATTGAGCGTTTCACGGTCTGAAACGACGATTTTGCATGTATCTTTGGAATCATATTCTACCTGTAGTTTCGATGGAACTAGGTTATTTATGCTACAATAACACAAATTACACAGATTTTTAGTGAATACAACCTTTTGGGGGCACTCCGTGGTGAACTCGCCAGCGCAGCTAGAGTGCCGATTTGACCTATAAAAGTTACTGCAAAACACCTTAAAACACGTAATTCGCTTAAAAACGCATTTTCAAGTGATTTGGAGACATGTTTTGAGAAACAGTTTTTACATCATATTTGAGCGTTTCACGGTCTGAAACGACGATTTTGCATGTATCTTTGGAATCATATTCTACCTGTAGTTTCGATGGAACTAGGTTATTTATGCTACAATAACACAAAATACACTGATTTTTAGTGAATACAAATTTTTGGAGGCACTCCGTGGTGCACTCGCCAGCGCAGCTAGAGTGCCGATTTGAACTATAGAAGTTACTGCAAAACACCTTGAAAACACGTAATTCGCTTAGAAAACGCATTTTCAAGTGATTTGGAGACATGTTTTGAGAAGTTTTTACATCATATTTGAGCGTTTCACGGTCTGAAACGAATGATTTGTGTGTAGCATTTGGACACATATTTTACTGGTACTTTCGATGGAATTTTGTTGTTTAGGATACAATATGACAAAATACAGTGATTTTCTTTAAGTACAACTTTTGGAGGCACTCCGTGGTACACTCGCCAGTGCAGCTAGAGTGCCGATTTGAACTATAGAAGTTACTGCAAAACACCTTAAAAACACGTAATTCGCTTAGAAAACGCATTTCAAGTGATTTGGAGACATGTTTGAGAAACAGTTTTTACATCATATTTGAGCGTTTCACGGTCTGAAACGACGATTTTGCATGTATCTTTGGAATCATATTCTACCTGTAGTTTCGATGGAACTAGGTTATTTATGCTACAATAACACAAATTACACTGATTTTTAGTGAATACAAGGTTTTGGAGGCACTCCGTGGTGCACTCGCCAGCGCAGCTAGAGTGCCGATTTGACCTATAGAAGTTACTGCAAAACACCTTAAAAACACGTAATTCGCTTAGAAAAAGCATTTTCAAGTGATTTGGAGACATGTTTTGAGAAACAGTTTTTACATCATATTTGAGCGTTTCACGGTCTGAAACGACGATTTTGCATGTATCTTTGGAATCATATTCTACCTCTAGTTTCGATAGAACTAGGTTATTTATGCTACAATAACACAAATTACACTGATTTTTAGTGAATATAACCTTTTGGGGGCACTCCGTGGTGCACTCGCCAGCGCAGCTTGAGTGCCGATTTGACCTATAGAAGTTACTGCAAAACACCTTAAAAACACGTAATTCGCTTAGAAAACGCATTTTCAAGTGATTTGGAGACATGTTTTGAGAAACAGTTTTTACATCATATTTGAGCGTTTCACGGTCTGAAACGACGATTTTGCATGTATCTTTGGAATCATATTCTACCTGTAGTTTCGATGGAACTAGGTTATTTATGCTACAATAACACAAATTACACTGATTTTTAGTGAATACAAGGTTTTGGAGGCACTCCGTGGTGCACTCGCCAGCGCAGCTAGAGTGCCGATTTGACCTATAGAAGTTACTGCAAAACACCTTAAAAACACGTAATTCGCTTAGAAAACGCATTTTCAAGTGATTTGGAGACATGTTTTGAGAAACAGTTTTTACATCATATTTGAGCGTTTCACGGTCTGAAACGACGATTTTGCATGTATCTTTGGAATCATATTCTACCTGTAGTTTCGATGGAACTAGGTTATTTATGCTACAATAACACAAAATACACTGATTTTTAGTGAATACAAGGTTTTGGAGGCACTCCGTGGTGCACTCGCCAGCGCAGCTAGAGTGCCGATTTGACCTATAGAAGTTACTGCAAAACACCTTAAAAACACGTAATTCGCTTAGAAAACGCATTTTCAAGTGATTTGGAGACATGTTTTGAGAAACAGTTTTTACATCATATTTGAGTGTTTCACGGTCTGAAACGACGATTTTGCATGTATCTTTGGAATCATATTCTACCTCTAGTTTCGATGGAACTAGGTTATTTATGCTACAATAACACAAATTACACTGATTTTTAGTGAATACAACCTTTTGGGGGCACTCCGTGGTGCACTCGCCAGCGCAGCTAGAGTGCCGATTTGACCTATAGAAGTTACTGCAAAACACCTTAAAACACGTAATTCGCTTAGAAAACGCATTTTCAAGTGATTTGGAGACATGTTTTGAGAAACAGTTTTTACATCATATTTGAGCGTTTCACGGTCTGAAACGACGATTTTGCATGTATCTTTGGAATCATATTCTACCTGTAGTTTCGATGGAACTAGGTTATTTATGCTACAATAACACAAAATACACTGATTTTTAGTGAATACAAGGTTTTGGAGGCACTCCGTGGTGCACTCGCCACCGCAGCTAGAGTGCCGATTTTGAACTATAGAAGTTACTGCAAAACACCTTAAAAACACGTAATTCGCTTAGAAAACGCATTTTCAAGTGATTTGGAGACATGTTTTGAGAAAGTTTTTACATCATATTTGAGCGTTTCACGGTCTGAAACGAACGATTTGTGTGTAGCATTTGGACACATATTTTACTGGTACTTTCGATGGAATTTTGTTGTTTCGGATACAATATGACAAAATACAGTGATTTTCTACCTCTAGTTTCGATGGAACTAGGTTATTTATGCTACAATAACACAAATTACACTGATTTTTAGTGAATACAACCTTTTGGGGGCACTCCGTGGTGCACTCGCCAGCGCAGCTAGAGTGCCGATTTGAACTATAGAAGTTACTGCAAAACACCTTAAAAACACGTAATTCGCTTAGAAAACGCATTTTCAAGTGATTTGGAGACATGTTTTGAGAAACAGTTTTTACATCATATTTGAGCGTTTCACGGTCTGAAACGACGATTTTGCATGTATCTTTGGAATCATATTCTACCTGTAGTTTCGATGGAACTAGGTTATTTATGCTACAATAACACAAATTACACTGATTTTTAGTGAATACAAGATTTTGGAGGCACTCCGTGGTGCACTCGCCAGCGCAGCTAGAGTGCCGATTTGACCTATAGAAGTTACTGTAAAACACCTTAAAAACACGTAATTCGCTTAGAAAAGCATTTTCAAGTGATTTGGAGACATGTTTTGAGAAACAGTTTTTACATCATATTTGAGCGTTTCACGGTCTGAAACGACGATTTTGCATGTATCTTTCGAATCATATTCTACCTCTAATTTCGATAGAACTAGGTTATTTATGCTACATTAACACAAATTACACTGATTTTTAGTGAATATAACCTTTTGGGGGCACTCCGTGGTGCACTCGCCAGCGCAGCTTGAGTGCCGATTTGACCTATAGAAGTTACTGCAAAACACCTTAAAAACACGTAATTCGCTTAGAAAACGCATTTTCAAGTGATTTGGAGACATGTTTTGAGAAACAGTTTTTACATCATATTTGAGCGTTTCACGGTCTGAAACGACGATTTTGCATGTATCTTTGGAATCATATTCTACCTGTAGTTTCGATGGAACTAGGTTATTTATGCTACAATAACACAAATTACACTGATTTTTAGTGAATACAAGGTTTTGGAGGCACTCCGTGGTGCACTCGCCAGCGCAGCTAGAGTGCCGATTTGACCTATAGAAGTTACTGCAAAACACCTTAAAAACACGTAATTCGCTTAGAAAACGCATTTTCAAGTGATTTGGAGACATGTTTTGAGAAACAGTTTTTACATCATATTTGAGCGTTTACGGTCTGAAACGACGATTTTGCATGTATCTTTGGAATCATATTCTACCTGTAGTTTCGATGGAACTAGGTTATTTATGCTACAATAACACAAATTACACTGATTTTTAGTGAATACAAGGTTTTGGAGGCACTCCGTGGTGCACTCGCCAGCGCAGCTAGAGTGCCGATTTGACCTATAGAAGTTACTGCAAAACACCTTAAAAACACGTAATTCGCTTAAAAAAAGCATTTTCAAGTGATTTGGAGACATGTTTTGAGAAACAGTTTTTACATCATATTTGAGCGTTTCACGGTCTGAAACGACGATTTTGCATGTATCTTTGGAATCATATTCTACCTCTAGTTTCGATAGAACTAGGTTATTTATGCTACAATAACACAAATTACACTGATTTTTAGTGAATATAACCTTTTGGGGGCACTCCGTGGTGCACTCGCCAGCGCAGCTTGAGTGCCGATTTGACCTATAGAAGTTACTGCAAAACACCTTAAAAACACGTAATTCGCTTAGAAAACGCATTTTCAAGTGATTTGGAGACATGTTTGAGAAACAGTTTTTACATCATATTTGAGCGTTTCACGGTCTGAAACGACGATTTTGCATGTATCTTTGGAATCATATTCTACCTGTAGTTTCGATGGAACTAGGTTATTTATGCTACAATAACACAAATTACACTGATTTTTAGTGAATACAAGGTTTTGGAGGCACTCCGTGGTGCACTCGCCTGCGCAGCTAGAGTGCCGATTTGAGCTATAGAAGTTACTGCAAAACACCTTAAAAACACGTAATTCGCTTAAAAAACGCATTTTCAAGTGATTTGGAGACATGTTTTGAGAAACAGTTTTTTACATTATATTTGAGCGTTCCACGGTCTGAAACGACGATTTTGCATGTATCTTTGGAATCATATTCTACCTGTAGTTTTGATAGAACTAGGTTATTTATGCTACAATAACACAAATTACACTGATTTTTAGTGAATACAACCTTTTGGGGGCACTCCGTGGTGAACTCGCCAGCGCAGCTAGAGTGCCGATTTGACCTATAGAAGTTACTGCAAAACACCTTAAAACACGTAATTCGCGTAAAAAACGCATTTTCAAGTGATTTGGAGACATGTTTTGAGAAACAGTTTTTACATCATATTTGAGCGTTTCACGGTCTGAAACGACGATTTGCATGTATCTTTGGAATCATATTCTACCTGTAGTTTCGATGGAACTAGGTTATTTATGCTACAATAACACAAAATACACTGATTTTTAGTGAATACAAATTTTTGGAGGCACTCCGTGGTGCACTCGCCAGCGCAGCTAGAGTGCCGATTTGAACTATAGAAGTTACTGCAAAACTCCTTAAAAACACGTAATTCGCTTAGAAAACGCATTTTCAAGTGATTTGGAGACATGTTTTGAGAAAGTTTTTACATCATATTTGAGCGTTTCACGGTCTGAAACGAACGATTTGTGTGTAGCATTTGGACATATATTTTACTGGTACTTTCGATGGAATTTTGTTGTTTCGGATAAAACATGACAAAATACAGTGATTTTCTACCTCTAGTTTCGATGGAACTAGGTTATTTATGCTACAATAACACAAATTACACTGATTTTTAGTGAATACAACCTTTTGGGGGCACTCCGTGGTGCACTCGCCAGCGCAGCTAGAGTGCCGATTTGAACTATAGAAGTTACTGCAAAACACCTTAAAAACACGTAATTCGCTTAGAAAACGCATTTTCAAGTGATTTGGAGACATGTTTTGAGAAACAGTTTTTACATCATATTTGAGCGTTTCACGGTCTGAAACGACGATTTTGCATGTATCTTTGGAATCATATTCTACCTGTAGTTTCGATGGAACTAGGTTATTTATGCTACAATAACACAAATTACACTGATTTTTAGTGAATACAAGGTTTTGGAGGCACTCCGTGGTGCACTCGCCAGCGCAGCTAGAGTGCCGATTTGACCTATAGAAGTTACTGCAAAACACCTTAAAAACACGTAATTCGCTTAGAAAACGCATTTTCAAGTGATTTGGAGACATGTTTTGAGAAACAGTTTTTACATCATATTTGAGCGTTTCACGGTCTGAAACGACGATTTTGCATGTATCTTTGGAATCATATTCTACCTGTAGTTTCGATGGAACTAGGTTATTTATGCTACAATAACACAAATTACACTGATTTTTAGTGAATACAAGGTTTTGGCGGCACTCCGTGGTGCACTCGCCAGCGCAGCTAGAGTGCCGATTTGACCTATAGAAGTTACTGCAAAACACCTTAAAAACACGTAATTCGCTTAGAAAAAGCATTTTCAAGTGATTTGGAGACATGATTTGAGAAACAGTTTTTACATCATATTTGAGCGTTTCACGGTCTGAAACGACGATTTTGCATGTATCTTTGGAATCATATTCTACCTCTAGTTTCGATAGAACTAGGTTATTTATGCTACAATAACACAAATTACACTGATTTTTAGTGAATATAACCTTTTGGGGCACTCCGTGGTGCACTCGCCAGCGCAGCTTGAGTGCCGATTTGACCTATAGAAGTTACTGCAAAACACCTTAAAAACACGTAATTCGCTTAGAAAACGCATTTTCAAGTGATTTTGGAGACATGTTTTGAGAAACAGTTTTTACATCATATTTGAGCGTTTCACGGTCTGAAACGACGATTTTGCATGTATCTTTGGAACCATATTCTACCTGTAGTTTCGATGGAACTAGGTTATTTATGCTACAATAACACAAATTACACTGATTTTTAGTGAATACAAGGTTTTGGAGGCACTCCGTGGTGCACTCGCCAGCGCAGCTAGAGTGCCGATTTGACCTATAGAAGTTACTGCAAAACACCTTAAAAACACGTAATTCGCTTAGAAAACGCATTTTCAAGTGATTTGGAGACATGTTTTGAGAAACAGTTTTTACATTATATTTGAGCGTTTCACGGTCTGAAACGACGATTTTGCATGTATCTTTGGAATCATATTCTACCTGTAGTTTCGATGGAACTAGGTTATTTATGCTACAATAACACAAATTACACAGATTTTTAGTGAATACAACCTTTTGGGGGCACTCCGTGGTGAACTCGCCAGCGCAGCTAGAGTGCCGATTTGACCTATAAAAGTTACTGCAAAACACCTTAAAACACGTAATTCGCTTAAAAACGCATTTTCAAGTGATTTGGAGACATGTTTTGAGAAACAGTTTTTACATCATATTTGAGCGTTTCACGGTCTGAAACGACGATTTTGCATGTATCTTTGGAATCATATTCTACCTGTAGTTTCGATGGAACTAGGTTATTTATGCTACAATAACACAAAATACACTGATTTTTAGTGAATACAAATTTTTGGAGGCACTCCGTGGTGCACTCGCCAGCGCAGCTAGAGTGCCGATTTGAACTATAGAAGTTACTGCAAAACACCTTGAAAACACGTAATTCGCTTAGAAAACGCATTTTCAAGTGATTTGGAGACATGTTTTGAGAAAGTTTTTACATCATATTTGAGCGTTTCACGGTCTGAAACGAATGATTTGTGTGTAGCATTTGGACACATATTTTACTGGTACTTTCGATGGAATTTTGTTGTTTAGGATACAATATGACAAAATACAGTGATTTTCTTTAAGTACAACTTTTGGAGGCACTCCGTGGTACACTCGCCAGTGCAGCTAGAGTGCCGATTTGAACTATAGAAGTTACTGCAAAACACCTTAAAAACTCATAATTCGCTTAGAAACCGCATTTTCAAGTGATTTGGATACATGTTTTGAGAAACAGTTTTTACATCATATTTGAGCATTTCACGGTCTGAAACAACGATTTTGTATCTTTGGAAACATATTCTACCTGTAGTTTTGATGGAACTAGGTTATTTATGCTACAATATTATAAAATACACTGATTTTTATTGAATACAAGGTTTTGGAGGCACTCCGTGGTGTACTCGCCAGCGCAGCTAGAGTGCGATTTGAACTATAGAAGTTACTGCAAAACACCTTAAAAACACGTAATTCGCTTAGAAAACGCATTTTCAAGTGATTTGGAGACATGTTTTGAGAAACAGTTTTTACATCATATTTGAGCGTTTCACGGTCTGAAACGACGATTTTGCATGTATCTTTGGAATCATATTCTACCTGTAGTTTCGATGGAACTAGGTTATTTATGCTACAATAACACAAATTACACTGATTTTTAATGAATACAAGGTTTTGGAGGCACTCCGTGGTGCACTCGCCAGCGCAGCTAGAGTGCCGATTTGACCTATGGAAGTTACTGCAAAACACCTTAAAACACGTAATTCGCTTAGAAAACGCATTTTCAAGTGATTTGGAGACATGTTTTGAGAAACAGTTTTTACTTCATATTGAGCGTTTCACGGTCTGAAACGACGATTTTGCATGTATCTTTGGAATCATAATCTACCTCTAGTTTCGATGGAACTAGGTTATTTATGCTACAATAACACAAATTACACTGATTTTTAGTGAATACAAGGTTTTGGAGGCACTCCGTGGTGCACTCGCCAGCGCAGCTAGAGTGCCGATTTGACCTATAGAAGTTACTGCAAAACACCTTAAAAACACGTAATTCGCTTAGAAAAAGCATTTTCAAGTGATTTGGAGACATGTTTTGAGAAAAAGTTTTTACATCATATTTGAGCGTTTCATTGTCTGAAACGACGATTTTGCATGTATCTTTGGAATCATATTCTACCTCTAGTTTCGATGGAACTAGGTTATTTATGCTACAATAACACAAATTACACTGATTTTTAGTGAATACAACCTTTTGGGGGCACTCCGTGGTGCATTCGCCAGAGCAGCTTGAGTGCCGATTTGACCTATAGAAGTTACTGCAAACACCTTAAAAACACATAATTCGCTTAGAAAACGCATTTTCAAGTGATTTGGAGACATGTTTTGAGAACAGTTTTTACATCATATTTGAGCGTTTCACGGTCTGAAACGACGATTTTGCATGTATCTTTGGAATCATATTCTACCTGTAGTTTCGATGGAACTAGGTTATTTATGCTACAATAACACAAATTACACTGATTTTTAGTGAATACAACCTTTTGGGTCACTCCGTGGTGCACTCGCCAGCGCAGCTTGAGTGCCGAGTTGACCTATAGAAGTTACTGCAAAACACCTTAAAAACACGTAATTCGCTTAGAAAACGCATTTTCAAGTGATTTGGAGACACGTTTTGAGAAACAGTTTTTACATCATATTTGAGCGTTTCACAGTCTGAAACGACGATTTTGCATGTATCTTTGGAATCATATTCTACCTAAAGTTTCGATAGAACTAGGTTATTTATGCTACAATAACACAAATTACACTGATTTTTAGTGAATAAAAGGTTTTGGAGGCACTCCGTGGTGCACTCGCCAGCGCAGCTAGAGTGCCGATTTGACCTATAGAAGTTACTGCAAAACACCTTAAAAACACGTAATTCGCTTAGAAAACGCATTTTCAAGTGATTTGGTGACATGTTTTGAGAAACAGTTTTTACATCATATTTGAGCGTATCACGGTCTGAAACGACGATTTTGCATGTATCTTTGGAATCATATTCTACCTGTAGTTTCGATGGAACTAGGTTATTTATGCTACAATAACACAAAATACACTTATTTTTAGTGAATACAAGGTTTTGGAGGCACTCCGTGGTGCACTCGCCAGCGCAGCTAGAGTGCCGATTTGAACTATAGAAGTTACTGCAAAACACCTTAAAAACACGTAATTCGCTTAGAAAACGCATTTTCAAGTGATTTGGAGACATGTTTTGAGAAACAGTTTTTACATCATATTTGAGCGTTTCACGGTCTGAAACGACGATTTTGCATGTATCTTTGGAATCATATTCTACCTCTAGTTTCGATGGAACTAGGTTATTTATGCTACAATAACACAAATTACACTGATTTTTAGTGAATACAACCTTTTGGGTGCACTCCGTGGTGCACTCGCCAGCGCAGCTAGAGTGCCGATTTGACCTATAGAAGTTACTGCAAAACACCTTAGAAACACGTAATTCGCTTAGAAAACGCATTTTCAAGTGATTTGGAGACATGTTTTGAGAAACAGTTTTTACATCATATTTGAGCGTTTCACGGTGTGAAACGACGATTTTGCATGTATCTTTGGAATCATATTCTACCTGTAGTTTCGATGGAACTAGGTTATTTATGCTACAATAACACAAAATACACTGATTTTTAGTGAATACAAGGTTTTGGAGGCACTCCGTGGTGCACTCGCCAGCGCAGCCAGAGTGCCGATTTGACCTATAGAAGTTACTGCAAAACACCTTAAAAACACGTAATTCGCTTAGAAAACGCATTTTCAAGTGATTTGGAGACATGTTTTGAGAAACAGTTTTTACATCATATTTGAGCGTTTCACGGTCTGAAACGACGATTTTGCATGTATCTTTGGAATCATATTCTACCTGTAGTTTCGATGGAACTAGGTTATTTATGCTACAATAACACAAAATACACTGATTTTTAGTGAATACAAGGTTTTGGAGGCACTCCGTGGTGCATTCGCCAGTGCAGCTAGAGTGCCGATTTGACCTATAGAAGTTACTGCAAAACACCTTAAAAACACGTAATTCGCTTAGAAAACGCATTTTCAAGTGATTTGGAGACATGTTTTGAGAAACAGTTTTTACATCATATTTGAGCGTTTCACGGTCTGAAACGACGATTTTGCATGTATCTTTGGAAACATATTCTACCTGTAGTTTTGATAGAACCAGGTTATTTATGCTACAATATTACAAAATACACTGATTTTTATTGAATACAAGGTTTTGGAGGCACTTCGTGGTGCACTCGCCAGCGCAGCTAGAGTGCCGATTTGACCTATAGAAGTTACTGCAAAACACCTTAAAAACACGTAATTCGCTTAGAAAACGCATTTTCAAATGATTTGGAGACATGTTTTGAGAAACAGTTTTTACATCATATTTGAGCGTTTCACGGTCTGAAACGACGATTTTGCATGTATCTTTGGAATCATATTCTACCTGTAGTTTCGATGGAACTAGGTTATTTATGCTACAATAACACAAATTTAACTGATTTTTAGTGAATACAAGGTTTTGGAGGCACTCCGTGGTGCACTCGCCAGCGCAGCTAGAGTGCCGATTTGACCTATAGAAGTTACTGCAAAACACCTTAAAAACACGTAATTCGCTTAGAAAACGCATTTTCAAGTGATTTGGAGACATGTTTTGAGAAACAGTTTTTACATCATATTTGAGCGTTTCACGGTCTGAAACGACGATTTTGCATGTATCTTTGGAATCATATTCTACCTCTAGTTTCGATGGAACTAGGTTATTTATGCTACAATAACACAAATTACACTGATTTTTAGTGAATACAAGGTTTTGGAGGCACTCCGTGGTGCACTCGCCAGCGCAGCTAGAGTGCCGATTTGACCTATAGAAGTTACTGCAAAACACCTTAAAAACACGTAATTCGCTTAGAAAAAGCATTTTCAAGTGATTTGGAGACATGTTTTGAGAAACAGTTTTTACATCATATTTGAGCGTTTCACGGTCTGAAACGACGATTTTGCATGTATCTTTGGAATCATATTCTACCTCTAGTTTCGATGGAACTAGGTTATTTATGCTACAATAACACAAATTACACTGATTTTTAGTGAATACAACCTTTTGGGGGCACTCCGTGGTGCACTCGCCAGCGCAGCTAGAGTGCCGATTTGACCTATAGAAGTTACTGCAAAACACCTTAGAAACACGTAATTCGCTTAGAAAACGCATTTTCAAGTGATTTGGAGACATGTATTGAGAAACAGTTTTTACATCATATTTGAGCGTTTCACGGTCTGAAACGACGATTTTGCATGTATCTTTGGAATCATATTCTACCTGTAGTTTCGATGGAACTAGGTTATTTATGCTACAATAACACAAAATACACTGATTTTTAGTGAATACAAGGTTTTGGAGGCACTCCGTGGTGCACTCGCCAGTGCAGCTAGAGTGCCGATTTGAACTATAGAAGTTACTGCAAAACACCTTAAAAACACATAATTCGCTTAGAAACCGCATTTTCAAGTGATTTGGAGACATGTTTTGAGAAACAGTTTTTACATCATATTTGAGCGTTTCACGGTCTGAAACGACGATTTTGCATGTATCTTTGGAAACATATTCTACCTGTAGTTTTGATGGAACTAGGTTATTTATGCTACAATATTACAAAATACACTGATTTTTATTGAATACAAGGTTTTGGAGGCACTCCGTGGTGCACTCGCCAGCGCAGCTAGAGTGCCGATTTGACCTATAGAAGTTACTGCAAAACACCTTAAAAACACGTAATTCGCTTAGAAAACGCATTTTCAAGTGATTTGGAGACTTGTTTTGAGAAACAGTTTTTACATCATATTTGAGCGTTTCACGGTCTGAAACGACGATTTTGAATGTATCTTTGGAATCATATTCTACCTGTAGTTTCGATGGAACTAGGTTATTTATGCTACAATAACACAAATTACACTGATTTTTAGTGAATACAAGGTTTTGGAGGCACTCCGTGGTGCACTCGCCAGCGCAGCTAGAGTGCCGATTTGACCTATAGAAGTTACTGCAAAACACCTTAAAAACACGTAATTCGCTTAGAAAACGCATTTTCAAGTGATTTGGAGACATGTTTAGAGAAACAGTTTTTACATCATATTTGAGCGTTTTACGGTCTGAAACGACGATTTTGCATGTATCTTTGGAAACATATTCTACCTGTAGTTTTGATGGAACTAGGTTATTTATGCTACAATATTACAAAATACACTGATTTTTATTGAATACAAGGTTTTGGAGGCACTCCGTAGTGCACTCGCCAGCGCAGCTAGAGTGCCGATTTGAACTATAGATGTTACTGCAAAACACCTTAAAAACACGTAATTCGCTTAGAAAACGCATTTTCAAGTGATTTGGAAACATGTTTTGAGAAACAGTTTTTACATCATATTTGAGCGTTTCACGGTCTGAAACGACGATTTTGCATGTATCTTTGGAATCATATTCTACCTCTAGTTTCGATGGAACTAGGTTATTTATGCTACAATAACACAAATTACACTGATTTTTAGTGAATACAAGGTTTTGGAGGCACTCCGTGGTGCACTCGCCAGCGCAGCTAGAGTGCCGATTTGACCTATAGAAGTTACTGCAAAACACCTTAAAAACACGTAATTCGCTTAGAAAACGCATTTTCAAGTGATTTGGAGACACGTTTTAAAAAACAGTTTTTACATCATATTTGAGCGTTTCACAGTCTGAAACGACGATTTTGCATGTATCTTTGGAATCATATTCTACCTAAAGTTTCGATAGAACTAGGTTATTTATGCTACAATAACACAAATTACACTGATTTTTAGTGAATAAAAGGTTTTGGAGGCACTCCGTGGTGCACTCGCCAGCGCAGCTAAAGTGCCGATTTGACCTATAGAAGTTACTGCAAAACACCTTAAAAACACGTAAGTCGCTTAGAAAACGCATTTTCAAGTGATTTGGAGACATGTTTTGAGAAACAGTTTTTACATCATATTTGAGCGTTTCACGGTCTGAAACGACGATTTTGCATGTATCTTTGGAATCATATTCTACCTGTAGTTTCGATTGAACTAGGTTATTTACGCTACAATAACATAAAATACACTGATTTTTAGTGAATACAAGGTTTTGGAGGCACTCCGTGGTGCACTCGCCAGCGCAGCTAGAGTGCCGATTTGAACTATAGAAGTTACTGCAAAACACCTTAAAAACACGTAATTCGCTTAGAAAACGCATTTTCAAGTGATTTGGAGACATGTTTTGAGAAACAGTTTTTACATCATATTTGAGCGTTTCACGGTCTGAAACGACGATTTTGCATGTATCTTTGGAATCATATTCTACCTGTAGTTTCGATGGAACTAGGTTATTTATGCTACAATAACACAAAATACACTGATTTTTAGTGAATACAAGGTTTTGGAGGCACTCCGTGGTGCACTCGCCAGTGCAGCTAGAGTGCCGATTTGAACTATAGAAGTTACTGCAAAACACCTTAAAAACACATAATTCGCTTAGAAACCGCATTTTCAAGTGATTTGGAGACATGTTTTGAGAAACAGTTTTTACATCATATTTGAGCGTTTCACGGTCTGAAACGACGATTTTGCATGTATCTTTGGAAACATATTCTACCTGTAGTTTTGATGGAACCAGGTTATTTATGCTACAATATTACAAAATACACTGATTTTTATTGAATACAAGGTTTTGGAGGCACTCCGTGGTGCACTCGCCAGCGCAGCTAGAGTGCCGATTTGACCTATAGAAGTTACTGCAAAACACCTTAAAAACACGTAATTCGCTTAGAAAACGCATTTTCAAATGATTTGGAGACATGTATTGAGAAACAGTTTTTACATCATATTTGAGCGTTTCACGGTCTGAATCGACGATTTTGCATGTATCTTTGGAATCATATTCTACCTCTAGTTTCGATGGAACTAGGTTATTTATGCTACAATAACACAAATTACACTGATTTTTAGTGAATACAAGGTTTTGGAGGCACTCCGTGGTGCACTCGCCAGCGCAGCTAGAGTGCCGATTTGACCTATAGAAGTTACTGCAAAACACCTTAAAAACACGTAATTCGCTTAGAAAAAGCATTTTCAAGTGATTTGGAGACATGTTTTGAGAAACAGTTTTTACATCATATTTGAGCGTTTCACGGTCTGAAACGACGATTTTGCATGTATCTTTGGAATCATATTCTACCTCTAGTTTCGATAGAACTAGGTTATTTATGCTACAATAACACAAATTACACTGATTTTTAGTGAATACAACCTTTTGGGAGCACTCCGTGGTGCACTCGCCAGCGCAGCTTGAGTGCCGATTTGACCTATAGAAGTTACTGCAAAACACCTTAAAAACACGTAATTCGCTTAGAAAACGCATTTTCAAGTGATTTGGAGACATGTTTTAAAAAACAGTTTTTACATCATATTTGAGCGTTTCACGGTCTGAAACGACGATTTTGCATGTATCTTTGGAATCATATTCTACCTGTAGTTTCGATGGAACTAGGTTATTTATGCTACAATAACACAAATTTAACAGATTTTTAGTGAATACAAGGTTTTGGAGGCACTCCGTGGTGCACTCGCCAGCGCAGCTAGAGTGCCGATTTGACCTATAGAAGTTACTGCAAAACACCTTAAAAACACGTAATTCGCTTAGAAAACGCATTTTCAAGTGATTTGGAGACATGTTTTGAGAAACAGTCTTTACATCATATTTGAGCGTTTCACGGTCTGAAACGACGATTTTGCATGTATCTTTGGAATCATATTCTACCTGTAGTTTCGATAGAACTAGGTTATTTATGCTACAATAACACAAATTACACTGATTTTTAGTGAATACAAGGTTTTGGAGGCACTCCGTGGTGCACTCGCCAGCGCAGCTAGAGTGCCGATTTGACCTATAGAAGTTACTGCAAAACACCTTAAAAACACGTAATTCGCTTAGAAAACGCATTTTCAAGTGATTTGGAGACATGTTTTGAGAAACAGTTTTTACATCTTATTTGAGCGTTTCACGGTCTGAAACGACGATTTTGCATGTATCTTTGGAATCATATTCTACCTCTAGTTTCGATGGAACTAGGTTATTTATGCTACAATAACACAAATTACACTGATTTTTAGTGAATACAACCTTTTGAGGGCACTCCGTGGTGCACTCGCCAGCGCAGCTTGAGTGCCGATTTGACCTATAGAAGTTACTGCAAAACACCTTAAAAACACGTAATTCGCTTAGAAAACGCATTTTCAAGTGATTTGGAGACATGTTTTGAGAAACAGTTTTTACATCATATTTGAGCGTTTCACGGTCTGAAACGACGATTTTGCATGTATCTTTGGAAACATATTCTACCTGTAGTTTTGATGGAACTAGGTTATTTATGCTACAATATTACAAAATACTCTGATTTTTATTGAATACAAGGTTTTGGAGGCACTCCGTGGTGCACTCGCCAGCGCAGCTAGAGTGCCGATTTGACCTATAGAAGTTACTGCAAAACACCTTAAAAACACGTAATTCGCTTAGAAAAAGCATTTTCAAGTGATTTGGAGACATGTTTTGAGAAACAGTTTTTACATCATATTTGAGCGTTTCACGGTCTGAAACGACGATTTTGCATGTATCTTTGGAATCATATTCTACCTGTAGTTTCGATGGAACTAGGTTATTTATGCTACAATAACACAAATTACACTGATTTTTAGTGAATACAAGGTTTTGGAGGCACTCCGTGGTGCACTCGCCAGCGCAGCTAGAGTGCCGATTTGACCTATAGAAGTTACTGCAAACACCTTAAAAACACGTAATTCGCTTAGAAAACGCATTTTCAAGTGATTTGGAGACATGTTTTGAGAAAGTTTTTACATCATATTTGAGCGTTTCACGGTCTGAAACGACGATTTTGCATGTATCTTTGGAATCATATTCTACCTGTTGTTTCGATGGAACTAGGTTATTTATGCTACATAACACAAATTACACTGATTTTTAGTGAATACAAGGTTTTGGAGGCACTCCGTGGTGCACTCGCCAGCGCAGCTAGAGTGCCGATTTGACCTATAGAAGTTACTGCAAAACACCTTAAAAACACGTAATTCGCTTAGAAAACGCATTTTCAAGTGATTTGGAGACATGTTTTGAGAAACAGTTTTTACATCATATTTGAGCGTTTCACGGTCTGAAACGACGATTTTGCATGTACCTTTGGAATCATATTCTACCTCTAGTTTCGATGGAACTAGGTTATTTATGCTACAATAACACAAATTACACTGATTTTTAGTGAATACAAGGTTTTGGAGGCACTCCGTGGTGCACTCGCCAGCGCAGCTAGAGTGCCGATTTGACCTATGGAAGTTACTGCAAAACACCTTAAAAACACGTAATTCGCTTAGAAAAAGCATTTTCAAGTGATTTGGAGACATGTTTTGAGAAACAGTTTTTACATCATATTTGAGCGTTTCACGGTCTGAAACGACGATTTTGCATGTATCTTTGGAATCATATTCTACCTCTAGTTTCGATGGAACTAGGTTATTTATGCTACAATAACACAAATTACACTGATTTTTAGTGAATACAAGGTTTTGGAGGCACTCCGTGGTGCACTCGCCAGCGCAGCTAGAGTGCCGATTTGAACTATAGAAGTTACTGCAAAACACCTTAAAAACACGTAATTCGCTTAGAAAACGCATTTTCAAGTGATTTGGAGACATGTTCTGAGAAACAGTTTTTACATCATATTTGAGCGTTTCACCGTCTGAAACGACGATTTTGCATGTATCTTTGGAATCATATTCTACCTGTAGTTTCGATGGAACTAGTTTATTTATGCTACAATAACACAAAATACACTGATTTTTAGTGAATACAAGGTTTTGGAGGCACTCCGTGGTGCACTCGCCAGCGCAGCTAGAGTGCCGATTTGACCTATAGAAGTTACTGCAAAACACCTTAAAAACACGTAATTCGCTTAGAAAAGGCATTTTCAAGTGATTTGGAGACATGTTTTGAGAAAGTTTTTACATCATATTTGAGCATTTCACGGTCTGAATAGAACGATTTGTGTGTAGCATTTGGACACATATTTTACTGGTACTTTCGATGGAATTTTGTTGTTTAGGATACAATATGACAAAATACAATGATTTTCTTTAAGTACAACATTTGGAAGCACTCCGTGGTGCACTCGCCAGCGCAGCTAGAGTGCCGATTTGACCTATAGAAGTTACTGCAAAACACCTTAAAAACACGTAATTCGCTTAGAAAACGCATTTTCAAGTGATTTGGAGACATGTTTGAGAAACAGTTTTTACATCATATTTGAGCGTTTCACGGTCTGAAACGACGATTTTGCATGTATCTTTGGAATCATATTCTACCTCTAGTTTCGATGGAACTAGGTTATTTATGCTACAATAACACAAATTACACTGATTTTTAGTGAATACAAGGTTTTGGAGGCACTCCGTGGTGCACTCGCCAGCGCAGCTAGAGTGCCGATTTGACATATGGAAGTTACTGCAAAACACCTTAAAAACACGTAATTCGCTTAGAAAAAGCATTTTCAAGTGATTTGGAGACATGTTTTGAGAAACAGTTTTTACATCATATTTGAGCGTTTCACGGTCTGAAACGACGATTTTGCATGTATCTTTGGAATCATATTCTACCTCTAGTTTCGATGGAACTAGGTTATTTATGCTACAATAACACAAATTACACTGAGTTTTAGTGAATACAACCTTTTGGGAGCACTCCGTGGTGCACTCGCCAGCGCAGCTTGAGTGCCGATTTGACCTATAGAAGTTACTGCAAAACACCTTAAAAACACGTAATTCGCTTAGAAAACGCATTTTCAAGGGATTTGGAGACATGTTTTGAGAAACAGTTTTTACATCATATTTGAGCGTTTCACGGTCTAAAACGACGATTTTGCATGTATCTTTGGAATCATATTCTACCTCTAGTTTCGATGGAACTAGGTTATTTATGCTACAATAACACAAATTACACTGATTTTTAGTGAATACAACCTTTTGGGGGCACTCCGTGGTGCACTCGCCAGCGCAGCTAGAGTGCCGATTTGACCTATAGAAGTTACTGCAAAACACCTTAAAAACACGTAATTCGCTTAGAAAACGCATTTTCAAGTGATTTGGAGACATGTTCTGAGAAACAGTTTTTACATCATATTTGAGCGTTTCACCGTCTGAAACGACGATTATGCATGTATCTTTGGAATCATATTCTACCTGTAGTTTCGATGGAACTAGTTTATTTATGCTACAATAACACAAAATTCACTGATTTTTAGTGAATACAAGGTTTTGGAGGCACTCCGTGGTGCACTCGCCAGCGCAGCTAGAGTGCCGATTTGAACTATAGAAGTTACTGCAAAACACCTTAAAAACACGTAATTCGCTTAGAAAAGGCATTTTCAAGTGATTTGGAGACATGTTTTGAGAAAGTTTTTACATCATATTTGAGCATTTCACGGTCTGAAACGAACGATTTGTGTGTAGCATTTGGACACATATTTTACTGGTACTTTCGATGGAATTTTGTTGTTTAGGATACAATATGACAAAATACAGTGATTTTCTTTAAGTACAACATTTGGAGGCACTCCGTGGTGCATTCGCCAGCGCAGCTAGAGTGCCGATTTGACCTATAGAAGTTACTGCAAAACACCTTAAAAACACGTAATTCGCTTAGAAAACGCATTTTCAAGTGATTTGGAGACATGTTTTGAGAAACAGTTTTTACATCATATTTGAGCGTTTCACGGTCTGAAACGACGATTTTGCATGTATCTTTGGAATCATATTCTACCTCTAGTTTCGATGGAACTAGGTTATTTATGCTACAATAACACAAATTACACTGATTTTTAGTGAATACAAGGTTTTGGAGGCACTCCGTGGTGCACTCGCCAGCGCAGCTAGAGTGCCGATTTGACATATGGAAGTTACTGCAAAACACCTTAAAAACACGTAATTCGCTTAGAAAAAGCATTTTCAAGTGATTTGGAGACATGTTTTGAGAAACAGTTTTTACATCATATTTGAGCGTTTCACGGTCTGAAACGACGATTTTGCATGTATCTTTGGAATCATATTCTACCTCTAGTTTCGATGGAACTAGGTTATTTATGCTACAATAACACAAATTACACTGATTTTTAGTGAATACAACCTTTTGGGGGCACTCCGTGGTGCACTCGCCAGCGCAGCTAGAGTGCCGATTTGACCTATAGAAGTTACTGCAAAACACCTTAAAAACACGTAATTCGCTTAGAAAACGCATTTTCAAGTGATTTGGAGACATGTTTTGAGAAAAAGTTTTTACATCATATTTGAGCGTTTCACGGTCTGAAACGACGATTTTGCATGTATCTTTGGAATCATATTCTACCTGTAGTTTCGATGGAACTAGGTTATTTATGCTACAATAACACAAAATACACTGATTTTTAGTGAATACAAGGTTTTGGAGGCACTCCGTGGTGCACTCGCCAGTGCAGCTAGAGTGCCGATTTGAACTATAGAAGTTACTGCAAAACACCTTAAAAACACATAATTCGCTTAGAAACCGCATTTTCAAGTGATTTGGAGACATGTTTTGAGAAACAGTTTTTACATCATATTTGAGCGTTTCACGGTCTGAAACGACGATTTTGCATGTATCTTTGGAAACATATTCTACCTGTAGTTTTGATGGAACTAGGTTATTTATGCTACAATATTACAAAATACACTGATTTTTATTGAATACAAGGTTTTGGAGGCACTCCGTGGTGCACTCGCCAGCGCAGCTAGAGTGCCGATTTGACCTATAGAAGTTACTGCAAAACACCTTAAAAACACGTAATTCGCTTAGAAAACGCATTTTCAAGTGATTTGGAGACATGTTTTGAGAAACAGTTTTTACATCATATTTGAGCGTTTCACGGTCTGAAACGACGATTTTGCATGTATCTTTGGAATCATATTCTACCTCTAGTTTCGATGGAACTAGGTTATTTATGCTACAATAACACAAATTACACTGATTTTAAGTGAATACAAGGTTTTGGAGGCACTCCGTGGTGCACTCGCCAGCGCAGCTAGAGTGCCGATTTGACCTATAGAAGTTACTGCAAAACACCTTAAAAACACGTAATTCGCTTAGAAAAAGCATTTTCAAGTGATTTGGAGACATGTTTTGAAAAACAGTTTTTACATCATATTTGAGCGTTTCACGGTCTGAAACGACGATTTTGCATGTATCTTTGGAATCATATTCTACCTGTAGTTTCGATGGAACTAGGTTATTTATGCTACATAACACAAATTACACTGATTTTTAGTGAATACAAGGTTTTGGAGGCACTCCGTGGTGCACTCGCCAGCGCAGCTAGAGTGCCGATTTGACCTATAGAAGTTACTGCAAAACACCTTAAAAACACGTAATTCGCTTAGAAAACGCATTTTCAAGTGATTTGGAGACATGTTTTGAGAAACAGTTTTTACATCATATTTGAGCGTTTCACGGTCTGAAACGACGATTTTGCATGTATCTTTGGAATCATATTCTACCTGTAGTTTCGATGGAACTAGTTTATTTATGCTACAATAACACAAAATACACTGATTTTTAGTGAATACAAGGTTTTGGAGGCACTCCGTGGTGCACTCGCCAGCGCAGCTAGAGTGCCGAATTGAACTATAGAAGTTACTGCAAAACACCTTAAAAACACGTAATTCGCTTAGAAAAGGCATTTTCAAGTGATTTGGAGACATGTTTTGAGAAAGTTTTTACATCATATTTGAGCATTTCACGGTCTGAAACGAACGATTTGTGTGTAGCATTTGGACACATATTTTACTGGTACTTTCGATGGAATTTTGTTGTTTAGGATACAATATGACAAAATACAGTGATTTTCTTTAAGTACAACATTTGGAGGCACTTCGTGGTGCACTCGCCAGCGCAGCTAGAGTGCCGATTTGACCTATAGAAGTTACTGCAAAACACCTTAAAAACACGTAATTCGCTTAGAAAACGCATTTTCAAGTGATTTGGAGACATGTTTTGAGAAACAGTTTTTACATCATATTTGAGCGTTTCACGGTCTGAAACGACGATTTTGCATGTATCTTTGGAATCATATTCTACCTCTAGTTTCGATGGAACTAGGTTATTTATGCTACAATAACACAAATTACACTGATTTTTAGTGAATACAACCTTTTGGGGGCACTCCGTGGTGCACTCGCCAGCGCAGCTAGAGTGCCGATTTGACCTATAGAAGTTACTGCAAAACACCTTAAAAACACGTAATTCGCTTAGAAAACGCATTTTCAAGTGATTTGGAGACATGTTTTGAGAAAAAGTTTTTACATCATATTTGAGCGTTTCACGGTCTGAAACGACGATTTTGCATGTATCTTTGGAATCATATTCTACCTGTAGTTTCGATGGAACTAGGTTATTTATGCTACAATAACACAAAATACACTGATTTTTAGTGAATACAAGGTTTTGGAGGCACTCCGTGGTGCACTCGCCAGTGCAGCTAGAGTGCCGATTTGAACTATAGAAGTTACTGCAAAACACCTTAAAAACACATAATTCGCTTAGAAACCGCATTTTCAAGTGATTTGGAGACATGTTTTGAGAAACAGTTTTTACATCATATTTGAGCGTTTCACGGTCTGAAACGACGATTTTGCATGTATCTTTGGAAACATATTCTACCTGTAGTTTTGATGGAACTAGGTTATTTATGCTACAATATTACAAAATACACTGATTTTTATTGAATACAAGGTTTTGGAGGCACTCCGTGGTGCACTCGCCAGCGCAGCTAGAGTGCCGATTTGACCTATAGAAGTTACTGCAAAACACCTTAAAAACACGTAATTCGCTTAAAAAACGCATTTTCAAGTGATTTGGAGACATGTTTTGAGAAACAGTTTTTACATCATATTTGAGCGTTTCACGGTCTGAAACGACGATTTTGCATGTATCTTTGGAATCATATTCTACCTCTAGTTTCGATGGAACTAGGTTATTTATGCTACAATAACACAAATTACACTGATTTTAAGTGAATACAAGGTTTTGGAGGCACTCCGTGGTGCACTCGCCAGCGCAGCTAGAGTGCCGATTTGACCTATAGAAGTTACTGCAAAACACCTTAAAAACACGTAATTCGCTTAGAAAAAGCATTTTCAAGTGATTTGGAGACATGTTTTGAAAAACAGTTTTTACATCATATTTGAGCGTTTCACGGTCTGAAACGACGATTTTGCATGTATCTTTGGATTCATATTCCACCTGTAGTTTCGATGGAACTAGGTTATTTATGCTACAATAACACAAATTACACTGATTTTTAGTGAATACAAGGTTTTGGAGGCACTCCGTGGTGCACTCGCCAGCGCAGCTAGAGTGCCGATTTGAACTATAGAAGTTACTGCAAAACACCTTAAAAACACGTAATTCGCTTAGAAAACGCATTTTCAAGTGATTTGGAGACATGTTCTGAGAAACAGTTTTTACATCATATTTGAGCGTTTCACCGTCTGAAACGACGATTTTGCATGTATCTTTGGAATCATATTCTACCTGTAGTTTCGATGGAACTAGTTTATTTATGCTACAATAACACAAAATACACTGATTTTTAGTGAATACAAGGTTTTGGAGGCACTCCGTGGTGCACTCGCCAGCGCAGCTAGAGTGCCGATTTGAACTATAGAAGTTACTGCAAAACACCTTAAAAACACGTAATTCGCTTAGAAAAGGCATTTTCAAGTGATTTGGAGACATGTTTTGAGAAAGTTTTTACATCATATTTGAGCATTTCACGGTCTGAAACGAACGATTTGTGTGTAGCATTTGGACACATATTTTACTGGTACTTTCGATGGAATTTTGTTGTTTAGGATACAATATGACAAAATACAGTGATTTTCTTTAAGTACAACATTTGGAGGCACTCCGTGGTGCACTCGCCAGCGCAGCTAGAGTGCCGATTTGACCTATAGAAGTTACTGCAAAACACCTTAAAAACACGTAATTCGCTTAGAAAACGCATTTTCAAGTGATTTGGAGACATGTTTTGAGAAACAGTTTTTACATCATATTTGAGCGTTTCACGGTCTGAAACGACGATTTTGCATGTATCTTTGGAATCATATTCTACCTCTAGTTTCGATGGAACTAGGTTATTTATGCTACAATAACACAAATTACACTGATTTTTAGTGAATACAAGGTTTTGGAGGCACTCCGTGGTGCACTCGCCAGCGCAGCTAGAGTGCCGATTTGACATATAGAAGTTACTGCAAAACACCTTAAAAACACGTAATTCGCTTAGAAAAAGCATTTTCAAGTGATTTGGAGACATGTTTTGAGAAACAGTTTTTACATCATATTTGAGCGTTTCACGGTCTGAAACGACGATTTTGCATGTATCTTTGGAATCATATTCTACCTCTAGTTTCGATGGAACTAGGTTATTTATGCTACAATAACACAAATTACACTGATTTTTAGTGAATACAACCTTTTGGGAGCACTCCGTGGTGCACTCGCCAGCGCAGCTTGAGTGCCGATTTGACCTATAGAAGTTACTGCAAAACACCTTAAAAACACGTAATTCGCTTAGAAAACGCATTTTCAAGTGATTTGGAGACATGTTTTGAGAAACAGTTTTTACATCATATTTGAGCGTTTCACGGTCTAAAACGACGATTTTGCATGTATCTTTGGAATCATATTCTACCTCTAGTTTCACTAGGTTATTTATGCTACAATAACACAAATTACACTGATTTTTAGTGAATACAACCTTTTGGGGGCACTCCGTGGTGCACTCGCCAGCGCAGCTAGAGTGCCGATTTGACCTATAGAAGTTACTGCAAAACACCTTAAAAACACGTAATTCGCTTAGAAAACGCATTTTCAAGTGATTTGGAGACATGTTCTGAGAAACAGTTTTTACATCATATTTGAGCGTTTCACCGTCTGAAACGACGATTTTGCATGTATCTTTGGAATCATATTCTACCTGTAGTTTCGATGGAACTAGTTTATTTATGCTACAATAACACAAAATTCACTGATTTTTAGTGAATACAAGGTTTTGGAGGCACTCCGTGGTGCACTCGCCAGCGCAGCTAGAGTGCCGATTTGAACTATAGAAGTTACTGCAAAACACCATAAAAACACGTAATTCGCTTAGAAAACGCATTTTCAAGTGATTTGGAGACATGTTTTGAGAAAGTTTTTACATCATATTTGAGCATTTCACGGTCTGAAACGAACGATTTGTGTGTAGCATTTGGACACATATTTTACTGGTACTTTCGATGGAATTTTGTTGTTTAGGATACAATATGACAAAATAAAGTGATTTTCTTTAAGTACAACATTTGGAAGCACTCCGTGGTGCACTCGCCAGCGCAGCTAGAGTGCCGATTTGACCTATAGAAGTTACTGCAAAACACCTTAAAAACACGTAATTCGCTTAGAAAACGCATTTTCAAGTGATTTGGAGACATGTTTTGAGAAACAGTTTTTACATCATATTTGAGCGTTTCACGGTCTGAAACGACGATTTTGCATGTATCTTTGGAATCATATTCTACCTCTAGTTTCGATGGAACTAGGTTATTTATGCTACAATAACACAAATTACACTGATTTTTAGTGAATACAAGGTTTTGGAGGCACTCCGTGGTGCACTCGCCAGCGCAGCTAGAGTGCCGATTTGACCTATAGAAGTTACTGCAAAACACCTTAAAAACACGTAATTCGCTTAGAAAACGCTTTTTCAAGTGATTTGGAGACATGTTTTGAGAAACAGTTTTTACATCATATTTGAGCGTTTCACGGTCTGAAACGACGATTTTGCATGTATCTTTGGAATCATATTCTACCTGTAGTTTCGATGGAACTAGGTTATTTATGCTACAATAACACAAAATACACTGATTTTTAGTGAATACAAGGTTTTGGATGCACTCCGTGGTGCACTCGCCAGTGCAGCTAGAGTGCCGATTTGAACTATAGAAGTTACTGCAAAACACCTTAAAAACACGTAATTCGCTTAGAAAACGCATTTTCAAGTGATTTGGAGACATGTTTTGAGAAACAGTTTTTACATCATATTTGAGCGTTTCACGGTCTGAAACGACGATTTTGCATGTACCTTTGGAATCATATTCTACCTCTAGTTTCGATGGAACTAGGTTATTTATGCTACAATAACACAAATTACACTGATTTTTAGTGAATACAAGGTTTTGGAGGCACTCCGTGGTGCACTCGCCAGCGCGGCTAGAGTGCCGATTTGACCTATGGAAGTTACTGCAAAACACCTTAAAAACACGTAATTCGCTTAGAAAAAGCATTTTCAAGTGATTTGGAGACATGTTTTGAGAAACAGTATTTACATCATATTTGAGCGTTTCACAGTCTGAAACGACGATTTTGCATGTATCTTTGGAATCATATTCTACCTCTAGTTTCGATGGAACTAGGTTATTTATGCTACAATAACACAAATTACACTGATTTTTAGTGAATACAAGGTTTTGGAGGCACTCCGTGGTGCACTCGCCAGCGCAGCTAGAGTGCCGATTTGAACTATAGAAGTTACTGCAAAACACCTTAAAAACACGTAATTCGCTTAGAAAACGCATTTTCAAGTGATTTGGAGACATGTTCTGAGAAACAGTTTTTACATCATATTTGAGCGTTTCACCGTCTGAAACGACGATTTTGCATGTATCTTTGGAATCATATTCTACCTGTAGTTTCGATGGAACTAGTTTATTTATGCTACAATAACACAAAATACACTGATTTTTAGTGAATACAAGGTTTTGGAGGCACTCCGTGGTGCACTCGCCAGCGCAGCTAGAGTGCCGATTTGAACTATAGAAGTTACTGCAAAACACCTTAAAAACACGTAATTCGCTTAGAAAAGGCATTTTCAAGTGATTTGGAGACATGTTTTGAGAAAGTTTTTACATCATATTTGAGCATTTCACGGTCTGAATAGAACGATTTGTGTGTAGCATTTGGACACATATTTTACTGGTACTTTCGATGGAATTTTGTTGTTTAGGATACAATATGACAAAATACAGTGATTTTCTTTAAGTACAACATTTGGAAGCACTCCGTGGTGCACTCGCCAGCGCAGCTAGAGTGCCGATTTGACCTATAGAAGTTACTGCAAAACACCTTAAAAACACGTAATTCGCTTAGAAAACGCATTTTCAAGTGATTTGGAGACATGTTTTGAGAAACAGTTTTTACATCATATTTGAGCGTTTCACGGTCTGAAACGACGATTTTGCATGTATCTTTGGAATCATATTCTACCTCTAGTTTCGATGGAACTAGGTTATTTATGCTACAATAACACAAATTACACTGATTTTTAGTGAATACAAGGTTTTGGAGGCACTCCGTGGTGCACTCGCCAGCGCAGCTAGAGTGCCGATTTGACATATGGAAGTTACTGCAAAACACCTTAAAAACACGTAATTCGCTTAGAAAAAGCATTTTCAAGTGATTTGGAGACATGTTTTGAGAAACAGTTTTTACATCATATTTGAGCGTTTCACGGTCTGAAACGACGATTTTGCATGTATCTTTGGAATCATATTCTACCTCTAGTTTCGATGGAACTAGGTTATTTATGCTACAATAACACAAATTACACTGAGTTTTAGTGAATACAACCTTTTGGGAGCACTCCGTGGTGCACTCGCCAGCGCGCTTGAGTGCCGATTTGACCTATAGAAGTTACTGCAAAACACCTTAAAAACACGTAATTCGCTTAGAAAACGCATTTTCAAGTGATTTGGAGACATGTTTTGAGAAACAGTTTTTACATCATATTTGAGCGTTTCACGGTCTAAAACGACGATTTTGCATGTATCTTTGGAATCATATTCTACCTCTAGTTTCGATGGAACTAGGTTATTTATGCTACAATAACACAAATAACACTGATTTTTAGTGAATACAACCTTTTGGGGGCACTCCGTGGTGCACTCGCCAGCGCAGCTAGAGTGCCGATTTGACCTATAGAAGTTACTGCAAAACACCTTAAAAACACGTAATTCGCTTAGAAAACGCATTTTCAAGTGATTTGGAGACATGTTCTGAGAAACAGTTTTTACATCATATTTGAGCGTTTCACCGTCTGAAACGACGATTATGCATGTATCTTTGGAATCATATTCTACCTGTAGTTTCGATGGAACTAGTTTATTTATGCTACAATAACACAAAATTCACTGATTTTTAGTGAATACAAGGTTTTGGAGGCACTCCGTGGTGCACTCGCCAGCGCAGCTAGAGTGCCGATTTGAACTATAGAAGTTACTGCAAAACACCTTAAAAACACGTAATTCGCTTAGAAAAGGCATTTTCAAGTGATTTGGAGACATGTTTTGAGAAAGTTTTTACATCATATTTGAGCATTTCACGGTCTGAAACGAACGATTTGTGTGTAGCATTTGGACACATATTTTACTGGTACTTTCGATGGAATTTTGTTGTTTAGGATACAATATGACAAAATACAGTGATTTTCTTTAAGTACAACATTTGAAGGCACTCCGTGGTGCACTCGCCAGCGCAGCTAGAGTGCCGATTTGACCTATAGAAGTTACTGCAAAACACCTTAAAAACACGTAATTCGTTTAGAAAACGCATTTTCAAGTGATTTGGAGACATGTTTTGAGAAACAGTTTTTACATCATATTTGAGCGTTTCACGGTCTGAAACGACGATTTTGCATGTATCTTTGGAATCATATTCTACCTCTAGTTTCGATGGAACTAGGTTATTTATGCTACAATAACACAAATTACACTGATTTTTAGTGAACACAACCTTTTGGGGGCACTCCGTGGTGCACTCGCCAGCGCAGCTAGAGTGCCGATTTGACCTATAGAAGTTACTGCAAAACACCTTAAAAACACGTAATTCGCTTAGAAAACGCATTTTCAAGTGATTTGGAGACATGTTTTGAGAAAAAGTTTTTACATCATATTTGAGCGTTTCACGGTCTGAAACGACGATTTTGCATGTATCTTTGGAATCATATTCTACCTGTAGTTTCGATGGAACTAGGTTATTTATGCTACAATAACACAAAATACACTGATTTTTAGTGAATACAAGGTTTTGGAGGCACTCCTTGGTGCACTCGCCAGTGCAGCTAGAGTGCCGATTTGAACTATAGAAGTTACTGCAAAACACCTTAAAAACACATAATTCGCTTAGAAACCGCATTTTCAAGTGATATGGAGACATGTTTTGAGAAACAGTTTTTACATCATATTTGAGCGTTTCACGGTCTGAAACGACGATTTTGCATGTATCTTTGGAAACATATTCTACCTGTAGTTTTGATGGAACTAGGTTATTTATGCTACAATATTACAAAATACACTGATTTTTATTGAATACAAGGTTTTGGAGGCACTCCGTGGTGCACTCGCCAGCGCAGCTAGAGTGCCGATTTGACCTATAGAAGTTACTGCAAAACACCTTAAAAACACGTAATTCGCTTAGAAAACGCATTTTCAAGTGATTTGGAGACATGTTTTGAGAAACAGTTTTTACATCATATTTGAGCGTTTCACGGTCTGAAACGACGATTTTGCATGTATCTTTGGAATCATATTCTACCTCTAGTTTCGATGGAACTAGGTTATTTATGCTACAATAACACAAATTACACTGATTTTAAGTGAATACAAGGTTTTGGAGGCACTCCGTGGTGCACTCGCCAGCGCAGCTAGAGTGCCGATTTGACCTATAGAAGTTACTGCAAAACACCTTAAAAACACGTAATTCGCTTAGAAAAAGCATTTTCAAGTGATTTGGAGACATGTTTTGAAAAACAGTTTTTACATCATATTTGAGTGTTTCACGGTCTGAAACGACGATTTTGCATGTATCTTTGGAATCATATTCTACCTGTAGTTTCGATGGAACTAGGTTATTTATGCTACATAACACAAATTACACTGATTTTTAGTGAATACAAGGTTTTGGAGGCACTCCGTGGTGCACTCGCCAGCGCAGCTAGAGTGCCGATTTGACCTATAGAAGTTACTGCAAAACACCTTAAAAACACGTAATTCGCTTAGAAAACGCATTTTCAAGTGATTTGGAGACATGTTTTGAGAAACAGTTTTTACATCATATTTGAGCGTTTCACGGTCTGAAACGACGATTTTGCATGTATCTTTGGAATCATATTCTACCTGTAGTTTCGATGGAACTAGTTTATTTTTGCTACAATAACACAAAATACACTGATTTTTAGTGAATACAAGGTTTTGGAGGCACTCCGTGGTGCACTCGCCAGCGCAGCTAGAGTGCCGATTTGAACTATAGAAGTTACTGCAAAACACCTTAAAAACACGTAATTCGCTTAGAAAAGGCATTTTCAAGTGATTTGGAGACATGTTTTGAGAAAGTTTTTACATCATATTTGAGCATTTCACGGTCTGAAACGAACGATTTGTGTGTAGCATTTGGACACATATTTTACTGGTACTTTCGATATAATTTTGTTGTTTAGGATACAATATGACAAAATACAGTGATTTTCTTTAAGTACAACATTTGGAGGCACTCCGTGGTGCACTCGCCAGCGCAGCTAGAGTGCCGATTTGACCTATAGAAGTTACTGCAAAACACCTTAAAAACACGTAATTCGCTTAGAAAACGCATTTTCAAGTGATTTGGAGACATGTTTTGAGAAACAGTTTTTACATCATATTTGAGCGTTTCACGGTCTGAAACGACGATTTTGCATGTATCTTTGGAATCATATTCTACCTCTAGTTTCGATGGAACTAGGTTATTTATGCTACAATAACACAAATTACACTGATTTTTAGTGAATACAAGGTTTTGGAGGCACTCCGTGGTGCACTCGCCAGCGCAGCTAGAGTGCCGATTTGACCTATAGAAGTTACTGCAAAACACCTTAAAAACACGTAATTCGCTTAGAAAAAGCATTTTCAAGTGATTTGGAGACATGTTTTGAGAAACAGTTTTTACATCATATTTGAGCGTTTCACGGTCTGAAACGACGATTTTGCATGTATCTTTGGAATCATATTCTACCTGTAGTTTCGATGGAACTAGGTTATTTATGCTACAATAACACAAATTACACTGATTTTTAGTGAATACAAGGTTTTGGAGGCACTCCGTGGTGCACTCGCCAGCGCAGCTAGAGTGCCGATTTGAGCTATAGAAGTTACTGCAAAACACCTTAAAAACACGTAATTCGCTTAGAAAACGCATTTTCAAGTGATTTAGAGACATGTTTTGAGAAACAGTTTTTACATCATATTTGAGCGTTTCACGGTCTGAAACGAACGATTTGTGTGTAGCATTTGGACACATATTTTACTGGTACTTTCGATGGAATTTTGTTGTTTAGGATACAATATGACAAAATACAGTGATTTTCTTTAAGTACAACTTTTGGAGGCACTCCGTGGTGCACTCGCCAGCGCAGCTTGAGTGCCGATTTGACCTATAGAAGTTACTGCAAAACACCTTAAAAACACGTAATTCGCTTAGAAAACGCATTTTCAAGTGATTTGGAGACATGTTTTGAGAAACAGTTTTTACATCATATTTGAGCGTTTCACGGTCTGAAACGACGATTTTGCATGTATCTTTGGAATCATATTCTACCTGTAGTTTCGATGGAACTAGGTTATTTTTGCTACATAACACAAATTACACTGATTTTTAGTGAATACAAGGTTTTGGAGGCACTCCGTGGTGCACTCGCCAGCGCAGCTAGAGTGCCGATTTGACCTATAGAAGTTACTGCAAAACACCTTAAAAACACGTAATTCGCTTAGAAAACGCATTTTCAAGTGATATGGAGACATGTTTTGAGAAACAGTTTTTACATCATATTTGAGCGTTTCACGGTCTGAAACGACGATTTTGCATGTATCTTTGGAATCATATTCTACCTCTAGTTTCGATGGAACTAGGTTATTTATGCTACAATAACACAAATTACACTGATTTTTAGTGAATACAAGGTTTTGGAGGCACTCCGTGGTGCACTCGCCAGCGCAGCTAGAGTGCCGATTTGACCTATGGAAGTTACTGCAAAACACCTTAAAAACACGTAATTCTCTTAGAAAAAGCATTTTCAAGTGATTTGGAGACATGTTTTGAGAAACAGTTTTTACATCATATTTGAGCGTTTCACGGTCTGAAACGACGATTTTGCATGTATCTTTGGAATCATATTCTACCTCTAGTTTCGATGGAACTAGGTTATTTATGCTTCAATAACACAAATTACACTGATTTTTAGTGAATACAACCTTTTGGGAGCACTCCGTGGTGCACTCGCCAGCGCAGCTTGAGTGCCGATTTGACCTATAGAAGTTACTGCAAAACACCTTAAAAACACGTAATTCGCTTAGAAAACGCATTTTCAAGTGATTTGGAGACATGTTTTGAGAAACAGTTTTTACATCATATTTGAGCGTTTCACGGTCTGAAACGACGATTTTGCATGTATTTTTGGAATCATATTCTACCTCTAGTTTCGATGGAACTAGGTTATTTATGCTACAATAACACAAATTACACTGATTTTTAGTGAATACAAGGTTTTGGAGGCACTCCGTGGTGCACTCGCCAGCGCAGCTAGAGTGCCGATTTGAACTATAGAAGTTACTGCAAAACACCTTAAAAACACGTAATTCGCTTAGAAAACGCATTTTCAAGTGATTTGGAGACATGTTCTGAGAAACAGTTTTTACATCATATTTGAGCGTTTCACCGTCTGAAACGACGATTTTGCATGTATCTTTGGAATCATATTCTACCTGTAGTTTTGATGGAACTAGTTTATTTATGCTACAATAACACAAAATACACTGATTTTTAGTGAATACAAGGTTTTGGAGGCACTCCGTGGTGCACTCGCCAGCGCAGCTAGAGTGCCGATTTGAACTATAGAAGTTACTGCAAAACACCTTAAAAACACGTAATTCGCTTAGAAAAGGCATTTTCAAGTGATTTGGAGACATGTTTTGAGAAAGTTTTTACATCATATTTGAGCATTTCACGGTCTGAAACGAACGATTTGTGTGTAGCATTTGGACACATATTTTACTGGTACTTTCGATGGAATTTTGTTGTTTAGGATACAATATGACAAAATACAGTGATTTTCTTTAAGTACAACATTTGGAGGCACTCCGTGGTGCACTCGCCAGCGCAGCTAGAGTGCCGATTTGACCTATTGAAGTTACTGCAAAACACCTTAAAAACACGTAATTCGCTTAGAAAACGCATTTTCAAGTGATTTGGAGACATGTTTTGAGAAACAGTTTTTACATCATATTTGAGCGTTTCACGGTCTGAAACGACGATTTTGCATGTATCTTTGGAATCATATTCTACCTCTAGTTTCGATGGAACTAGGTTATTTATGCTACAATAACACAAATTACACTGATTTTTAGTGAATACAAGGTTTTGGAGGCACTCCGTGGTGCACTCGCCAGCGCAGCTAGAGTGCCGATTTGACCTATGGAAGTTACTGCAAAACACCTTAAAAACACGTAATTCGCTTAGAAAAAGCATTTTCAAGTGATTTGGAGACATGTTTTGAGAAACAGTTTTTACATTATATTTGAGCGTTTCACGGTCTGAATCGACGATTTTGCATGTATCTTTGGAATCATATTCTACCTCTAGTTTCGATGGAACTAGGTTATTTATGCCACAATAACACAAATTACACTGATTTTTAGTGAATACAACCTTTTGGGAGCACTCCGTGGTGCACTCGCCAGCGCAGCTTGAGTGCCGATTTGACCTATAAAAGTTACTGCAAAACACCTTAAAAACACGTAATTCGCTTAGAAAACGCATTTTCAAGTGATTTGGAGACATGTTTTGAGAAACAGTATTTACATCATATTTGAGCGTTTCACGGTCTGAAACGACGATTTTGCATGTATCTTTGGAATCATATCCTACCTCTAGTTTCGATGGAACTAGGTTATTTATGCTACAATAACACAAATTACACTGATTTTTAGTGAATACAAGGTTTTGGAGGCACTCCGTGGTGCACTCGCCAGCGCAGCTAGAGTGCCGATTTGAACTATAGAAGTTACTGCAAAACACCTTAAAAACACGTAATTCGCTTAGAAAACGCATTTTCAAGTGATTTGGAGACATGTTCTGAGAAACAGTTTTTACATCATATTTGAGCGTTTCACCGTCTGAAACGACGATTTTGCATGTATCTTTGGAATCATATTCTACCTGTAGTTTCGATGGAACTAGTTTATTTATGCTACAATAACACAAAATACACTGATTTTTAGTGAATACAAGGTTTTGGAGGCACTCCGTGGTGCACTCGCCAGCGCAGCTAGAGTGCCGATTTGAACTATAGAAGTTACTGCAAAACACCTTAAAAACACGTAATTCGCTTAGAAAAGGCATTTTCAAGTGATTTGGAGACATGTTTTGAGAAAGTTTTTACATCATATTTGAGCATTTCACGGTCTGAAACGAACGATTTGTGTGTAGCATTTGGACACATATTTTACTGGTACTTTCGATGGAATTTTGTTGTTTAGGATACAATATGACAAAATACAGTGATTTTCTTTAAGTACAACATTTGGAGGCACTCCGTGGTGCACTCGCCAGCGCAGCTAGAGTGCCGATTTGACCTATAGAAGTTACTGCAAAACACCTTAAAAACACGTAATTCGCTTAGAAAACGCATTTTCAAGTGATTTGGAGACATGTTTTGAGAAACAGTTTTTACATCATATTTGAGCGTTTCACGGTCTGAAACGACGATTTTGCATGTATCTTTGGAATCATATTCTACCTCTAGTTTCGATGGAACTAGGTTATTTATGCTACAATAACACAAATTACACTGATTTTTAGTGAATACAAGGTTTTGGAGGCACTCCGTGGTGCACTCGCCAGCGCAGCTAGAGTGCCGATTTGACATATGGAAGTTACTGCAAAACACCTTAAAAACACGTAATTCGCTTAGAAAAAGCATTTTCAAGTGATTTGGAGACATGTTTTGAGAAACAGTTTTTACATCATATTTGAGCGTTTCACGGTCTGAAACGACGATTTTGCATGTATCTTTGGAATCATATTCTATCTCTAGTTTCGATGGAACTAGGTTATTTATGCTACAATAACACAAATTACACTGATTTTTAGTGAATACAACCTTTTGGGAGCACTCCGTGGTGCACTCGCCAGCGCAGCTTGAGTGCCGATTTGACCTATAGAAGTTACTGCAAAACACCTTAAAAACACGTAATTCGCTTAGAAAACGCATTTTCAAGTGATTTGGAGACATGTTTTGAGAAACAGTTTTTACATCATATTTGAGCGTTTCACGGTCTAAAACGACGATTTTGCATGTATCTTTGGAATCATATTCTACCTCTAGTTTCGATGGAACTAGGTTATTTATGCTACAATAACACAAATTACACTGATTTTTAGTGAATACAACCTTTTGGGGGCACTCCGTGGTGCACTCGCCAGCGCAGCTAGAGTGCCGATTTGACCTATAGAAGTTACTGCAAAACACCTTAAAAACACGTAATTCGCTTAGAAAACGCATTTTCATGTGATTTGGAGACATGTTCTGAGAAACAGTTTTTACATCATATTTGAGCGTTTCACCGTCTGAAACGACGATTTTGCATGTATCTTTGGAATCATATTCTACCTGTAGTTTCGATGGAACTAGTTTATATATGCTACAATAACACAAAATTCACTGATTTTTAGTGAATACAAGGTTTTGGAGGCACTCCGTGGTGCACTCGCCAGCGCAGCTAGAGTGCCGATTTGAACTATAGAAGTTACTGCAAAACACCATAAAAACACGTAATTCGCTTAGAAAACGCATTTTCAAGTGATTTGGAGACATGTTTTGAGAAAGTTTTTACATCATATTTGAGCATTTCACGGTCTGAAACGAACGATTTGTGTGTAGCATTTGGACACATATTTTACTGGTACTTTCGACGGAATTTTGTTGTTTAGGATACAATATGACAAAATACAGTGATTTTCTTTAAGTACAACATTTGGAGGCACTCCGTGGTGCACTCGCCAGCGCAGCTAGAGTGCCGATTTGACCTATAGAAGTTACTGCAAAACACCTTAAAAACACGTAATTCGCTTAGAAAACGCATTTTCAAATGATTTGGAGACATGTTTTGAGAAACAGTTTTTACAGCATATTTGAGCGTTTCACGGTCTGAAACGACGATTTTGCATGTATCTTTGGAATCATATTCTACCTCTAGTTTCGATGGAACTAGGTTATTTATGCTACAATAACACAAATTACACTGATTTTTAGTGAATACAACCTTTTGGGGGCACTCCGTGGTGCACTCGCCAGCGCAGCTAGAGTGCCGATTTGACCTATAGAAGTTACTGCAAAACACCTTAAAAACGTAATTCGCTTAGAAAACGCATTTTCAAGTGATTTGGAGACATGTTTTGAGAAACAGTTTTTACATCATATTTGAGCGTTTCACGTTCTGAAACGACGATTTTGCATGTATCTTTGGAATCATATTTTACCTGTAGTTTCGATGGAACTAGGTTATTTATGCTACAATAACAAATTACACTGATTTTTAGTGAATACAAGGTTTTGGAGGCACTCCGTGGTGCACTCGCCAGCGCAGATAGAGTGCTGATTTGACCTATAGAAGTTACTGCAAAACACCTTAAAAACACGTAATTCGCTTAGAAAACGCATTTTCAAGTGATTTGGAGACATGTTTTGAGAAACAGTTTTTACATCATATTTGAGCGTTTCACGGTCTGAAACGACGATTTTGCATGTATCTTTGGAATCATATTCTACCTCTAGTTTCGATGGAACTAGGTTATTTATGCTACAATAACACAAATTACACTGATTTTTAGTGAATACAACCTTTTGGGGGCACTCCGTGGTGCACTCGCCAGCGCAGCTAGAGTGCCGATTTGACCTATAGAAGTTACTGCAAAACACCTTAAAACACGTAATTCGCTTAGAAAACGCATTTTCAAGTGATTTGGAGACATGTTTTGAGAAACAGTTTTTACATCATATTTGAGCGTTTCACGGTCTGAAACGACGATTTTGCATGTATCTTTGGAATCATATTCTACCTGTAGTTTCGATGGAACTAGGTTATTTATGCTACAACAACACAAATTACACTGATTTTTAGTGAATACAAGGTTTTGGAGGCACGCCGTGGTGCACTCGCCAGCGCAGCTAGAGTGCCGATTTGACCTATAGAAGTTACTGCAAAACACCTTAAAAACACGTAATTCGCTTAGAAAACGCATTTTCAAGTGATTTGGAGACATGTTTAGAGAAACAGTTTTTACATCATATTTGAGCGTTTTACGGTCTGAAACGACGATTTTGCATGTATCTTTGGAAACATATTCTACCTGTAGTTTTGATGGAACTAGGTTATTTATGCTACAATATTACAAAATACACTGATTTTTATTGAATACAAGGTTTTGGAGGCACTCCGTAGTGCACTCGCCAGCGCAGCTAGAGTGCCGATTTGAACTATAGAAGTTACTGCAAAACACCTTAAAAACACGTAATTCGATTAGAAAACGCATTTTCAAGTGATTTGGAGACATGTTTTGAGAAACAGTTTTTACATCATATTTGAGAGATTCACGGTCTGAAACGACGATTTTGCATGTATCTTTGGAATCATATTCTACCTGTAGTTTCGATGGAACTAGGTTATTTATGCTACAATAACACAAATTACACTGATTTATAGTGAATACAAGGTTTCGGAGGCACTCCGTGGTGCACTCGCCAGCGCAGCTAGAGTGCCGATTTGACCTATAGAAGTTACTGCAAAACACCCTAAAAACACGTAATTCGCTTAGAAAACGCATTTTCAAGTGATTTGGAGACATGTTTTGAGAAACAGTTTTTACATCATATTTGAGCGTTTCACGGTCTGAAACGACGATTTTGCATGTACCTTTGGATTCATATTCTACCTGTAGTTTCGATGGAACTAGGTTATTTATGCTATAATAACACAAATTACACTGATTTTTAGTGAATACAAGGTTTTGGAGGCACTCCGTGGTGCACTCGCCAGCACAGCTAGAGTGCCGATTTGACCTATAGAAGTTACTGCAAAACACCTTAAAAACACGTAATTCGCTTAGAAAAAGCATTTTCAAGTGATTTGGAGACATGTTTTGAGAAACAGTTTTTACATCATATTTGAGCGTTTCACGGTCTGAAACGACGATTTTGCATGTATCTTTGGAATCATATTCTACCTCTAGTTTCGATGGAACTAGGTTATTTATGCTACAATAACACAAATTACACTGATTTTTAGTGAATACAAGGTTTTGGAGGCACTCCGTGGTGCACTCGCCAGCGCAGCTAGAGTGCCGATTTGACCTATAGAAGTTACTGCAAAACACCTTAAAAACACGTAATTCGCTTAGAAAACGCATTTTCAAGTGATTTGGAGACACGTTTTGAGAAACAGTTTTTACATCATATTTGAGCGTTTCACAGTCTGAAACGACGATTTTGCATATATCTTTGGAATCATATTCTACCTAAAGTTTCGATAGAACTAGGTTATTTATGCTACAATAACACAAATTACACTGATTTTTAGTGAATAAAAGGTTTTGGAGGCACTCCGTGGTGCACTCGCCAGCGCAGCTAGAGTGCCGATTTGACCTATAGAAGTTACTGCAAAACACCTTAAAAACACGTAATTCGCTTAGAAAACGCATTTTCAAATGATTTGGAGACATGTTTTAAGAAACAGTTTTTACATCATATTTGAGCGTTTCACGGTCTGAAACGACGATTTTGCATGTATCTTTGGAATCATATTCTACCTGTAGTTTCGATGGAACTAGGTTATTTATGCTACAATAACACAAAATACACTGATTTTTAGTGAATACAAGGTTTTGGAGGCACTCCGTGGTGCACTCGCCAGCGCAGCTAGAGTGCCGATTTGAACTATAGAAGTTACTGAAAAACACCTTAAAAACACGTAATTCGCTTAGAAAACGCATTTTCAAGTGATTTGGAGACATGTTTTGAGAAAGTTTTTACATCATATTTGAGCGTTTCACGGTCTGAAACGAACGATTTGTGTGTAGCATTTGGACACATATTTTACTGGTACCTTCGATGGAATTTTGTTGTTTAGGATACAATATGACAAAATACAGTGATTTTCTTTAAGTACAACATTTGGAGGCACTCCGTGGTGCACTCGCCAGCGCAGCTAGAGTGCCGATTTGACCTATTGAAGTTACTGCAAAACACCTTAAAAACACGTAATTCGCTTAGAAAACGCATTTTCAAGTGATTTGGAGACATGTTTTGAGAAACAGTTTTTACATCATATTTGAGCGTTTCACGGTCTGAAACGACGATTTTGCATGTATCTTTGGAATCATATTCTACCTCTAGTTTCGATGGAACTAGGTTATTTATGCTACAATAACACAAATTACACTGATTTTTAGTGAATACAAGGTTTTGGAGGCACTCCGTGGTGCACTCGCCAGCGCAGCTAGAGTGCCGATTTGACCTATGGAAGTTACTGCAAAACACCTTAAAAACACGTAATTCGCTTAGAAAAAGCATTTTCAAGTGATTTGGAGACATGTTTTGAGAAACAGTTTTTACATTATATTTGAGCGTTTCACGGTCTGAATCGACGATTTTGCATGTATCTTTGGAATCATATTCTACCTCTAGTTTCGATGGAACTAGGTTATTTATGCCACAATAACACAAATTACACTGATTTTTAGTGAATACAACCTTTTGGGAGCACTCCGTGGTGCACTCGCCAGCGCAGCTTGAGTGCCGATTTGACCTATAAAAGTTACTGCAAAACACCTTAAAAACACGTAATTCGCTTAGAAAACGCATTTTCAAGTGATTTGGAGACATGTTTTGAGAAACAGTATTTACATCATATTTGAGCGTTTCACGGTCTGAAACGACGATTTTGCATGTATCTTTGGAATCATATCCTACCTCTAGTTTCGATGGAACTAGGTTATTTATGCTACAATAACACAAATTACACTGATTTTTAGTGAATACAAGGTTTTGGAGGCACTCCGTGGTGCACTCGCCAGCGCAGCTAGAGTGCCGATTTGAACTATAGAAGTTACTGCAAAACACCTTAAAAACACGTAATTCGCTTAGAAAACGCATTTTCAAGTGATTTGGAGACATGTTCTGAGAAACAGTTTTTACATCATATTTGAGCGTTTCACCGTCTGAAACGACGATTTTGCATGTATCTTTGGAATCATATTCTACCTGTAGTTTCGATGGAACTAGTTTATTTATGCTACAATAACACAAAATACACTGATTTTTAGTGAATACAAGGTTTTGGAGGCACTCCGTGGTGCACTCGCCAGCGCAGCTAGAGTGCCGATTTGAACTATAGAAGTTACTGCAAAACACCTTAAAAACACGTAATTCGCTTAGAAAAGGCATTTTCAAGTGATTTGGAGACATGTTTTGAGAAAGTTTTTACATCATATTTGAGCATTTCACGGTCTGAAACGAACGATTTGTGTGTAGCATTTGGACACATATTTTACTGGTACTTTCGATGGAATTTTGTTGTTTAGGATACAATATGACAAAATACAGTGATTTTCTTTAAGTACAACATTTGGAGGCACTCCGTGGTGCACTCGCCAGCGCAGCTAGAGTGCCGATTTGACCTATAGAAGTTACTGCAAAACACCTTAAAAACACGTAATTCGCTTAGAAAACGCATTTTCAAGTGATTTGGAGACATGTTTTGAGAAACAGTTTTTACATCATATTTGAGCGTTTCACGGTCTGAAACGACGATTTTGCATGTATCTTTGGAATCATATTCTACCTCTAGTTTCGATGGAACTAGGTTATTTATGCTACAATAACACAAATTACACTGATTTTTAGTGAATACAAGGTTTTGGAGGCACTCCGTGGTGCACTCGCCAGCGCAGCTAGAGTGCCGATTTGACATATGGAAGTTACTGCAAAACACCTTAAAAACACGTAATTCGCTTAGAAAAAGCATTTTCAAGTGATTTGGAGACATGTTTTGAGAAACAGTTTTTACATCATATTTGAGCGTTTCACGGTCTGAAACGACGATTTTGCATGTATCTTTGGAATCATATTCTATCTCTAGTTTCGATGGAACTAGGTTATTTATGCTACAATAACACAAATTACACTGATTTTTAGTGAATACAACCTTTTGGGAGCACTCCGTGGTGCACTCGCCAGCGCAGCTTGAGTGCCGATTTGACCTATAGAAGTTACTGCAAAACACCTTAAAAACACGTAATTCGCTTAGAAAACGCATTTTCAAGTGATTTGGAAACATGTTTTGAGAAACAGTTTTTACATCATATTTGAGCGTTTCACGGTCTAAAACGACGATTTTGCATGTATCTTTGGAATCATATTCTACCTCTAGTTTCGATGGAACTAGGTTATTTATGCTACAATAACACAAATTACACTGATTTTTAGTGAATACAACCTTTTGGGGGCACTCCGTGGTGCACTCGCCAGCGCAGCTAGAGTGCCGATTTGACCTATAGAAGTTACTGCAAAACACCTTAAAAACACGTAATTCGCTTAGAAAACGCATTTTCATGTGATTTGGAGACATGTTCTGAGAAACAGTTTTTACATCATATTTGAGCGTTTCACCGTCTGAAACGACGATTTTGCATGTATCTTTGGAATCATATTCTACCTGTAGTTTCGATGGAACTAGTTTATATATGCTACAATAACACAAAATTCACTGATTTTTAGTGAATACAAGGTTTTGGAGGCACTCCGTGGTGCACTCGCCAGCGCAGCTAGAGTGCCGATTTGAACTATAGAAGTTACTGCAAAACACCATAAAAACACGTAATTCGCTTAGAAAACGCATTTTCAAGTGATTTGGAGACATGTTTTGAGAAAGTTTTTACATCATATTTGAGCATTTCACGGTCTGAAACGAACGATTTGTGTGTAGCATTTGGACACATATTTTACTGGTACTTTCGACGGAATTTTGTTGTTTAGGATACAATATGACAAAATACAGTGATTTTCTTTAAGTACAACATTTGGAGGCACTCCGTGGTGCACTCGCCAGCGCAGCTAGAGTGCCGATTTGACCTATAGAAGTTACTGCAAAACACCTTAAAAACACGTAATTCGCTTAGAAAACGCATTTTCAAATGATTTGGAGACATGTTTTGAGAAACAGTTTTTACAGCATATTTGAGCGTTTCACGGTCTGAAACGACGATTTTGCATGTATCTTTGGAATCATATTCTACCTCTAGTTTCGATGGAACTAGGTTATTTATGCTACAATAACACAAATTACACTGATTTTTAGTGAATACAACCTTTTGGGGGCACTCCGTGGTGCACTCGCCAGCGCATCTAGAGTGCCGATTTGACCTATAGAAGTTACTGCAAAACACCTTAAAAACGTAATTCGCTTAGAAAACGCATTTTCAAGTGATTTGGAGACATGTTTTGAGAAACAGTTTTTACATCATATTTGAGCGTTTCACGTTCTGAAACGACGATTTTGCATGTATCTTTGGAATCATATTTTACCTGTAGTTTCGATGGAACTAGGTTATTTATGCTACAATAACAAATTACACTGATTTTTAGTGAATACAAGGTTTTGGAGGCACTCCGTGGTGCACTCGCCAGCGCAGATAGAGTGCTGATTTGACCTATAGAAGTTACTGCAAAACACCTTAAAAACACGTAATTCGCTTAGAAAACGCATTTTCAAGTGATTTGGAGACATGTTTTGAGAAACAGTTTTTACATCATATTTGAGCGTTTCACGGTCTGAAACGACGATTTTGCATGTATCTTTGGAATCATATTCTACCTCTAGTTTCGATGGAACTAGGTTATTTATGCTACAATAACACAAATTACACTGATTTTTAGTGAATACAACCTTTTGGGGGCACTCCGTGGTGCACTCGCCAGCGCAGCTAGAGTGCCGATTTGACCTATAGAAGTTACTGCAAAACACCTTAAAACACGTAATTCGCTTAGAAAACGCATTTTCAAGTGATTTGGAGACATGTTTTGAGAAACAGTTTTTACATCATATTTGAGCGTTTCACGGTCTGAAACGACGATTTTGCATGTATCTTTGGAATCATATTCTACCTGTAGTTTCGATGGAACTAGGTTATTTATGCTACAACAACACAAATTACACTGATTTTTAGTGAATACAAGGTTTTGGAGGCACGCCGTGGTGCACTCGCCAGCGCAGCTAGAGTGCCGATTTGACCTATAGAAGTTACTGCAAAACACCTTAAAAACACGTAATTCGCTTAGAAAACGCATTTTCAAGTGATTTGGAGACATGTTTAGAGAAACAGTTTTTACATCATATTTGAGCGTTTTACGGTCTGAAACGACGATTTTGCATGTATCTTTGGAAACATATTCTACCTGTAGTTTTGATGGAACTAGGTTATTTATGCTACAATATTACAAAATACACTGATTTTTATTGAATACAAGGTTTTGGAGGCACTCCGTAGTGCACTCGCCAGCGCAGCTAGAGTGCCGATTTGAACTATAGAAGTTACTGCAAAACACCTTAAAAACACGTAATTCGATTAGAAAACGCATTTTCAAGTGATTTGGAGACATGTTTTGAGAAACAGTTTTTACATCATATTTGAGAGATTCACGGTCTGAAACGACGATTTTGCATGTATCTTTGGAATCATATTCTACCTGTAGTTTCGATGGAACTAGGTTATTTATGCTACAATAACACAAATTACACTGATTTATAGTGAATACAAGGTTTCGGAGGCACTCCGTGGTGCACTCGCCAGCGCAGCTAGAGTGCCGATTTGACCTATAGAAGTTACTGCAAAACACCCTAAAAACACGTAATTCGCTTAGAAAACGCATTTTCAAGTGATTTGGAGACATGTTTTGAGAAACAGTTTTTACATCATATTTGAGCGTTTCACGGTCTGAAACGACGATTTTGCATGTACCTTTGGATTCATATTCTACCTGTAGTTTCGATGGAACTAGGTTATTTATGCTATAATAACACAAATTACACTGATTTTTAGTGAATACAAGGTTTTGGAGGCACTCCGTGGTGCACTCGCCAGCACAGCTAGAGTGCCGATTTGACCTATAGAAGTTACTGCAAAACACCTTAAAAACACGTAATTCGCTTAGAAAAAGCATTTTCAAGTGATTTGGAGACATGTTTTGAGAAACAGTTTTTACATCATATTTGAGCGTTTCACGGTCTGAAACGACGATTTTGCATGTATCTTTGGAATCATATTCTACCTCTAGTTTCGATGGAACTAGGTTATTTATGCTACAATAACACAAATTACACTGATTTTTAGTGAATACAAGGTTTTGGAGGCACTCCGTGGTGCACTCGCCAGCGCAGCTAGAGTGCCGATTTGACCTATAGAAGTTACTGCAAAACACCTTAAAAACACGTAATTCGCTTAGAAAACGCATTTTCAAGTGATTTGGAGACACGTTTTGAGAAACAGTTTTTACATCATATTTGAGCGTTTCACAGTCTGAAACGACGATTTTGCATATATCTTTGGAATCATATTCTACCTAAAGTTTCGATAGAACTAGGTTATTTATGCTACAATAACACAAATTACACTGATTTTTAGTGAATAAAAGGTTTTGGAGGCACTCCGTGGTGCACTCGCCAGCGCAGCTAGAGTGCCGATTTGACCTATAGAAGTTACTGCAAAACACCTTAAAAACACGTAATTCGCTTAGAAAACGCATTTTCAAATGATTTGGAGACATGTTTTGAGAAACAGTTTTTACATCATATTTGAGCGTTTCACGGTCTGAAACGACGATTTTGCATGTATCTTTGGAATCATATTCTACCTGTAGTTTCGATGGAACTAGGTTATTTATGCTACAATAACACAAAATACACTGATTTTTAGTGAATACAAGGTTTTGGAGGCACTCCGTGGTGCACTCGCCAGCGCAGCTAGAGTGCCGATTTGAACTATAGAAGTTACTGAAAAACACCTTAAAAACACGTAATTCGCTTAGAAAACGCATTTTCAAGTGATTTGGAGACATGTTTTGAGAAAGTTTTTACATCATATTTGAGCGTTTCACGGTCTGAAACGAACGATTTGTGTGTAGCATTTGGACACATATTTTACTGGTACCTTCGATGGAATTTTGTTGTTTAGGATACAATATGACAAAATACAGTGATTTTCTTTAAGTACAACTTTTGGAGGCACTCCGTGGTGCACTCGCCAGTGCAGCTAGAGTGCCGATTTGAACTATAGAAGTTACTGCAAAACACCTTAAAAACACGTAGTTCGCTTAGAAAACGCATTTTCAAGTGATTTGGAGACATGTTTTGAGAAACAGTTTTTACATCATATTTGAGCGTTTCACGGTCTGAAACGACGATTTTGCATGTATCTTTGGAATCATATTCTACCTGTAGTTTCGATGGAACTAGGTTATTTATGCTACAATAACACAAATTACACTGATTTTTAGTGAATACAACCTTTTGGGGGCACTCCGTGGTGCACTCGCCAGCGCAGCTAGAGTGCCGATTTGACCTATAGAAGTTACTGCAAAACACCTTAAAAACATGTAATTCGCTTAGAAAACGCATTTTCAAGTGATTTGGAGACATGTTTTGAGAAACAGTTTTTACATCATATTTGAGCGTTTCACGGTCTAAAACGACGATTTTGCATGTATCTTTGGAATCATATTCTACCTCTAGTTTCGATGGAACTAGGTTATTTATGCTACAATAACACAAATTACACTGATTTTTAGTGAATACAAGGTTTTGGAGGCACTCCGTGGTGCACTCGCCAGCGCAGCTAGAGTGCCGATTTGACCTATAGAAGTTACTGCAAAACACCTTAAAAACACGTAATTCGCTTAGAAAAAGCATTTTCAAGTGATTTGGAGACATGTTTTGAGAAACAGTTTTTACATCATATTTGAGCGTTTCACGGTCTGAAACAACGATTTTGCATGTATCTTTGGAATCATATTCTACCTCTAGTTTCGATAGAACTAGGTTATTTATGCTACAATAACACAAATTACACTGATTTTTAGTGAATACAGCCTTTTGGGAGCACTCCGTGGTGCACTCGCCAGCGCAGCTTGAGTGCCGATTTGACCTATAGAAGTTACTGCAAAACACCTTAAAAACACGTAATTCGCTTAGAAAACGCATTTTCAAGTGATTTGGAGACATGTTTTGAGAAACAGTTTTTACATCATATTTGAGCGTTTCACGGTCTGAAACGACGATTTTGCATGTATCTTTGGAATCATATTCTACCTGTAGTTTCGATGGAACTAGGTTATTTATGCTACAATAACACAAATTTAACTGATTTTTAGTGAATACAAGGTTTTGGAGGCACTCCGTGGTGCACTCGCCAGCGCAGCTAGAGTGCCGATTTGACCTATAGAAGTTACTGCAAAACACCTTAAAAACACGTAATTCGCTTAGAAAACGCATTTTCAAGTGATTTGGAGACATGTTTTGAGAAACAGTCTTTACATCATATTTGAGCGTTTCACGGTCTGAAACGACGATTTTGCATGTATCTTTGGAATCATATTCTACCTCTAGTTTCGATGGAACTAGGTTATTTATGCTACAATAACACAAATTACACTGATTTTTAGTGAATACAACCTTTTGGGGGCACTCCGTGGTGCACTCGCCAGCGCAGCTTGAGTGCCGATTTGACCTATAGAAGTTACTGCAAAACACCTTAAAAACACGTAATTTGCTTAGAAAACGCATTTTCAAGTGATTTGGAGACATATTTTGAGAAACAGTTTTTACATCATATTTGAGCGTTTCACGGTCTGATACGACGATTTTGCATGTATCTTTGGAATCATATTCTACCTGTAGTTTCGATGGAACTAGGTTATTTATGCTACAATAACACAAAATACACTGATTTTTAGTGAATACAAGGTTTTGGAGGCACTCCGTGGTGCACTCGCCAGTGCAGCTAGAGTGCCGATTTGAACTATATAAGTTACTGCAAAACACCTTAAAAACACATAATTCGCTTAGAAACCGCATTTTCAAGTGATTTGGAGACATGTTTTGAGAAACAGTTTTTACATCATATTTGAGCGTTTCACGGTCTGAAACGACGATTTTGCATGTATCTTTGGAATCATATTCTACCTCTACTTTCGATGGAACTAGGTTATTTATGCTACAATAACACAAAATACACTGATTTTTAGTGAATACAAGGTTTTGGAGGCACTCCGTGGTGCACTCGCCAGTGCAGCTAGAGTGCCGATTTGAACTATAGAAGTTACTGCAAAACACCTTAAAAACACATAATTCGCTTAGAAACCGCATTTTCAAGTGATTTGGAGACATGTTTTGAGAAACAGTTTTTACATCATATTTGAGCGTTTCACGGTCTGAAACGACGATTTTGCATGTATCTTTGGAAACATATTCTACCTGTAGTTTTGATGGAACCAGGTTATTTATGCTACAATATTACAAAATACACTGATTTTTATTGAATACAAGGTTTTGGAGGCACTCCGTGGTGCACTCGCCAGCGCAGCTAGAGTGCCGATTTGACCTATAGAAGTTACTGCAAAACACCTTAAAAACACGTAATTCGCTTAGAAAACGCATTTTCAAATGATTTGGAGACATGTTTTGAGAAACAGTTTTTACATCATATTTGAGCGTTTCACGGTCTGAAACGACGATTTTGCATGTATCTTTGGAATCATATTCTACCTCTAGTTTCGATGGAACTAGGTTATTTATGCTACAATAACACAAATTACACTGATTTTTAGTGAATACAAGGTTTTGGAGGCACTCCGTGGTGCACTCGCCAGCGCAGCTAGAGTGCCGATTTGACCTATAGAAGTTACTGCAAAACACCTTAAAAACACGTAATTCGCTTAGAAAAAGCATTTTCAAGTGATTTGGAGACATGTTTTGAGAAACAGTTTTTACATCATATTTGAGCGTTTCACGGTCTGAAACGACGATTTTGCATGTATCTTTGGAATCATATTCTACCTCTAGTTTCGATAGAACTAGGTTATTTATGCTACAATAACACAAATTACACTGATTTTTAGTGAATACAGCATTTTGGGAGCACTCCGTGGTGCACTCGCCAGCGCAGCTTGAGTGCCGATTTGACCTATAGAAGTTACTGCAAAACACCTTAAAAACACGTAATTCGCTTAGAAAACGCATTTTCAAGTGATTTGGAGACATGTTTTGAGAAACAGTTTTTACATCATATTTGAGCGTTTCACGGTCTGAAACGACGATTTTGCATGTATCTTTGGAATCATATTCTACCTGTAGTTTCGATGGAACTAGGTTATTTATGCTACAATAACACAAATTTAACTGATTTTTAGTGAATACAAGGTTTTGGAGGCACTCCGTGGTGCACTCGCCAGCGCAGCTAGAGTGCCGATTTGACCTATAGAAGTTACTGCAAAACACCTTAAAAACACGTAATTCGCTTAGAAAACGCATTTTCAAGTGATTTGGAGACATGTTTTGAGAAACAGTCTTTACATCATATTTGAGCGTTTCACGGTCTGAAACGACGATTTTGCATGTATCTTTGGAATCATATTCTACCTGTAGTTTCGATAGAACTAGGTTATTTATGCTACAATAACACAAATTACACTGATTTTTAGTGAATACAAGGTTTTGGAGGCACTCCGTGGTGCACTCGCCAGCGCAGCTAGAGTGCCGATTTGACCTATAGAAGTTACTGCAAAACACCTTAAAAACACGTAATTCGCTTAGAAAACGCATTTTCAAGTGATTTGGAGACATGTTTTGAGAAACAGTTTTTACATCATATTTGAGCGTTTCACGGTCTGAAACGACGATTTTGCATGTACTTTGGAATCATATTCTACCTCTAGTTTCGACGGAACTAGGTTATTTATGCTACAATAACACAAATTACACTGATTTTTAGTGAATACAACCTTTTGGGGGCACTCCGTGGTGCACTCGCCAGCGCAGCTTGAGTGCCGATTTGACCTATAGAAGTTACTGCAAAACACCTTAAAAACACGTAATTCGCTTAGAAAACGCATTTTCAAGTGATTTGGAGACATGTTTTGAGAAACAGTTTTTACATCATATTTGAGCGTTTCACGGTCTGAAATGACGATTTTGCATGTATCTTTGGAATCATATTCTACCTGTAGTTTCGATGGAACTAGGTTATTTATGCTACAATAACACAAATTACACTGATTTTTAGTGAATACAAGGTTTTGGAGGCACTCCGTGGTGCACTCGCTAGCGGAGCTAGAGTGCTGATATGAACTATAGAAGTTACTGCAAAACACCTTAAAAACACGTAATTCGCTTAGAAAACGCATTTTCAAGTGATTTGGAGACATGTTCTGAGAAACAGTTTTTACATCATATTTGAGCGTTTCACCGTCTGAAACGACGATTTTGCATGTATCTTTGGAATCATATTCTACCTGTAGTTTCGATGGAACTAGTTTATTTATGCTACAATAACACAAAATACACTGATTTTTAGTGAATACAAGGTTTTGGAGGCACTCCGTGGTGCACTCGCCAGCGCAGCTAGAGTGCCGATTTGAACTATAGAAGTTACTGCAAAACACCTTAAAAACACGTAATTCGCTTAGAAAAGGCATTTTCAAGTGATTTGGAGACATGTTTTGAGAAAGTTTTTACATCATATTTGAGCATTTCACGGTCTGAATAGAACGATTTGTGTGTAGCATTTGGACACATATTTTACTGGTACTTTCGATGGAATTTTGTTGTTTAGGATACAATATGACAAAATACAGTGATTTTCTTTAAGTACAACATTTGGAAGCACTCCGTGGTGCACTCGCCAGCGCAGCTAGAGTGCCGATTTGACCTATAGAAGTTACTGCAAAACACCTTAAAAACACGTAATTCGCTTAGAAAACGCATTTTCAAGTGATTTGGAGACATGTTTTGAGAAACAGTTTTTACATCATATTTGAGCGTTTCACGGTCTGAAACGACGATTTTGCATGTATCTTTGGAATCATATTCTACCTCTAGTTTCGATGGAACTAGGTTATTTATGCTACAATAACACAAATTACACTGATTTTTAGTGAATACAAGGTTTTGGAGGCACTCCGTGGTGCACTCGCCAGCGCAGCTAGAGTGCCGATTTGACATATGGAAGTTACTGCAAAACACCTTAAAAACACGTAATTCGCTTAGAAAAAGCATTTTCAAGTGATTTGGAGACATGTTTTGAGAAACAGTTTTTACATCATATTTGAGCGTTTCACGGTCTGAAACGACGATTTTGCATGTATCTTTGGAATCATATTCTACCTCTAGTTTCGATGGAACTAGGTTATTTATGCTACAATAACACAAATTACACTGATTTTTAGTGAATACAAGGTTTTGGAGGCACTCCGTGGTGCACTCGCCAGCGCAGCTAGAGTGCCGATTTGACCTATGGAAGTTACTGCAAAACACCTTAAAAACACGTAATTCGCTTAGAAAAAGCATTTTCAAGTGATTTGGAGACATGTTTTGAGAAACAGTTTTTACATCATATTTGAGCGTTTCACGGTCTGAAACGACGATTTTGCATGTATCTTTGGAAACATATTCTACCTGTAGTTTTGATGGAACTAGGTTATTTATGCTACAATATTACAAAATACACTGATTTTTATTGAATACAAGGTTTTGGAGGCACTCCGTGGTGAACTCGCCAGCGCAGCTAGAGTGCCGATTTGACCTATAGAAGTTACTGCAAAACACCTTAAAAACACGTAATTCGCTTAGAAAACGCATTTTCAAGTGATTTGAAGACATGTTTTGAGAAACAGTTTTTACATCATATTTGAGCGTTTCACGGTCTGAAACGACGATTTTGCATGTATCTTTGGAATCATATTCTACCTCTAGTTTCGATGGAACTAGGTTATTTATGCTACAATAACACAAATTACACTGATTTTAAGTGAATACAAGGTTTTGGAGGCACTCCGTGGTGCACTCGCCAGCGCAGCTAGAGTGCCGATTTGACCTATAGAAGTTACTGCAAAACACCTTAAAAACACGTAATTCGCTTAGAAAAAGCATTTTCAAGTGATTTGGAGACATGTTTTGAAAAACAGTTTTTACATCATATTTGAGCGTTTCACGGTCTGAAACGACGATTTTGCATGTATCTTTGGAATCATATTCTACCTGTAGTTTCGATGGAACTAGGTTATTTATGCTACATAACACAAATTACACTGATTTTTAGTGAATACAAGGTTTTGGAGCCACTCCGTGGTGCACTCGCCAGCGGAGCTAGAGTGCCGATTTGACCTATAGAAGTTACTGCAAAACACCTTAAAAACACGTAATTCGCTTAGAAAACGCATTTTCAAGTGATTTGGAGACATGTTTTGAGAAACAGTTTTTACATCATATTTGAGCGTTTCACGGTCTGAAACGACGATTTTGCATGTATCTTTGGAATCATATTCTACCTGTAGTTTCGATGGAACTAGTTTATTTATGCTACAATAACACAAAATACACTGATTTTTAGTGAATACAAGGTTTTGGAGGCACTCCGTGTTGCACTCGCCAGCGCAGCTAGAGTGCCGATTTGAACTATAGAAGTTACTGCAAAACACCTTAAAAACACGTAATTCGCTTAGAAAAGGCATTTTCAAGTGATTTGGAGACATGTTTCAAGAAAGTTTTTACATCATATTTGAGCATTTCACGGTCTGAAACGAACGATTTGTGTGTAGCATTTGGACACATATTTTACTGGTACTTTCGATGGAATTTTGTTGTTTAGGATACAATATGACAAAATACAGTGATTTTCTTTAAGTACAACATTTGGAGGCACTCCGTGGTGCACTCGCCAGCGCAGCTAGAGTGCCGATTTGACCTATAGAAGTTACTGCAAAACACCTTAAAAACACGTAATTCGCTTAGAAAACGCATTTTCAAGTGATTTGGAGACATGTTTTGAGGAACAGTTTTTACATCATATTTGAGCGTTTCACGGTCTGAAACGACGATTTTGCATGTATCTTTGGAATCATATTCTACCTCTAGTTTCGATGGAACTAGGTTATTTATGCTACAATAACACAAATTACACTGATTTTTAGTGAATACAACCTTTTGGGAGCACTCCGTGGTGCACTCGCCAGCGCAGCTTGAGTGCCGATTTGACCTATAGAAGTTACTGCAAAACACCTTAAAAACACGTAATTCGCTTAGAAAACGCATTTTCAAGTGATTTGGAGACATGTTTTGAGAAACAGTTTTTACATCATATTTGAGCGTTTCACGGTCTAAAACGACGATTTTGCATGTATCTTTGGAATCATATTCTACCTCTAGTTTCGATGGAACTAGGTTATTTATGCTACAATAACACAAATTACACTGATTTTTAGTGAATACAAGGTTTTGGAGGCACTCCGTGGTGCACTCGCCAGCGCAGCTAGAGTGCCGATTTGAACTATAGAAGTTACTGCAAAACACCTTAAAAACACGTAATTCGCTTAGAAAACGCATTTTCAAGTGATTTGGAGACATGTTCTGAGAAACAGTTTTTACATCATATTTGAGCGTTTCACCGTCTGAAACGACGATTTTGCATGTATCTTTGGAATCATATTCTACCTGTAGTTTCGATGGAACTAGTTTATTTATGCTACAATAACACAAAATACACTGATTTTTAGTGAATACAAGGTTTTGGAGGCACTCCGTGGTGCACTCGCCAGCGCAGCTTGAGTGCCGATTTGAACTATAGAAGTTACTGCAAAACACCTTAAAAACACGTAATTCGCTTAGAAAAGGCATTTTCAAGTGATTTGGAGACATGTTTTGAGAAAGTTTTTACATCATATTTGAGCATTTCACGGTCTGAAACGAACGATTTGTGTGTAGCATTTGGACACATATTTTACTGGTACTTTCGATGGAATTTTGTTGTTTAGGATACAATATGACAAAATACAGTGATTTTCTTTAAGTACAACATTTGGAGGCACTCCGTGGTGCACTCGCCAGCGCAGCTAGAGTGCCGATTTGACCTATTGAAGTTACTGCAAAACACCTTAAAAACACGTAATTCGCTTAGAAAACGCATTTTCAAGTGATTTGGAGACATGTTTTGAGAAACAGTTTTTACATCATATTTGAGCGTTTCACGGTCTGAAACGACGATTTTGCATGTATCTTTGGAATCATATTCTACCTCTAGTTTCGATGGAACTAGGTTATTTATGCTACAATAACACAAATTACACTGATTTTTAGTGAATACAAGGTTTTGGAGGCACTCCGTGGTGCACTCGCCAGCGCAGCTAGAGTGCCGATTTGACCTATGGAAGTTACTGCAAAACACCTTAAAAACACGTAATTCGCTTAGAAAAAGCATTTTCAAGTGATTTGGAGACATGTTTTGAGAAACAGTTTTTACATCATATTTGAGCGTTTCACGGTCTGAAACGACGATTTTGCATGTATCTTTGGAATCATATTCTACCTCTAGTTTCGATGGAACTAGGTTATTTATGCCACAATAACACAAATTACACTGATTTTTAGTGAATACAACCTTTTGGGAGCACTCCGTGGTGCACTCGCCAGCGCAGCTTGAGTGCCGATTTGACCTATAAAAGTTACTGCAAAACACCTTAAAAACACGTAATTCGCTTAGAAAACGCATTTTCAAGTGATTTGGAGACATGTTTTGAGAAACAGTTTTTACATCATATTTGAGCGTTTCACGGTCTGAAACGACGATTTTGCATGTATCTTTGGAATCATATTCTACCTCTAGTTTTGATGGAACTAGGTTATTTATGCTACAATAACACAAATTACACTGATTTTTAGTGAATACAAGGTTTTGGAGGCACTCCGTGGTGCACTCGCCAGCGCAGCTAGAGTGCCGATTTGAACTATAGAAGTTACTGCAAAACACCTTAAAAACACGTAATTCGCTTAGAAAAGGCATTTTCAAGTGATTTGGAGACATGTTTTGAGAAAGTTTTTACATCATATTTGAGCATTTCACGGTCTGAAACGAACGATTTGTGTGTAGCATTTGGACACATATTTTACTGGTACTTTCGATGGAATTTTGTTTAGGATACAATATGACAAAATACAGTGATTTACTTTAAGTACAACATTTGGAGGCACTCCGTGGTGCACTCGACAGCGCAGCTAGAGTGCCGATTTGACCTATAGAAGTTACTGCAAAACACCTTAAAAACACGTAATTCGCTTAGAAAACGCATTTTCAAGTGATTTGGAGACATGTTTTGAGAAACAGTTTTTACATCATATTTGAGCGTTTCACGGTCTGAAACGACGATTTTGCATGTATCTTTGGAATCATATTCTACCTCTAGTTTCGATGGAACTAGGTTATTTATGCTACAATAACACAAATTACACTGATTTTTAGTGAATACAAGGTTTTGGAGGCACTCCGTGGTGCACGCGCCAGCGCAGCTAGAGTGCCGATTCGACATATGGAAGTTACTGCAAAACACCTTAAAAACACGTAATTCGCTTAGAAAAAGCATTTTCAAGTGATTTGGAGACATGTTTTGAGAAACAGCTTTTACATCATATTTGAGCGTTTCACGGTCTGAAACGACGATTTTGCATGTATCTTTGGAATCATATTCTACCTCTAGTTTCGATGGAACTAGGTTATTTATGCTACAATAACACAAATTACACTGATTTTTAGTGAATACAACCTTTTGGGAGCACTCCGTGGTGCACTCGCCAGCGCAGCTTGAGTGCCGATTTGACCTATAGAAGTTACTGCAAAACACCTTAAAAACACGTAATTCGCTTAGAAAACGCATTTTCAAGTGATTTGGAGACATGTTTTGAGAAACAGTTTTTACATCATATTTGAGCGTTTCACGGTCTAAAACGACGATTTTGCATGTATCTTTGGAATCATATTCTACCTCTAGTTCCGATGGAACTAGGTTATTTATGCTACAATAACACAAATTACACTGATTTTTAGTGAATACAACCTTTTGGGGGCACTCCGTGGTGCACTCGCCAGCGCAGCTAGAGTGCCGATTTGACCTATAGAAGTTACTGCAAAACACCTTAAAAACACGTAATTCGCTTAGAAAACGCATTTTCAAGTGATTTGGAGACATGTTCTGAGAAACAGTTTTTACATCATATTTGAGCGTTTCACCGTCTGAAACGACGATTTTGCATGTATCTTTGGAATCATATTCTACCTGTAGTTTCGATGGAACTAGTTTATTTATGCTACAATAACACAAAATTCACTGATTTTTAGTGAATACAAGGTTTTGGAGGCACTCCGTGGTGCACTCGCCAGCGCAGCTAGAGTGCCGATTTGAACTATAGAAGTTACTGCAAAACACCTTAAAAACACGTAATTCGCTTAGAAAAGGCATTTTCAAGTGATTTGGAGACATGTTTTGAGAAAGTTTTTACATCATATTTGAGCATTTCACGGTCTGAAACGAACGATTTGTGTGTAGCATTTGGACACATATTTTACTGGTACTTTCGATGGAATTTTGTTGTTTAGGATACAATATGACAAAATACAGTGATTTTCTTTAAGTACAACATTTGGAGGCACTCCGTGGTGCACTCGCCAGCGCAGCTAGAGTGCTGATTTGACCTATAGAAGTTACTGCAAAACACCTTAAAAACACGTAATTCGCTTAGAAAACGCATTTTCAAGTGATTTGGAGACATGTTTTGAGAAACAGTTTTTACATCATATTTGAGCGTTTCACGGTCTGAAACGACGATTTTGCATGTATCTTTGGAATCATATTCTACCTCTAGTTTCGATGGAACTAGGTTATTTATGCTACAATAACACAAATTACACTGATTTTTAGTGAATACAACCTTTTGGGGGCACTCCGTGGTGCACTCGCCAGCGCAGCTAGAGTGCCGATTTGACCTATAGAAGTTACTGCAAACACCTTAAAAAACGTAATTCGCTTAGAAAACGCATTTTCAAGTGATTTGGAGACATGTTTTGAGAAACAGTTTTTACATCATATTTGAGCGTTTCACGTTCTGAAACGACGATTTTGCATGTATCTTTGGAATCATATTTTACCTGTAGTTTCGATGGAACTAGGTTATTTATGCTACAATAACAAATTACACTGATTTTTAGTGAATACAAGGTTTTGGAGGCACTCCGTGGTGCACTCGCCAGCGCAGCTAGAGTGCTGATTTGACCTATAGAAGTTACTGCAAAACACCTTAAAAACACGTAATTCGCTTAGAAAACGCATTTTCAAGTGATTTGGAGACATGTTTTGAGAAACAGTTTTTACATCATATTTGAGCGTTTCACGGTCTGAAACGACGATTTTGCATGTATCTTTGGAATCATATTCTACCTCTAGTTTCGATGGAACTAGGTTATTTATGCTACAATAACACAAATTACACTGATTTTTAGTGAATACAACCTTTTGGGGGCACTCCGTGGTGCACTCGCCAGCGCAGCTAGAGTGCCGATTTGACCTATAGAAGTTACTGCAAAACACCTTAAAACACGTAATTCGCTTAGAAAACGCATTTTCAAGTGATTTGGAGACATGTTTTGAGAAACAGTTTTTACATCATATTTGAGCGTTTCACGGTCTGAAACGACGATTTTGCATGTATCTTTGGAATCATATTCTACCTGTAGTTTCGATGGAACTAGGTTATTTATGCTACAATAACACAAAATACACTGATTTTTAGTGAATACAAGGTTTTGGAGGCACTCCGTGGTGCACTCGCCAGCGCAGCTAAAGTGCCGATTTGACCTATAGAAGTTACTGCAAAACACCTTAAAAACACGTAATTCGCTTAGAAAACGCATTTTCAAGTGATTTGGAGACATGTTTTGAGAAAGTTTTTACATCATATTTGAGCATTTCACGGTCTGAAACGAACGATTTGTGTGTAGCATTTGGACACATATTTTACTGGTACTTTCGATGGAATTTTGTTGTTTAGGATACAATATGACAAAATACAGTGATTTTCTTTAAGTACAACATTTGGAGGCACTCCGTGGTGCACTCGCCAGCGCAGCTAGAGTGCCGATTTGACCTATAGAAGTTACTGCAAAACACCTTAAAAACACGTAATTCGCTTAGAAAACGCATTTTCAAGTGATTTGGAGACATGTTTTGAGGAACAGTTTTTACATCATATTTGAGCGTTTCACGGTCTGAAACGACGATTTTGCATGTATCTTTGGAATCATATTCTACCTCTAGTTTCGATGGAACTAGGTTATTTATGCTACAATAACACAAATTACACTGATTTTTAGTGAATACAAGGTTTTGGAGGCACTCCGTGGTGCACTCGCCAGCGCAGCTAGAGTGCCGATTTGACATATGGAAGTTACTGCAAAACACCTTAAAAACACGTAATTCGCTTAGAAAAAGCATTTTCAAGTGATTTGGAGACATGTTTTGAGAAACAGTTTTTACATCATATTTGAGCGTTTCACGGTCTGAAACGACGATTTTGCATGTATCTTTGGAATCATATTCTACCTCTAGTTTCGATGGAACTAGGTTATTTATGCTACAATAACACAAATTACACTGATTTTTAGTGAATACAACCTTTTGGGAGCACTCCGTGGTGCACTCGCCAGCGCAGCTTGAGTGCCGATTTGACCTATAGAAGTTACTGCAAAACACCTTAAAAACACGTAATTCGCTTAGAAAACGCATTTTCAAGTGATTTGGAGACATGTTTTGAGAAACAGTTTTTACATCATATTTGAGCGTTTCACGGTCTAAAACGACGATTTTGCATGTATCTTTGGAATCATATTCTACCTCTAGTTTCGATGGAACTAGGTTATTTATGCTACAATAACACAAATTACACTGATTTTTAGTGAATACAAGGTTTTGGAGGCACTCCGTGGTGCACTCGCCAGCGCAGCTAGAGTGCCGATTTGAACTATAGAAGTTACTGCAAAACACCTTAAAAACACGTAATTCGCTTAGAAAACGCATTTTCAAGTGATTTGGAGACATGTTCTGAGAAACAGTTTTTACAATCATATTTGAGCGTTTCACCGTCTGAAACGACGATTTTGCATGTATCTTTGGAATCATATTCTACCTGTAGTTTCGATGGAACTAGTTTATTTATGCTACAATAACACAAAATACACTGATTTTTAGTGAATACAAGGTTTTGGAGGCACTCCGTGGTGCACTCGCCAGCGCAGCTTGAGTGCCGATTTGAACTATAGAAGTTACTGCAAAACACCTTAAAAACACGTAATTCGCTTAGAAAAGGCATTTTCAAGTGATTTGGAGACATGTTTTGAGAAAGTTTTTACATCATATTTGAGCATTTCACGGTCTGAAACGAACGATTTGTGTGTAGCATTTGGACACATATTTTACTGGTACTTTCGATGGAATTTTGTTGTTTAGGATACAATATGACAAAATACAGTGATTTTCTTTAAGTACAACATTTGGAGGCACTCCGTGGTGCACTCGCCAGCGCAGCTAGAGTGCCGATTTGACCTATTGAAGTTACTGCAAAACACCTTAAAAACACGTAATTCGCTTAGAAAACGCATTTTCAAGTGATTTGGAGACATGTTTTGAGAAACAGTTTTTACATCATATTTGAGCGTTTCACGGTCTGAAACGACGATTTTGCATGTATCTTTGGAATCATATTCTACCTCTAGTTTCGATGGAACTAGGTTATTTATGCTACAATAACACAAATTACACTGATTTTTAGTGAATACAAGGTTTTGGAGGCACTCCGTGGTGCACTCGCCAGCGCAGCTAGAGTGCCGATTTGACCTATGGAAGTTACTGCAAAACACCTTAAAAACACGTAATTCGCTTAGAAAAAGCATTTTCAAGTGATTTGGAGACATGTTTTGAGAAACAGTTTTTACATCATATTTGAGCGTTTCACGGTCTGAAACGACGATTTTGCATGTATCTTTGGAATCATATTCTACCTCTAGTTTCGATGGAACTAGGTTATTTATGCCACAATAACACAAATTACACTGATTTTTAGTGAATACAACCTTTTGGGAGCACTCCGTGGTGCACTCGCCAGCGCAGCTTGAGTGCCGATTTGACCTATAAAAGTTACTGCAAAACACCTTAAAAACACGTAATTCGCTTAGAAAACGCATTTTCAAGTGATTTGGAGACATGTTTTGAGAAACAGTTTTTACATCATATTTGAGCGTTTCACGGTCTGAAACGACGATTTTGCATGTATCTTTGGA